>JASDQU010739399.1:236757-289607 GCA_032191745.1 Picea mariana | reverse complement strand
ATATATATATATATATATATATATATATATATATATATATATATATATATATATATATATATATATATAAGCTATCTGTAATTTAAATAAAGTTATTTATTATAATTGTTGTGATAGAGTTGGACAATAAAATATATTGTAACATCCCTCTCTTATGAACACATGCTATTGAATTATTCTTTGAGGACACTTGCATGCAAGTGATCTGGTTATAGTACATGGTTAAATATATTTCACTTATGGAATTTATGATGATGTTGATGGATTCTGATTTTTATGTTATTTGTTATATGCGTATTGATAGATGCTATTGACGAGTTTCCTTGAGTGTGCAGGACACTTGATGGATTATGGATGCCAAGGGAATCAATGGACCTCCTTGGACTCCAGATTGAGTCAGGGAGTGGATTGTATTGGTTTGAGTATTTCATTTATGCATATGTGACATATGATCGATTATAGTATGATTTTGTATATGGATCATTGACAGTGTTCCGTTGATGGATGCAGACCGATGAATGCTTGCTAATATGAATCACATAAGGAGTAAAGGGGCCATGCACATAGACCATATATTGAGGGAGAGGTGTGGCAGAGTCCCTATCACAACCTACTAGCACTCTTGCCGTGGATCGAATTGTAGGTTAACGATTACCTAGTTTGAGAGGTCCATGATGCCGCGAGGGAAAAGTGAGACAATCACTTATGAATATTTCTAAAGGGCGTGCAATAAGGTAGGTTCCTTATTCCTTAGAATCCCTTAGTCTCTCACAAGGTCCCCAAATGGAGTGTTGACTCCAAGGGTTGGACAACTACCAAAACCAGTCAAAGATGAGTGACACCCTTGGAGCATAGAGTGCATGTTGAAGGGCACGTCGAGGAAATAAAACTTGAGTCAATGAATCTAGGTGGCCTAGAAAACCTTGAGCAAATAATCAAACCTTTTAAAATATTTAAGCATTGTTGGCTTTAATTAATTAATTAAGGATTGAAATTATTAATTGTGAATCCCCAAATGAAAGTCTAATCCTCTTCAAAAATTAAGCCTAAGTTGGTAAGAAGACTAAAACTAAATTATTAACTAAATCAAAATAGGAATGAGGTAAATCAATTTAATAAATTAAGAACAATAAAATAAACCTAAAGATTGATTTAATACACATATGTGCAAGAAAATACCAAATTGGAATTTAAGGTAAAAACAGAATAAAGCTGAAAGAATGTGTATGCATAGAAAGGTATCTAGAGTCTAGCTAACACTAGTCTAACTAGAAGAAGATTACTATTTTAACTCAACTCAGATTTAGTAAGGCGTCAGTCATTAAATGAGAATATGAGAAATAAAGAGACAACTAGGAGCGAATTAAGGAGCGCTTTTAGGAAGGGTGAGGGAATTTGAATTTGAATTAAATTATAATATGTAATTACTTGTTCATCTTGGGGAGAGGGTGAAAAGTGTAAGGGGGAAATAATTCTCAATTAATTAATTAAAAAGAGAATTAATTGTGCAAGTGGGGATGTGTTCATTGAGGAAAATCCTATAAAGAAATTGGTCCAGAGGGAAAAGGGATCACATTGGTTATGGATAAAGTTATGCTGCATAATTTTTGACTGGTTTTACTTGTGAGAGTTGGGATACCCAGCTTGGGAGAGTGTGTTGGCTCTACCTCGCGAGGCAAGATGGGAGCTAGAGGATTTATGGTTGTGTGTGTGCATGGCCCCTTTGCGGCTTGGGGGGCTAAAGGAGAAGAAGAGTACCCCTAGCATTGGCTGGGAGGTACTGGTGAAGTCTCAACGATTAGCAAGCGGGAGGAAGGAAGGAGTGCCATTGCTGAAGGACATCTTCAGATTTCATCGATTATGGTATTCTTATTGAGATTTGCAATTTTATTAAGATTAAATTGTATAATATAGTTTCAGAAATTTGCCATAAAACTGTGATTGTAATTCTAAATTTCAATTTGGAAAGATCCTTAAAAGTTTCTGTAAAATCTAGAAATGATTAAATGCTTCTAGTAGAGACGTATAAGTATACTGAATGTGAAATCTATTGGTCGCTTCCATTGATATGTTTATCATAATTTTAAATTAAATTATTATTTGTATAAGATACGATTGTTGCAGTGAAGGGGTTCATGTATGATATTGAGTAGATTGCTGGCTATATAGGTTGGGTTGGGAAAAATCCCTTTTGAAAGAGGTAAACTTATGTTCTTGGTTTGATTGTGACTTGCTGTTCTTTTGTGAAATTTGCAAACTCCCTGCTAAGACCAAACCATCATGATTACATGGATTAGCACAATAATTTTATAAACTGATTTTTTATGGGAGAGTATTCAATCTTTGATGCAATCTTGTGGAAAAGATGCTCTGTTCTTTTCCTTGGATGCTTGGCGAACCCTCCAGTGTACTGTACAAATCTGAATCTATTATGTTTTAAAAAAATGTTGTTAGGAAGTGATTACAGTTTGTTTGCAAGTTTGTATTGCTTGGCGATTTTTTTTCCCTTGTGAAAAGTTGGAAACCTGTGCTAGAGTGTGCACCCTCCCCTCCTTCTTGTTTGTGGGATTGTGCATTGAACTTTGTTGCTGACTAGTGTGTCATTTTGGGTGCTACCCAGCTAATGAACAACCCAAAAATTTAGTTGTTGTTTCTTTATTTTATTTCATCTACATCAGAAATTTGATTATTGCCTCAAGCTTATTGAAAGACGAACCTACCTCTACATTGCTACATCAATGAGAAACTCGATATTAAATTGTTGTCCATCCGTTAAGATTTTCGTTTTTGCTGCCTATGATTTTTAATTTCGAAATTACCAGAAATTTAGTTCTAT
Organism: Picea mariana; assembly: GCA_032191745.1. Taxonomy (NCBI): domain Eukaryota; kingdom Viridiplantae; phylum Streptophyta; class Pinopsida; order Pinales; family Pinaceae; genus Picea; species Picea mariana. Next base: position 286,771 of record JASDQU010739399.1, on the reverse strand, counting down.
TTTAAGGTCCGAAGTGAGTGCCAGATCGGGTTCTGGATCAGGTGCCAGATTAATTTTTGTATGAAAAACATCTCTCTTGAAATTACAGTGTCATTTAACCTATTCATGTCTGGTTTCCCATTTCCCAATTAATTGTTTTGTATTGATTTTCCACGTTTTAAACAATGGTAACATCGTAGAGTTAACACTAAGAAGGGTGAGTTGAATTTGTTGATTGGCTGGATGTCTACACAATCACTCACCTATTACCTGTCACTTCCACTTCTTGACAGACCCTGCATCAATTGTTGTCCCTTCCTCTAAGCTATACAATTAATAACAATCATTTTTGCTGCGAGATTGAAATTAAATTTATTTGTCAGAAATTTTAATACTGGATTAAGTGACGGAGTGAGGATCGGATTGAGTTCCAGATCCAAGGCTAGATGGAGTACCAGATTATGGTCTGGAACGAGTTCATACAGTTTTGCATTCCTATTACCTCCTTTCTTGAAAATATTAATAGCTACTTAATTCTCTCTGTTCGTTGCCACACAATTACAATGTTTGTATAAACTTACGGTCCCTTTTTCTTAAAAGGTTTATCAATTTATGCATCATCTTTTGTTTCCTAATGAAATGGAAATCTTATGATTGTAAAATGAACCTCTGCCTCTATCACTTTTCCAAATCCTATCCTTACCGAATCCCTTATTTGCTGTCTGTTAATTTAAATTATTTTATTAGAAAGTAGGGTCATGTCAAGGTCCATATCAAGTTCCGTATCGGGTGTCGGAACATGCACTAGATCAAAGGTCAGATTAGATTTCTAGAAAATTGCTGGCTACTCTTAAATGAAGTTGTGAAGTGTTTGATTTTCTTTCAATCTCCTTATATATATATATATAAAAGCTAGTATGAGAAACCTGTGTAATTATGAAATATAAGAGATCTTATTTAGTTCCTTTAAATGAATATGAGAAAAATGGTTGGTGCTACATATTACCTTGTTTAGTATAATGTTGACCTCTTTAATAGTTTAAATGGTTATGTAATATAAGAAGGTATGGAGTCAGTATGTATGACTCAAAGAAGATTGACCTTCTTATGATTAAAAAAAAATTATAAATGAATAGGCAAACAACACTGAATCTCCATATATATAGTTAATAAGGTTGAATCTTCTCATGGTTATTTAAATAGTATGCATGCAAACTAAATGCTTATGATTACTAATTATGATTAATTTCACATAATTTCCTTGCAATGGAAATGTAAGGTAGTCTTGGAATCCTTCCATATTGTTGTTATGATTGAACCCCTTAGTTCTTTTAAATGGATATCCCAACAATAGACTTCTTATTAATTGATATCATGATTGATGTTTATTAGTTTTATAATTTGGATGCATAATGCAAGGTAGCATCTAAATTTAATGTAGTGCTTAAGAATATTGATCTTCTTGTGGTTCCTTGCAAATGAATATATGATTTCAGCCTTTAGATTCCTGATATATATTCTTAGAAGATATTCCTTAATATGGAGATGCATCATTGAGTTACACGAGACTAAGATTTACTTATGTTCTTTGGGTTATTATTCTTTATGTAAAAGCCTCTTACTCATTTACACTCAATGTTGCTTGAAGATTTATTTAGTAGAGTAGATTATTATTTGCACTATGATGAATTGATGGTTACGTATGCTGATAACTGTAGTTGAGTAGTGGCATATGATTGAATTAATGGGAAATAGACGGTTCTGTGTTCTTGGTGCCACCCTTCTTGAAAAAAAAATAGCTACTTAATTCTCTCTATTCGGTTCCACACAATGGCAGCCTCTTGTTGACGATAAAAATCACAATGAGGATTTCGCCCACAAAGTATTGCTAAAGCCTATTATTTAAACCAAGATAATGATATATAATACTAGTAGGTGGGACCCCCTTGTAGATTGGAGGATCACATAAGGTTCTTATTACACATTTACGCTGTTGTTCGACACTGATTACAAGGTTCTACATGATTGATGATGAAGTATTGATTTTGTTTGCGACATAATGGTAGATGGATAATGCATTTTATGTGTTGGTTCTATTGCTATAAACTCTAAATTCCATGTAAGAATGGATTATATTCACTGTTGCTACATTGCTATTGGTGCCATGATTTATTACCTGTTACGCCCACACAAGACACATGTTAGTTATAACAAGAGACAAGGGTAATATGGAATAAATCCAAGAAAAGAGAACTATGCTATACTATGCTATACTATATGCATTTGAAATTAAAGAAATGGATGTTAGTCCTAACTAGAAATGTTAGTGGCTATACGATTTTATTGAGTTCTATGGGGCGCATGTGATATATGTTATAGTATGTCTTGACAATGGTTACTATGGATCAGGTGGAAAAATTGGCAAACAATGTATGCAAGTTTAGATGCATGGATTAATGGTTGCCTAGCTGTCATGTACTCATAATTGAATGAGTGGAGGATGGAAGCGACATGCAGTAAATGCACGTCACTCCATACTTCTCCCACTGGTTGTCACCCTAGATTGGTTATTGCTCATTTGATTTTTGCTGTGGTTAAGCTTCGGGATTCATGCGTGGACAAAACTGCTCAACCAAGCTCACATTTTTAAGGCCGTTTGGTTACAGGTATGTTTTTTTCGCCCATCCATGAACTCACTTTGTTTATGAAATGAATGTTGGCTCGATAATGTATTGGTCTATGTTTTCTTGAGGTTGGCAACTGTGTAAAAAAGTGGTGTTTTCTTGAGGTTGGAAACTGTGTAAAAAAGTGGTGTTTTCTTTGGAATGACTATGTGTTTTATTCATTGCAAATGGAAAATTTGATAGTTGAGGTCGCGATTTCATTGGTTGTTCTGTGTGGTGGAAGCCGTGATGGCTCTCTATTGTCTTTATGTTTTTTTTTTTGAGGGTTTCATTTTGTTTGGCCGTCTCCTCACATTCATTGTAATCACACCTGGTTGTATTTGGTGTTATGGGGTTGCTGTGTATGATTGAACCACCTTTTGGGCATTGCATATTGTTTTTCCACCTGGTTGTGAGCTCATTTTACGTTATTGGTATCCACACAGTTGGTTATGGGTGGCTATAATGCCAAGAAGATTGCTTTAGGGTTGGTTGGTATTACCCGAGATCTGCATTTCTATCAACATTATTTGGCTTTTGGGGAAAACCATGAGGGTTATGCCTCTGCGTGTTCTTGATGTTGGTTGCTGGCCAGTAAGGAACCTCTGCTCCTCGACCTCATGGTCTACCCTACCTGGTGTCAAACTATCACCCTGTCTTGCAAGCTAAAGGTTATAAGGCTTATGGTTCCACCACGCTTGTCTCGAAGACTCTCACCCACTGTTGATATGGTTGGCCTCTAGTCTCCCTGTGTTTGCTTCCATCGAGCGAACCCTTGATTATTTTGTTCATTAGTTACATAGCCCGTTTTGATAAACTAGACCGATCGCACCCTGTCAAACATCTTGTTGACTGTCATATGTTGGTTAAGTAATATGGACAATGGATTTGATTTGTATCTCATCTCTATTTGATCGGGTTGATTGAAGAGTTGTAATTGGAAATGATAATGAGCATATAGTCACTACCCCCTGTTGTTGTAACAATGGAATTGATAACTCAACATTGTTAAAAATGGTTTGATTGGGATTAATTGAATTTGTACAGTCATAGAGATGCCTCTTTGCATTATGCGTTGGTCCGTGTGTTTCCTACAACGTGGTATAAATTCAAGTGGTGGTTGCTGTTGCTGTGTGTTTAATTTTCCCGATCGAGGTTATTGCAATCTGATGGTATTAATAACTGTGGCCTAGCTGTCTACTGTGTATGATTTATGGGCATCGTGCATCATTTTTTTTTATTGCACCATCAGAGATGAGCACAAAGTTTTGGTAGTATGGTTTCATTGCAAATTTAATTGTTAAATTTGTCAAGGAAATAGGATCAGGCATGTTTAAAAAGAGTCTGCTCGACTCGGGAAAGACCAGTGTCTGTGTTTGATTTGAGAAATTAATTTATGGGCAATGGTTAATGTTTTTTATGCTGAACAAAGTTGAGGCAGTATGGCTATGTGTTCATTGGATTTTGTTTTAAATATAAAAGGGAAGGAATTGAAAAGAAACATAGTTCTTTTAAACAATATGGGTGAAGTCATGACGATTATGAGTATAATTATATTCTGTGTTAATTGAAAGTTTTTGAGGAAATTGAATGTGGGACAATGAACAAGTTTTAACACATAGTATTGTTTAATTGGCCACAACAATGGTTTAATTGGTGCTGGAATAGTTGTATTGAATACAAAACTGTTTTTATGGATAACTTAATTGGTTTTTCGAACAATATTCACTTTTTTTTCCCTACCATTATTTCACTTTTCGCTCACTACAATTCTCCTCGCCTTCCCATATTCACTATCCACTCCCTGTTCCTAAAATTTAATTATAGTTAAGAGAAGTTCTGTATTATGACAGTTAAGGGACCGCATGGATGAATTACAGTGATATATTATTTTGTTTTACGATACAGTTGATTGTTTGATGTCTGTGAGTAGTAATCATGATCTTTCCCCCCTCATTTAAACACTTTTTTGTTAACTAAAACCCCTCACATATCCCATAACCCTTGTTCACCCCCCGCTCATTGAAAAATACTAAACAATTTGTATGGATTGGATTGCATAAGTCTAATATGTTGCTGAACCAAATTTTATTTCATATTTTAAAAGAGTTGTCATGTATGGTTGTTAAACAAACTATTTTCTAATCAATTATGCATATAAGAATGAGATTTTTTAGGAGAGGTAGCCATGGCAGGGGTAACCGAGGAAGATGTAGTTGGAACAAGGGCCCTAGAAGGATAATATTATCTATACACTTTGATGTAGACTCGCAAGAGTTAGGCCAACTATTTCAAGCTGGGTTTTTTAACTGGATTGTGAAAGGAGCGGTCCAACCTAGGCCTGAAAGGCCTCCCTTCCAAGCCCCTTAGGTCCCTGGTATCCCAGTGCCTCCTCATGTCTCACTGCAACCTGAAGTCCCCGAAAACAACGGATGGTAGGAGATTGTCCACCCGACAGTCTCCCAACATCGTGGCTACCTAAATTGTCTCTACCTACTCCTACACCTATCAATCAAATTGTCTAAGCTGCCCCTGTCCACTCACCAGTTCAGTCTTCCCATGCAAGCAAAAGGTTGAAAATCGAGGCCCACCATGCTCTTGGCAAAGGAAAAGCTACTGCTGCCCCTTCCTCACTCTCAAATGACTCTGATAAATCTGTGTCCTCCCACATGCATTTGAGAGATGATTTCTCTCATATGATCAGTGAGATTAGGCCTAAAGGCTCCACATAGCCTAAGGAAAATTCATAGAGATCAAAAGGTGACAACAACAACAAGGGAAAGATTGTCTCCCAGAGTGGAAAATATGGATTTTAAGTTTTTATTTATTTATTGTTGAGAACAATTGACTTCTGAAATTTTGGACAACACACTATTTTTTGGATATATGGGTAATAAATTTTTGGAAATAATTTCAATTATCATTGATATAAATTGTCAAAATATGAAAATAATGATGGGAGTCACAAGGAGGGATGTTTTGTTTGCTTAACTAGTTGTGTTATCATTGTTAGAGAACTAAAGGGAGTCATAAGGGGTCCCACCAACTAGTTATTATTTATTTAAAACCCTTATTATGATTTTATTACTTTTCCCCCTTAACTAAAAAGTTGGCTGAGTTTTGGTTAACTTAACTAAGGAAGTAGTTCAACTACTTCAACCAATTCTAATTTGCTTAAAAGAAAAAGGAAGGGGAGGAACAAAGGAGAATAGAAGGAGAAGCATACAGAGGTTTTCTCTTTGAGTTTTGTTGAGATAATTAAGTTTTCATTCATTCCTTAATTCATTAGAAGCCTAATTATTTTTTATGATAGCAGGGTCCTATTGCAAACAACAAGATTCACGACTAAATTATATCATTCAGACACTTGTTTTTCAGAGGTGTTGATCTATATTTGATAGTCTGTGTAGACTTGTCTGTTTGTGAATTAGATTTCATGACTAACAAAGGTTATTGTGCAGAGTCGAGTGGGCAACAATCTGTGGCAAGCTGATCAAAATTTTAAAGTTCAGTTTTTTTCTTTATGTTAGAAGTCCTTTTGTATGTTTCATCAGGGATGTCTAAGTTTGACTTTGGTCCAAAACTTCCTCAATAAATTTTGTAAAGAGAGCGATTCTTTGATGAATTGGAATGAAATAAATGATTGCTTTATGTATCATCTATTTTTATTATTGACTTGGTGTCTTTAATTCTGTCTCTATATTTATTTCAACATCTGTTATGTTCAGAAAATCACATAAATAATGAATTTTTCAACAAGATTTTATTTATAAAAAAACCATCCTAAGCACTTGTAAACAATACTTGTGAATTAGGATAACATTTTTGATGGCTATAAACATAGGGTGATATTCTCGTCTATCTTGATTTAGCCAAGTAAGATCTAAAAATGTTTGAGTAAGATAATTTCATATATTTTCCTCAACATTTATTTGGCGACCATACTGGGGAGATCCTCAATATCTCTCTGGTTAATTTTTATGCTTGATTAGCATCGAATACATCTATTTTTATGATATTGACTCTTTGACTGTTTTATTTCTTAATGACTGTACTTGTTGCAAGGAAACCCAATATTGAGCCCGGTCTTCAAGATCAGACCAACATTGCTTTGAATTTGTTTAACACCATTTTAGACACTGCTAATACTTGGGCTGAGCTTAAGCATTCATGGGAAACAATTGAATGAGATATTAGTGCCCAAGAACGTTGGGAAGCTAGACATAGACAACCTATAAATCAACAGTAACCTTCTTGTTCCTTCAGCTTTGGCCTTCCTTTCATGTCCTTAGATTCTCGTGTTTTTAGGAGAAGAAGAGGATTATCACCTGAGATTAATCCTATTACTGAAATAGGAAGAAGAAACATTGTGTTATCAACCCAAAAAAGTTCTCTAAGGAGAACTTTGTCTGATTCATCCAGTTCGTCTTTCTCTCCCTTACCTACCATCCACAAGATGGAATCTATTGGTGGCTCTGGTGGCACTAGAAGTGCTTCCTCCTCTCAGTCTTCAGCTTCGTCAGTGATTGGTAGCTTATATAGTTACCATATCCCTGCCCAATCTACAAAAAATCCCACCAAAGTCATTAAAAAGTATGGTATTTTTTAGTTTGAAGAGGACACCACAACCACATCGTTGCATGTTTCCTCTCCTCTTAACCTAGAACCTACTACTCGTCCACTTCCTAAATTCAAAGAGCATCTTCTTAGGTTTTCGGGGAATAAAACTGTCACTACAAATGAACACATGGTGGCATTTTCTAATGCTTTCCACAACATAGGATCCAATGACAACGATACTTGCATGCGCTTATTCGTCAATTCCTTGGAAGGAAAGGCTGCAACTGATTTCTTTGACCTTCCTCCTAAAATTCTGACTACTTGGGAGGAGTTAGTTTATTGGTTCAAGTCCACCTATGGGCAATCTAAAAGCCCAGATGAACAATTATGGGAGTACAATAACATCGCTTATAAGAATGGTGAGACCATTAAGTCATTCAACTTGTTTTTCACTAAGTTATACAATCAAATCCCTGAACTCATTCGACCTCAGAACCAAGCCACTTTCATGCATTACTACAATGCATTACCTTCCCCATATCATCATAGGTTTGAGGAAAAATCCATTGATAACCTCGGTTCTGCTATGCATACTTGTTTAGAGTATGAATAATAGCTTTAAAGAACAGGCCTTCCTCAGGGAGAATCGGTTAAACAAATAGACATGTCCACCCTCTTACAATTAGTACACGATATGAATAATCGTATGATAGCATATGAGAAAAAGGGAAATGTCTCCGCTCTCACCCTTGGAGCTTCATCCTCTTTTGCACCCCCCTTTAGAAATCCAAATGAAAATAATTTTCATCCTAAAGCTACCATGCCTCGAAGTTGGTGTAAATTTTACGAGAAACACCATGAGGAAGCCACATGTGAGGTAAGGAAGAGTGCCAGAGATAAGATCTTTGGTAAGATACTAGAAAAAACCATCGCTGTCCTAGATTTTGCAAAGCCAGAAGATGTCATGATCATCAATACTAGGAACAAATCCTACGCTCCCAAAGGAAAATATTATTCTCCCCGCAATTCTTCTAACCCAAGCTCATCCTCACTAGCTGATACTATTCAGGTTCCTAAGGTTACTGACAGTCAAGGAACTACTTCCCCTCTCCTCTCTTCCAAATACAATATTTTGAATAAGTTGGCCAACATCAAAGCAGAGGCAACCCTTCTGGACATGGTTTCCATCCCTGGAAAACATAGGCATCTAAAACAATTAATGGAAGGAAAATCTTCTGTTGTATCCAACCTCTTTGAAGAGGTAAATGAAGAGGATTCGTCTGTAAATAAAGTAGGTGTACATAACTTTTGATACTCTGTAAAAAATCCCCCTTTTTATATTTATGTAATGATTATGGATAAGATCGCCCATTGTTTCCTCATTGATGGTAGTTCAGGCCCAAGTGTGATGTCGAAGATTATTATGGAAGAGCTACGATTGTCTTGTACAAATGAAAACGCCAGGAGCATGCTCTCTTATAATAGTCTAAAAAAAATGACCATAGGCGAGATTAAATATGTGACCTTAGTTTTGTGCACCCACCCTAAAATAAGGACAACCCTTAGTATTCAGGTAATCGATATGTCAATAAGAAATTACTCAATCATCTTAGGAAGATATTGGCAAGCTTTGACGGGTGGATACGTCTCACTCGACGGGACACACTTATCCGTTCCTCGAAATGGTAAAAACATTATAGTCCTTAGAGAGGGAAGGATTTCACCTTACATAGAGAGTGTCCCACAACCTAATGTGAACTATATCGAAGAGAACCTAGGGGTGTATTCCATCTTTTTTGAGGAATATAACATTCCCTTGGAACAAATTGATTTGGATGATGGTATGTGGCACATGCACTTTGATGGTTCATGCTCTAGTGAAGGTAACAAAGCTGGCATACTATTGTACTCTCCTGTGGTAAAAATTCATAACTTTTCTTACAGGTTCAAGTTTGCTTGCACAAATAATGTCACTGAATTCGAAGCGTTATTATTAGGCATTGAAAATGCCTATAATATTGGTTGTGGTCACCTTTCAGTTTTTGGAGATTCCGAGCTTGTTGTGAACCTTGTACGTAATATATACTCTCCTAGCAACAAATTGATGAAACGATACACCCAAACTGTGTGGGCACTTATCTCAAACCTATTATATTTAACCATCACTCATGTTAAGAGGGAATTGAACTCAATGGCTGATCGATTAGCTATTTTTTCAGCCTCTCCTAATTGACAACTTCTTCCACACATACCTGATTGTACTTTTCAATCTCTATATCGTCCACATATCCCCGGGAATATAGAATCTTGGCAAGTATTCCCTAGCGATGAGAGCATCTGTGCTTTCATTCAAAATGAACCTTATAATCCCAAGGAAATTATATCCTAAAGGCTTGAATCCTCTAGAGAGTTTGTTTTCATTGAGTGATGTAGGCAATAAAGAGAAACAAAAAGAAGAGGAGTCAAAAAGGAAGGTGGGTGAAACCATATCCTTGAACATTGGGACACTCGAGTCTCCAAATAATGTTAAAATAGGTGCCCAATGTTCCGATGAAGATAAAATGAAGTTTGCCAAGCTACTTGGTGAATTTCAAGATGTTTTTGCTTGGTCTTATGAGGATCTTCGTGGTTTTGATCCTGGTCTTATACAACATGCTGTCCCCATCAAGAAAGGCATAAAACCAGTTAGGAAAAAACAAAGACCTATCAACCCTGCATTGGAAGAAACTATTCGAAAGGAGTTGGAAAAACTCTTGAAGGCTGGAATCATCTTTCCGGTCAAGTATTCTGCATGGGTTTCCAATTTGGTTCCTCTTCGGAAAACAACTGGTCAGATTAGATTATGCGTTGATTTTCGCGCATTAAATTGAGCTAGTATAAAAGATCACTTTACTCTCCCTAACATATAAATGATTTTGTAGAAAGTTGCAGGGTCACAGATGATGTCCTTACTTGAAATTTTTTCCAGTTACAATCAAATCAAGGTAAAAAGGGAAGATAAATATAAAACCACCTTTATTACTCGTTGGGGTACCTTTTCTTATGAGCATATGCCTTTTGGATTATCTAATGCAGATGCCACTTTTCAAAGATCTATGAAAATAACTTTTGACGATTTGATTGGTAAGATCATTTAGATCTACCTTAACGACTTAACAGTGTACTCTAAAATCCAATCAGATCATTTTGGTCATCTGAAAAGAGTTCTCATGCGATGTAGGAAATTTGACATCTCTCTAAATCCTTCTAAGTCCATTTTCGACGTTACCGAGGGAAATCTCCTTGGACACATTGTCTCTGATTCAGGAATAAGCATTGATCCCGAAAGGATTGTTTCCATCCTTAATCTGCCTACTCCCACTTCCAAGAAGGAGGTTCAATCTTTTATGGGGGTTATTAACTTCATCCGTAGGTTTGTTCCATATTTTGTTGTGATGGTCAAACCAATTCATAATCTTCTTAAGCAAGATCGTTATTTTTCTTGGACAAATGATGTCGAAAATGATTTTGTAGGAATCAAGAAAGCAATTAGCTCTGCACCAGTTTTGGCAAAGCCGGATTTTGAGAAGGAATTCACGATATATACTAATTCCACCGAGGAAGAAATTTTTGCTATCCTCATGCAAAATGATGACCAAGGTAATGAAAAACCAGTGGCTTACATGAGTCAAAGTTTGTCTGATGATGAATTTAAATATTCTTTTATTGAGAAACATGCTTTCACTCTTGTTAAAGCTGTTGAAAAGTTTCACCACTTCATCCTAGGTAAGCATACGTTGGTAAAAGTCCCTTTACCTGCTGTCAAGTTTTTTCTCTCACAGACTTATCTTTCAGGGAAGCTTGCACATTGTCTTGCCAAGATCCAGGAGCATGATTTGAATATCTTGACTTCTACCACTATCAATGGACGTGACTTAGCCCTTCACTTAGCTCAACATGCTGAGAATAGTGAAGAAATTGATGAGCATGATAGTTCCTTATCAACACTGTTCTACATTGAAAATCATATTCTTTCTGTGTCTGAACATCCTTGGTATAAGAATCTAGTTTACTACTTACAAAACCAGAGATGCCCAGACAACTTAGACACTCATCAAAGAAGAATACTCTGCTTTGAATCCACAAGATACGTCATTATAGGAGACTTCTTGTTACAAAGATCTGTTGATGGTGTGTTTGTTAGAAAAATAGGACCGCGGAGCAATAAAATAAAACAAATGCGGAAACAAAACAAAAAAGATACACAATACAAGAGAGACACAGATTTACGTGGTTCAACTAGTGTGGGCTACGTCCACCAGAGAAATTGCCAGGTCCTTCCTATATTATTATCCATCAAATGAAGGGATACAACCTACAACAAAACCTGCTGTAACTTCCTCTTCTTTCTCTCACAGTATCCTCTCTTAGAATACAATATTCTCCATCAACCATAGCCGCAATACATTTCCCTCATAAAAGAGGGTTTCCTTCTAGGGAAAAAGACCCTAACATAATCTCTATCATTAGATCTGCAACCATATAATGAACGGTCCATATTTACAATGAAATTACAATATACATTTACAAGGCAATTTTTCCTTTGGGGGATTCAACCTCGAACCCCCATCGAGGGACACTGCCCCCAAACCCCCACTAGGGGGTCGCTTTCCCCCAGACCCCCCAGCCGGGGGGATAGCCCCCCTAGACCTCGTAGAGGGGGTACCCCCCCTCTACACTCCCCCGCGTGGAAGAGTGTACATACTTCTGGGGTGTAAATACTTCATGGGGTATAAACATTGCTGAAAGTAAAAGACCTCTGAATCAGGAAGATAATTAGGCTCCACAACCAACAATGTTGCTTCACTGTGTAAACGATGAAGATCCACATAAGTTGTTGCAAGAAACTCATGGTTCTTCAAATTCTGTCATTCATGTAGGAGGTAATTTTTCTGCTAAAACCACTTCTTTCAAGATTATTAGAAAATGATACTATTGGCCTTCAATATTTCGTGAATCTTATGTCTTTTAGATATCTTGTGACAAGTGCCAAAAATTTGTTGGGAAAGAACACCTTTCAACCATGCCATTACAACTTGTCCTCCCATAATTTCCCTTTTCAAAGTGGGGATTATATTTTATTGGTCCTATTAATCCTCCATCTTCAGCAGGGCAAGTTTTTATTTTGAAAACTACAAACTATTTTACAAAATGGGCTGAAGCTGTCCCACTTAAGCATTCAACAGATGATCAGGTAATTTCTTTCCTTGAAAATAACATCTTTTCCAGATTTGGTCTTCCATTGGAAATTATTACAGACAATGGTCCTGCTTTCATTTCTGCTAAGCTGACCCAGTTTTAGCTAAATTGGGGGTTAAACATTTCACCTCATTAGCTTATTATCCCCAAGGGAATGGGTAGGCTGAGTCTACCAACAAGAATCTGGTGAGAATCGTAAAAAATCTCATTGAAGATAAGCCTCGTCAATGGCACACTCTCCTCACTTATGCCCTTTGGGCAGATCGAACTACCACCAATGTAAGAACTGATTGCACTCCTTTCCATCTTGTGTATGGTCAAGAAGCCATCCTTCCTACTGAGCTGGAACTCTCTTCCTTAAGGCTGATGCTACATATCAAAGAATTAAATTCTTCTGATGTTTCACAAAGGATAAATGCACTCCTAGCTTTAGAGGAGCAAAGGATGTTTGCCTTGGATAATATAAAAAAGAGACAACAAGCTGTTAAGAAGTATTTCAACAAGAGTGTCAAAACTGTCAAATTTAAAGTCAATGAGAAGGTACTGCTGTGGGATTCAACACACACTGATAGGGGAAGACATTCAAAATTTCAAAAATTATGGCTGGGTCCTTTCAAGATCACTTTTGTCTTGGGTATTAATTCTTACCTTCTAAAAGACTTACACGAGTGATTGTTTTCCTACAACACTAACGATTCTCACTTGAAACATTATGTGGAACCAACTTGAAAGTTTTAACACTGTTTGGATTTTTTGTATATTAGTAGTCTAGCTCTGCTTTCATTTTTCCACTGTTTTTCATTTTTTCTTTTATAGTAGTTTGATTTCTGCTTTCCTTTTTGATAAGCTTCCTACTGCTTTTACAATTCTGTCTTTTTATTTTCTGCTGTTTTGAATTTTATAATCCTATTTTTGTCATGATTTATATTGCTTTTCATCTTTTAGTTGTTTTTGGTCAAGAATAAGTTGTTGGATCAGTTCCGCCACAGTGACACTCTTACAAGGTATTGTTAGTCAATAACAATCAAGCTTACACAACTATTACGATGTTTCCCCCTGAAATTGAATTGAATTTGTTATCTGCTTTCGCTGTTGTCTTATAAAAGAATTGGTTATCTCCCGCTTTTGCTTTTCATTTCTTCATCCATTTGAGAGTTAAAAGAGAAAATACATAATTTTTTCTCCTTGAAGTAAAGAGCAAATTCTGGTTGAATGATTATGTATACAGGGATAAACCCCTTCATACTTTACATTTTTCATGAGTTATTCCCAAATTCCCAGTCATTTTTCCATTAAATCCGCTCACTTCCCCCTGTTGCATAATCATTCTGGTTATATATTCTTGATTTTCTATTCTTGGTCTGCGAAACCATGTGTTCTGAGTTCTTAATCTGTTGGAAACAGATTTCTCTGTGGATTCGCCAGTTTGTTGACGATAAAAATCACAATGAGGATTTCACCCGCAAAGTATTGCTAAAGCATATTATTTAAACTAAGCTAATGATATATAATACTAGTAGGTGGGACCCCCTTGTATATTGGAGGAACATATAAGGTTATTATTACACATTTATGCTGATGTTCAACACTGCTTACAAGGTTCTACATGATTGATGATGAAGTATTGATTTTGTTTGCGAGATAATGGCAGATGGATAATGCATTTTATGTGTTGGTTCTGTTGTTCTAAACTATAAATTCCATGTATGAATTGATTATATTCATTGTTGTTACATTGCTATTGGCTCCATGATTTATTACTTGTTACACTTGCACAAGACACATGTTAGTTATAATAAGAGACAAAGGCAATATGGAATAAATCCAAGAAAAGAGAACTATGCTATACTATGCTATACCATGCTATACTATATGCATTTGAAATTAAAGAAATGGATGTTAGTCGTAACTAGCAATGTTAGTGGATATACCATTTTATTGAGTTATATGGGGCACATGTGATATATGTTATAGTATGTTTTGGCAATGGTTAATATGGATCGGGTGGCAAAATTGGCAAGCAATGTATGCAAGTTTCGATGCATGGATTAATGGTTGGTTGTCTGTTGTGTAATACATAATTGAATGAGTGGAGGATGGAAGAGATGTGCAGTAAATGAATGTCACTCCATACTTCTCCCACTGGCCATCACCCTATCTTGGTTATTTTTCATTTGATTTTTGCTGTGGTTAAGCTCCAGGATTCAGACGTGGAAGAAATTGCTCGACTAAGCTCGCATTTTTAAGGCCGTTTGGTTACATGTATGTTTTTTTCGCCCATCCATGAACTCTCTCTATTTATGAAATGAACATTGGCTCGATAATGTATTGGTCTGTGTTTTCTTGAGGTTGGCAACTGTGTAAACGAGTGGTGTTTTCTCTGGAATACTCTATGTTTTATTCGATGCAAATGGAAAATTTGATGGTTGAAGTCACGATTTCATTGGCTGTTCTGTGCAGTGGAAGCCATGATGGCTCTCAGTTGTCTTTATGGGTTTTTGTTGGAGGTTTCATTCTGTTTGGCCAGCTCCTCACAATCATTGTAATCACACCCGATTGTATTTGATGTTAGGGGGTTGTTGTGTATGATTGAACCACCTTTTGGGCACTGCATATCGTTTTTCCACCTGACCATGAGCTCATTTTACGTTATTGGTATCCAGACAGTTGGTTATGGGTTGTTATTATGCCAAGAATCTTGCTTTAGGGTTGGTTGGTATTACCTGAGCTCTGCATTTCTATCAACATTATTCGGATTTTGGGGAAAACCATGAGGGTTATGCCTCTGCATGTTCTTGATGTTGGTTACTAGCCAGTAAGGAACCTCTGCTCCTCGGCCTCATGGTCTAACCTACCTGGTGTCAAACTGTCACCCAGTCTTGCAAGATAAAGGTTATAAGGCTTATGGTTCCATCATGCTTGTCTCGAAGACTCTCACCCACCGTTGATATGGTTGGCCTCCGATCTCCCTGTGTTTACTTCCACCGAGCAAACCCTTGATTATTTTGTTCATTAGTTACAGAGCTCGTTTTGATAAACTAGACCGGTTGCACCCTGTCAAACATATTGTTCACTGTCATATGTTGGTTAAGTAATATGGACAATGGCTTTGATTTTTAGCTCATTTCTGTTTGATCGGGTTGATTGAAGAGTTGTAATTGGAAATGATAATGAGCATATAGTCGCTGCCCCCTGTTGTTGTAACAATGGAATTGATAACTCAACAATGTTAAAAATGGTTTGATTGGAAGTAATTGAATTTGTACAGTCACAGAGATGCCTCTTTGTGTTATGAGTTGGTCTATGTGTTTCCTACAATGTGGTATAAATTCAAGTGGTGGTTGCTGTTGCTGTGTGTTTAATTTTCTCGAAAACTTTGGTCCAAAAACTTCCTCAAGAAATTTTGTAAAGAGAACGATTCTTTGATGAATTGGAATGAAATAAAGGATTGTTTTATGTCTCATCTGTTTTGATTATTGACTTGGTGTCTTTACTTCTATCTCTATATTTATTTCAGCATCTGTTATGTGCAGAAAATCACATAAATAATGAATTTTTCAGCAAGCTTTTATTTATAAAAAAACCATCCTAAGCACTTGTAAAAAATACTTATGAATTAGGATGCCATTTTTGATGGCTATAAACATAGGGTGATATTCCCGTCTATATTACTTTAGCCAAGTAAGATCTGAAATTTTTTGAGTAAGATAATTTCATATCTTTTCCTCAACACCTCTATATAAAATTACAGTCCCTTTTTGTTAAAAGGTTTATCAATTTATGCATCATCTTTTGCTTCCTAATAAAATGGAAATCTTATGATTGTAAAATGAACCTTTGCCTCTATCAGTTTTCCAACTCCTGTCCTTACTGAATCCCTTATTCGCTAAATGTTAATTTATATTATTTTATCAGAAAGTAGGGTCATTTCAAGGTCCGTATTAAGTTCCGTATCGGGTGCCGGAACATGCACCAAATCAAGGGCCGAATTAGATTTCTAGAAAACTGTTGACTACTCTTAAATAAAGTTGTGAAGCATTTAATTTTCTTTCAATCTCATTATATATATATATATATATATATATATNAAAAGCTAGTATGAGAAACCTGTGTAGTTCTGAAATATAAGAGATCTTCTTTAGTTCCTTTAAATGAATATGAGAAAAATGGTTGGTGCAACACCTTACCTTGTTTAGTATGATGTTGACCTCTTTAATAGTTTAAATGGTTATGTAATATAAGAAGGTATGGAGTCGATATGTATGACTCAAAGAAGATTGACCTTCTTACGATTCTTAGAAAAATTATAAATGAATAGGAAAGCAACATTGAATCTCCATATATATATAGTTAATAATGTTGAATCTTCTCATGGTTATTTAAATAGTATGCATGCAACCTAAATGCTTATGATTTCTAATTAGGATTAATTTCACATAGTTTCCTTACAATGGAAATGTAAGGTAGTCTTGTAATCCTTCCATATTGTTGTTACGATTGAACCCCTTAGTTATTTTAAATGGATATGTCAACAATAGACTTCTTATTAATTGATATTATGATTGATGTTTATTAGTTTTATAAATTGGATGCATAATGTAAGGTAGCATCTAAATTTAATGTAGTGCTTAAGAAGATTGATCTTCTTGTGGTTCCTTGCAAATGAATATATGATTTTAGCCTTTAGATTCCTGATATATATTCTTAGAAGATATTTCTTAATATGAAGATGCATCGTTGAGTTACACGAGACTAAGATTTACTTATTCTCTTTGGGTTATTTTTCTTTATGTAGAAGCCTCTTACTTATTTACACTCAATGTTGCTTGAAGATTTATTTAGTAGAGTAGATTATTATTTGCATATGATGAATTGATGGTTAAGTATACTGATAATTCTAGTTGAATAGTGGTGTATGATTGAATTAATGGGAATTAGACACCTCCTTGTTCCTCAGAATAGTCGCCAGTCCTGAGACCTTAATTGGTCAAAATCAATTAGATGAATCTTGGACTTGAGCGTTGCTTATGTGTCTTGGAGGTCCTAACCATGTATGATAGGTTGGGCGAGTAGTTTCCTTTTGATAAATGTTGATTGTTCGATAACGATGTTGCTTTCAGATGAAGTTGGTGAATTTGCTTATGTATTGGTTAATATATGATGTGTCACTATTGATTATGTTAATGCGTTGAGTTGTGTCATTAATAATTATGATAATGTGAGCTTGTGATGCGATTAATTGTGTTGGGATGTTTTAATTTCCTAATGCAATTTTTTTTTTACTTATTATACATCGCTTTTGTTATCGTAATGACGAGGGACTTTACATATATGTTGATTAAGTAAGTGAAATAAAAGGTTCAATTTAGGTGTTTACACATTGCTAGTGAAGTTATTATAGATTTTTTCACCTTTGAATAGAAAAAAAACTTCATGTATCCACAAAAATCTATGTGTGAATTTTGCATTGCTTCAATTTTTTTAATATCACATTATAATTTATATTTATTTTTTAAATCAATAATTAAAAAAAAAAAAACATATTTCTTTTATGAAGATTGTTTGTTCAAATCCATATAATTATTTTAAAAATTATATAACTAAATTTATCTATAATTATACAATAATTATTCACATTACTTCATATATAAAATTATTCTTTAATTTATAAATTTATATTTAATATTTAAATAGTAACTTCTAAAGCTAATTTTATTATAATAAATTAATAAATACTTTCATAAAAAGTTTTTTAACCAATAATCTTATAATTTTTTTTTTAAATTTTTTTTAATTATCCTTGAAAATGTTTCAAAATAATCAATATCTTAACAAATATTTTCATAATTTTTTTTAAAATTACACTTGAAAATGTGTAAAAGTAATTAATATTTAAGATTTGCTTAATTTCATTAGTTTTAAGTTTCTTCTTTGTTTCTTAAGCTCTCATGTTTTATCTTTCACCAATAACTTATATTATTGTTTTAGTGTCAAAGTAATTAATACTTGAGATTGGCATGATCTCATTAGTTTTAATATTTATTGTTTCAATTTCTAATATTTATGGATTGGAAAAAATGTTTGTTTCCTGGATTTTTTTTTTTTTTTCAATTTATTTATTATTATTATTTTTTTTTTATGGATTGGAAAAAATGTTTTATATATTTATGTCCTGTAAAATTTTAAACAGTCTTCATTATTTTTAATTACACTTTTTTAATATGAGATGCATATAGTTTTCACTATATTATTATTCACATTTCTAATGATTTTTTTTAATTAATTATATATTTTTTTAATTTTTAAAATCTAAAATAAATTATAATAATAAAATCTAGGTATCAATTTTCATTATAAATATTAAAAAATTAAAATTATATATAAAATTTTAAATAATCATACACATTTTTTTTTTTTTTTTTTTATATTAAATTTAAAATATTAAAAATTTAAGATGAATTAAATTGTAATGTAAATAACTAGAAATGTTAAGATAGTTTTGAATGTTTAATTAGGTGATATTAGATAGCGTTACTTAAAAGTATAAAATAACACACTTGTTTTAGTTTGGTTATATTTTGGAGTATTATGTATAGGATTAATATGCCACAATTTTTATCCATCAATTTATATATTTTTAAAATGTTTTGCAAAATTCAATTTACATTACTATCAATAATTACTAACACCTTAATTTGTTTAATTCTATTTCAACTTTTAAAGATAAGAAGAAGCCACTGTTATTTTTACTTTTAAGCTATACATAAGTAACACATTATCATAAGTTTCAAGTATTTCATTTTGGATTACATACACCTATTACATTAACATATATTTATGAGGCAAGTATAAGTAGGGTTGTTTTTAATTTCACTTGTTTATATTGTATGAGAGATTACAAATAATATTATCTTATTTTTTTATATTATTTTTGATTGTGGTAGTCAAATTTGTGTTTCTTTTATCAATTTAATAAAATTATGAAACATAATCTTAAGAGCCTTGAAATTACAAAACATAATGTTAAGAGAGGGACTAGTTGCCCCTTGTTTGCGTATACAAACATTCCATTATAATGATAAAAGTGCCTTAACAATTCTTATTTTTTTGTTTGTTAGTTTTTCCATGACATGTGGGACAAGCCTGTGGCTAAGAAATTGCGACTCAGGGGCATCTAAGTCGTCAAAATCACCCGGGGATTGCACCCGGCCTGAGCCATACCAACCCTTAACATGGATGGATTTTTTGTCCCCGTAGGTTTCGAACCAGTGACTTTAACAACACAGAGTGCCTTAACAACACACTCCGTCACCGAATGTCCTACACCTCAGGGACATTAAGAATGAAGGACTTGGGGGTGGGCTTTGATCCACTTATGTGTGCACGAGTCACGATACCATTTAATATATAGTATCTCTGGGTGCAACCACCCGTTTGACTGTTACCTCAAGGTGCCCCCATGGCTCTAGGTAAAGCCCTCATGAGAATTGAACCTTGCCCAAAGGTGAAAAATTCCCCGCTTTCCACCTGTTAGTGATAATTCTTGTTTAGGGGCGTTTTCCTATCCGATTTTAGGCCTCTGGTGTAAAACGCATAGAGGTGGGGTTTTAAAGCCGGTCAGACAAGCCATATTCAGAGGCCGCAACAATAAACAGTGAGCGAGCAGTCTGATTTTATCGGCGGGGTTTAGCAAGAGAAAGTGCCTGAGGTTCAAAACAAATCTGGATCGTCCGATCTCATTGGGACAGATGGAAAGCTGTCGGTGTATCGGGGATCGACGTTTTGGGGAACATGAAGCTTTCTGTTCCATGCATTTCAGAGCCCCGAACCTCGAAGTGCCGATAATCGCCCTTCAAAGCCGGGCCCACGGTCCTAGCGCCAGGTCACATCAAGCGAGTCTGGTAATCGAGGCAGCCCTCTTCTAAAATCTAATACCATCGGGACCGTCCATCTGAAGGACACACGACACGTAGTTGAGCCGTGAGTGGGGCCCTTCGGGAGCTTCATGTTGAAGGCACCGACGTCATTTCAGCCGTCCGATCCAGAGATGCACAGTGCGAGATCCCGAAATTTCATGTGGGATAAGCACGAGGTCACAGCTCGAGGTCGCATGGGGCGATGAAAAGGAGCTGCGCAAAAGATCAAAGCGCCTGAGTTGGTCACAGAGAAGGATCTGCGTGGCCTCGAATTGACTTGGAGGGGTCGTGAGCGTCTCTTGGATCATTCAGGGGTGTCAGGTTCCATCCCGATCCCAATGCAGATAGTTAATGGAAATAGGGAGAGGTAGTTGAAACCTCGTTTCAACCCATAAATGAAAAGCATGGAAAATTTGGCCGTGGAGAGAGGACTGTCAGCCGAAAGTCCCCTGCCATGAATTTTCTTATGAAGACCATACCTATCTGATCTTGCGTCTGACAAAATAATGCCAGTCCAGCTTGACAGAAGAAGTTGCAGACGACAAGCCTTGAATGACTAGACATGCCGCTGCTAGGTGAGTTTTCTGAGTATATAGACTCAATCTTTATTTTTGGCAAGGGATCGATGGTTGAGCGGAGCTCCCAGTTGTAAAACTTTAATGAAGAACTGTTTTCTGGTATTTCTGGACTCTGGAGATTTCTTGCCCGATGAATGCCAGTTTCTTTCGTACCTTTGTTCATACTGTGTTAAAGCAGCTCGGAATTGGAGGATCCAGTCGAGCTTTGACTATTATAGGATGATGTGTGTTGGATCACTGTAATGGTTACGTTTCTTTAGACAGTCCCTGTAAATTTCTCAGCACTGAACGACTTGGAATTGGAGGATCCAGTCAAGTCTTATCTTCAGTTTCTTGAAGCCCTGAACCGAGCGGATCTTGTATTCAGAGTTTTTCCTCTACATACTATCGAAAGGCCCGTTGCCTGAGATAGTTTGTTCACTCTTCTCCCAAGTCTTCCACCTGCCCATTTTTAAATCAACTCACTGACTGAAGTTGGGTCAAGACCTCCTTTATTCCTCGCCTATCAGACACAGTTCCTAATTTGAAGCAATACTTGTTCGGGTCTCTTCCCATTTGATCACCCATTTATTTAACCATGACATAAAAACTGATGGGAGTTGAGCTCTGCTCCTGCAAGCAATCCAAGAGTGACTTCCAGCGCTAACACCACCATTGGATCCAACCCCTTTAAGTGCCTTAACAATTCTTATTACTAAATACACATTTATTTAATTAAATTCTTTATAACTATTTTTAGGTAAGATATAATTGGAAGGTGATAAACATATTTTGAATTTACATATTTTCAGTGGCAAAGACTATATGCTCACCTTTTTTTATTAACTTGTATGATTATATTGAATATATATAAAAATTAACAAATTTCAAATAAATATTTATTTAACTTAAGTGTAATATTAAAAAAATAGACTAATATGTTTTCAATTATTATTGAATTAACTGTAATTTATAAAAAATAGATTAACATGTTTTCAATTATTATTAATTATTATTTATTTATTTTCCATGTTCAAGTTTTGCATACTATGATTTAACATTTCCTCACAAGTTACCCTTCCACTCTCATCAATATTAACTATAGTTGTAATGGATCTCACCATTTCCTCACAAGTTACTCTTCCACTCTCATCAATATTAACTACAATTGTAATGGATCTCACCATAAAATATGAAGAAAGTGTACATTTCCAAGTGGATTGGACAAGATGTGAAAAAAACTACCGATATTAATGAAATCAAAGGGGAAATACATGCCATCCATAAGCCATCAGAAATATTCTGGTCCAACTCTATCATATAGATCTTAACTCTATCATATATATCTTAAACAATCCAACCATATTGTAACATCCCACTCTTGTGAGAACACATTATTGACTTATTCTTTGAGGACACTTGCATGCAAGTGATTCGGTTTTAGTATATGGATGTCTATTTCGCCTATGGATTCTTATGACGATGTTGATGGATTATGATGTTGTGTTATTTGATATTTATGTATTGCCATATGCTATTGACGATTTTACCCTATGTGTGCAGGACACTTGACAGATTGAGGATGTCGATGGAATCAATTGACCTCCTTGGACTCCGGATCGAGTCAGGGAGTGGATTGTATTGGTTTGAGTATTTTATTTATGCATATGTGACATATGATCAGGTATATTATGATGTTGTTTATGGATCATTGAAAGTGTTGATGGATGTAGGATGACGATTGCTTGCTAATCAAACTCACATAAGGAGTAAAGGGGTCATGCACGACAACCAGATATTGAGGGAGAGGTCTGGAAACATCCTTGTCATAGCCTACTAGCACTCCCACTGTGGCTCGAATTGTAGGTTAACGATTACCTAGTTCGAGAGATCCACGATGCCGTGAAGGCAGACTGAGACAATCACTCACAAAGATTCTAAAGGGAACACAATAAAGCATGGTCCTTATTCCTTAGAGGCCCTTAGTCTCTGATGAGGTTGCCTGAATGGATTATTGACTCCAAGGGTTGGAAAACACCAAAACCGATCAAAGCCAAGTGACACCCTTGGAGCACTGAGTGCATCTTGAAGGGCACGTTGTGAAATTTAAAATTGAATCAAAGGCGAGTGGCACCCTTGGAGCACAAAGTGCATCTTGAAGGGCACGCCACATAATGTAAAAAAATGAGTCAAAGAGTCTAGGTGGCCTAGAGAACTTTGAGCGAATGCTAAACCTTGTAAATTCTTGAGCACTACCAAATTAATTAATTGATTAATTAATTAATTAAAGAATGAATATATTAATCATAATCCCTAAGGGTCTAGGCATTTGCAAATAAATATTTAACTAAGCCTAAGTTTAAGAGAGTGACAAGACTAAAAACTGATTTTTTAAATTAAATAATGAGGGGATGAAATAAATCAAATTAAGAATCAATGAAATTAAAAATAAATCCCAAGGAGTGATTAATACACTTGTGCAAGTAAATACCAAATTATAATTTAAAACGAGAAATGAATAAATAATAAAAGATGTGTAATCATAGAAAGGTATCTAGAGTCTAGTCTAACTAGAGAACGTTCCTATTTTAACTCAACTCAGTTTTAGAAAGGCGTCAGTCATTAAAGGGGAAATAATGAGACAACTATGAGTGATTTTAGGAGCCCTTTTAGGATGGGTGAGGGAAATTGACATTTAATTTAATTAAATTGTGGATTTATTGGTGAAACTAAGGGAACTAGTGACAAGTGTATGGGGGGAATAATTCCTAATTAAATTAAAAAAAAAAAAATTTAATGTGCAAATGATAAGTTGTCACTAAGGAAATTCTATAAAACAAACGGCTGAGAGAAGGAATAAAACACACTGGTTATGATTAAGGTTATGCTGCATACATTCTGATTGGTTTTTCTTGTGAGAGTTGGGATACCCAACTTGAGAGAGAGAGTGGTGGCTCTACCTTGCGAGGCAAGCTGAGAGCTAGAGGATTTCTGGTTGTGGGTGCGCGTGGCCCCTTTGCGGCTCGGGAGGCTAAGGGTGAATAAAAGTACCCCTAGCGTTGGCGGAGATGTAATGGTGAAGTCTCCATGGTTAGCACGCGGGGAGTTGGATGGAATGCAAGCGCGAGAGAACATATACATATTCTCGTCTTCGGTTATGGTACTCTCTTGAGGATTATAATTGCAAAAAAATTAATTTGTAATGCGTCTTTAGAATTCGCCAAGAACTGTGATTAAAAATTTCAACCAGTCAATTAAATTTCACCCATCTTTGAGAACCCCTTAACCTCTGCGTTTTTCATCACCTAACTCAACTTGAGCATACGTTCTCAACGTTTTTAGAATGGGTATCCACTGCGATTTTTCCCATTTTTTTCTGCGCCTTCCGCCCTTGCCCAACGATTGGGTATTTTTTCTTCTCTGCATTTTATGAAGAACCCCAAGGCTTTGTGCCTTCACTATTCTGCCTTGCGATTTTTCTTGATTCTGTTTGCGTTTCTTATGCTGGTAATACCCTACATGTGGAGGAATCCCATGCCTTTTTCTACCATCTATCTCGGTGTTTTGTTTGTAAGAATACTTAACCATGGGATTGTTACATTAATGATGTGACCTGTGAAAAATAAAATAAAATTAAATGGTTAAGTTAGTTTTTGAAGCACTTTATTTCACTTTAATGAGAGGTACCACTACCCTCATTGCTACATTAATAATCCATGTTTACCCTTTTTCTCCACTATAATTTAGCTATAAAGATATATAATTATTATAATTGTGTGGATTAGAACCTATAGGTTGAGTGATTCTTCTATGTTTTATTCCTACAATTGCAATAACAACCATTGATATATATATATATATATATATATATATATATTTAGGGGTATAGGATTTTTCCAAAATCCCTTTTTGCATGGGATTGATGGCGTATAATTATTGGTACACTTTCTTGACATTCACTGGTGTGGTGTTTATTGTTTTAGTCTATGTTAAAATCCTTATTAATTTGGAGTTAATGGATATTTATTGTCAAATAAGTTTCTATTATTAATATTATGAAGTGTCTAAATAACTACTAATTTAATGTATAGATTTCATTTGCTTTAATTGTAAAACTTAGTTTAAACACCATAAATTTCTAAATATTCATAAGGATAACAATCACTTATTTATGCTGACGATTAAGTATTTAGATTGCGTTTCTCAATGGACCTTGATGAAACATAAATGTTTGCGATTTTTGAATTACTCGTGCGCATTGTAACAATGTTGATGTGTGATTTCCTAAGTGCTTAGATTCATTGCGCACATTGTAATGATGTTGATTTATGTTTAATTCAGTATTTAGATCACGCACACACATTGGAATAATGTTGATTTATGGTTGACTTTAGTAATTGAGTAATCACTCACCTTGGAGTAAAGTAGATATTTGCCTTTGTGCCTTGAAAATAAATAAAGTTGATCACTTTGTGCCTTAACTTATGTTGTTGTATGATTGATTTAGCAATTAAATTCTCTTGTGCCTTGGAATTTATGTGATGTTTGATTGGTTATTAGAACACTCTGGCACCATTGATTATCGTTGATGTTGTTGATTTAGCATAGTTGGTTTTGGACTTGATTTTTTTAGTGGGATGTAGACACCTCCTTGTTCCTCAGAACAATTTACAGCCTTGAGACTTTAAATGGTAAAAATCAATCAGATGAATCCTGGGCTTGAGTGTTGCTTATGTGTCTTGGAGGTCCTAACCTTGCAGGCCAGGTTGGGTGAGTAGTATCTTTATGTCATATTTATGTTATCTTTATGTGACGAGTTGAGCGATTAAAAGTATTGATGATTCCGGTTGATCATGATGAGTTGATCTTGCATCGCCATTTATGATGCTTGTTGATTATGTGTCATTATCTAAATGTGATGATGTGTTGATTATGTCTCATTACTAATTATGTTGATGTGTTGGTTGCGACGTTATTTGATTATGACAATCAATCACTTGCAATTATTTTAATTATGATGGCGTTGATTATGTGCTGTTTGAATTATGTGTTGACGCTATTTTCCTAATGCTATTTTTTTTTTTACCTTTTGTGCTTCAATTTTCCTAGTCGTAACAGAGGGGTCGATACATATGGTATCATAGAAGGTTCAACCCCATGACTTGGGATCATTACGCCTTCCACTGTATTAAACACTTGATTAATAATTTATCGCTAATTAAATTGAATTGTGTCCCTGTAGGTAATCATGGTTAGAAGACGCCGTAGAGAAAGACAACGTGGTGCTAGGGGAGGAGGTACGACGCCTCCAGTAGCATCCAACCCAGAGGGGTCTAACCCCCAAGGAGAAGAACATGTCATTGGATAGGAGTAGATTGTTGTGGGGGATTTGGTTGGGTTGATGAGGTCCTTTCAGAGGATGTCAGAGGCCTTGATTAACTATCTAGATAGAAATGAGGCTAGGGCGCCTATAATACCTGAGGGTCCATAGCACGCCCCAATCGGTACTGGAAGCGTTCACAGAGAACTCGAGAAGGTTAATTTTCTCGAGTTCATGGGTGCCATGGATGAAAAAACCATCAAGGCATGATTGGAGAATATGGCAATGTGCTTCACACTTCGCGACTACACCTCCAACATGAAATTTTGCATGGCAGTATTTCAGTTGAAGGGGAGCGATCTTCTATGGTGGAAGATGCTCCCACCACAACTGAACATGGCCGTCGAAGATGTGTCATGGGAACTGTTAAAGGAGCGGTTCCAGGAGAGGTATTTGTTAGAGGAATTCATTGAGTGCCAACTCAATGAGTTCAACGCCTTATGATAGGGAATTCGTATGGTGCCCAAGTATGAGGCCCAATTCATGGAGGTTCTTAGGTATCCTCCGCATCTGAACATCGAGAAGCTCAAGGTCAACAAGTTTGTGTTTGACCTTAACGTCAGCAATCGTGCAAAAGCGAGGATCCTAATGCCTTAGAAGTTGCATGATGCAGTCTAGAAGGCCCTCATAGCTGAGGAAGAGCTGATCAGTGGGGGTTAGAGCAAGACTCTTACGAGACCGACGGAACAAGCGACATCTAGTGCACAACAACATCAAACACCAACTAAACATTCATCAGGGTTTCGAGGTACTCTGAGAGGATCCACGTTCATGACACCATGACGTCCAATGCCTCAGCAACAGACTCCCTACAGAGGACCACAACACCAAGAATAGGGTCATCCGCAACAACAATATTTTAGGCCTGTTCAGTAGAACAGACTAGGGTTTTAGGTTGGTGGGCTAGTAGCTTCTACTTCGGGGACCAGGAATACTGGACTGAGGACTATATTCTAGACATGTGGAGAGCCACATTACCAGTGTGACTATCTAGTTGAGAGGGCCATAGCAGCTGGGTCAACTGCACACACTAAAGTTGGATATTTGGGCAAGGCCCACCAGATTCATGTAGCAGTGAATAACCTCCAGGCCGAGCACCAGTCTACTATGCTCGAGACATCAGGTACCATCACTGACAAGACCTTTAGTATTTTGATAGATCCTAGTGCTACAAAGAGATTTATTTATATTGTAGCTCTAAAAAGAATTAAGGTAAAGGCATCCAAATAGGATGAGTTTAGCTACGTGGACATCGCTTCAAGTCCCAAGTAGAAGGTTGGAGGAAAGGTTACAGACTGTAGCCTCAACCTGGGAGATTTTTTAACGAAGGCTAACTAGTACGTCACGATCTCATGATCTTATGACATCGTGATCGATATGGACTGGTTGGAATCGCATGATGCAATAATCAACTGTAATACAAAACAGTTGAGTTTGAACGATGATGAGGGACAGAGATGAGTGATTGTAGGAAGAAACCATGGATTTTTCCTAAGGTTCATTTCTTCCCTACAACTACGGAAGAGCATGCGCAAAGGATGCAAGCTATATGCAATCCTAGCACTGAACGAAAAGGGAATGACAGAAGGATTAGAAAACCTTCCAGTAGTACGAGAGTTTGTGGATGTGTTCCCAAAAGAGTTACTAGGTTTGCTGTAACAACCCAAATTGATTAATTTATCATAGTTTTTAAATTTAAATTTAATTAATTATTAAAATATATTAATGAGTCTTTTATTATTTTATTATTAAAAGGTGGGTGAAGTAATTAATGGGGGGATAAGGTTGTTGGAAATTAATGAGCGGGAATTGAGAGAGAAGGATAAGAAAGAAGGGGAGGACTTGGAAGAGGGATCTTATTTCTGCTTGAGGATTTCTGAATTTCTAAAAGGAGAGGAGGAGGAAATTGGAGAAATAGTTTTTGGGAAGCTCTCACAGGGCACTGCTGTTGCTGGGAATTTTGGGCTCGGGGGCCAGGAAACCGCAAGGATTCCTTTAGCTAGGGAGTCAAAGATGTTGTTCCTAGTTGGCTGGGAGGTTAATATTCAATCTGGGCAAGAACCAGAACAAGATCAGACATAAAAGGGACTAGATAAACCAACCTACAGGTGGAGGTATGTATTATGTTGCGGTTATCATTATTCTGTTGTTGTTGTTATCATTATTCTGATGTTGTTGCTGATATTATTCTGCTGTTATCATTATTATGTTGTTACTGTATATTCTTGGTTTATTGCAAGTATAAGAAAACCATTGAAAGAAATTCTAAACTAAATTTTAGAAAACTTTTAATTAGTTTGAGTCCTAAAAATAACCAAGCTCTATGAAGGCTTTACATATGGTATCGAAGCCCGGTTTCAAAATTGAAACCTGGGATTCACCACACACAACACTGGGATTTTGTCTTTGTGCTAACATGGTCTGCAAGGTCCGCAACCTCTTCATCTGCGATCCAATTTGGGTTGTTACAGAATAGTCATAGCAAATCAAAATTAAGTGTTTGATAACTGGATTTCAAAAGGACCCCTCCCATTCCAACGAGAAAGACTTTATAAATATATTGTGTTAAATTGCAAAAAAAAAAAAAAATTAATCGCTGCAAAAAATTAGAACAGGTGAAAGATAACTCGCTCTCAAAAACACCATTTCCAGTAAAAATTCGGTTTAGAATCCAATGAAAATTGACACCAACAATAGAGGTTTACCTCAGGTTTTCCATAATTCAAAATCAGACCTAGAGACTCAGATTCCTCAGAAACTGAATGAATCAACCAAAATTATAAATCAGGAATTTGGCAGCAGTTTGCCGAGTATCCCTAAAAACCTCGAAAGGCTCAAGAAATTTTATCACTAAAAATTGGTCATTTTGTTTTCCAATTTATATCAAGGTCCCTTTTCGAGCTCCATCGGGGTTCTTATTTAATAACTACCGCCAGCCGGAAATATATTATACGGAAACGTACATTACAATGCATTATTTTAAATCATGAGCAACATAGAAATTGGTTTCCTTTAGTGTCTATGTTGCTCAGTTTAACAAGTTTCCTGCTTCCCAGAGCAACATGCAAAGCCCCTGCAGAACTATCAACAAATAAGGACTGATCCAGGTTGACTCTGAGCATACCACAAAAGGATGGGGTCCAACCCCAACTCCTAACGACAGATTCTAACTAAAGGATGGGGTCCAACCCCCAGTATCGCGCTATCCACTTGATGCTACTCTACATAATAGCCAATAGAACTAGTAATTTTTCCTTAGATTTATGGTGTATTAACTTAAATTGCTACCTAAACCAATCTTAAATTGTATTAACTTAAATTGTTTCATTGGTAAACTTCCAGCCAAACAACCCCACACATCACTCACGAGGTGATAAATTGTCTATTTTTTTGGATTTGCGTGGCATCCATTTTGATGAAGCACTACATGAATACCAATATTGTGATTGAAAAGGATGCGAGTTTAACCAAAATAGGCATGTTCTATACTAAATAAACTATCCATAGCGAACAAAGATATATAATAATAAAATAGCTATAGCGAATAGAGATAATGTTAGGTTAAAACTACCCTGGAGGGCTTACATGCATTCAAGGAAGATGGGCTTAAAATGTGTTCCATGACAACATCTTGGTCAATTATGGTACTATAGACCATAGAGAATTAGCACCAATACGTCGCTTTTTACTATAATGTTACATTTACAGTAGATAATTTTTTTTTCCATTTCAAATGCACTCTTCTATTTACATTGTAGGTAACCTACCTTGAAAACCTTGTTCATCCTTTCTACAAGCTATAACCTTAGCTTCACAGTAAATGAAATTTTGAAAGGGAGTTACATTTCATATATACACTTCTCTAATAACATTGCACATACCCTCTCTTGAAACCCCCCCTCGACATTTCTAGCCGCTATAATCTTACATTTCTAGTAGATAAAACTTTTGATCGGACTTCCATTTACATTGCATGCGACCTACCATGAAAACCCTCTTCAACATTTCTAGCCGCTATAGGGAAAATCAACATTTCCGATCACAATCGATCAAAAGAGTGAACCATGGAGTAAGCATAGACATACCCAACAAGCAATTGTAAAATACCCAAAAAGAGATTGAATTGTAAAATACCTATTTTTAAAAGTGCATGCATCAAAACACATTCAAAACATTAATTCACACTACAAATGGATAAAAGAACAAATATTGCAAAAATAGTAAAATGGTTTGTTGGTGTGCTACCTCAATGTTCACAAGCAAAAGAAAAAAAAATTGCAGATGAATAGTGAGAGGGGGAGGGATGATCAATCCCGAGCATTAATTTTGCTTCAAGGGAACGAGTCAACAAGAAATTGAAAAATCCTCTGACCAGATACAATTCCAAGGCCGACTATATCATGTCCCGCAGGAAATCAAAGGAAGTAGAAAAACACCCATAGTTTCTCTCTGTGCACATAACCGTGCTAATTTCATTTGCCTTAGCAATCCAACACACTGGATTATTTATGCACAGATGAATAAATATGGATATTCACTATCTACTTGTTACAGAAACACTAAAACAAACCAAACCCTCTAGAGAAGACATCGATTTGTTAAATGCAGGAACTCGATCGACGTTTGAATCCATATGCCATGTTGACAGACGATCTCCTCGCACGTGAGCTCACAAATGATCAAGGAGATGCTACAATCCTATTTCAAGGAAATGGAAATAAAAATAGGGTTAGGGTTTGAGTGAATAATAAGAGAAACCTAGGGCCAGAGTTCGAGATTCGAAATAATAGAGTTCTTGGTCACATGGAGGTGCCAAGTATTTTGTCGCCCACCCTAGTGCAGTGCAACTAATAAATGACTCATCCCCTATCCTCTTTAAAAGCTAATCTACCTGTCATAATGTCGTCTTGGGATACCCGTTTCTCTACCCAATTTCACCTAATCAAGTAAGCGGTTAAATGCTCTCTTTATTGCCTGCTCTCCATTGCCAGAGATAGATTCAAGCCACTTAGCATCATAGCATAACATACTTATTCGGTCATTTCAAATTGCTTTATCATTAAGAGTTGTTTCTCTTGATTCAACTGGTACGCTTCTTGAGAAAATTCCAAGCAAAAATTTAATAATGCTTTAAGTAGTTCAGTTTTAGGTGAAAGTCAAGTCATCTAGGTGTTAAAGTCATTTTAGATGAATTTTCAATTGGTGTAGTTCTAATATTTTATATCTAGATTGTATTTTCCTTCCCAATGGATCTTTTGTAGAAAAAGTTCTCAAGCTTCCTGCAAAAAAAACTCAAATCACTATAATATGTTGAAATGATATATCTGGATACTGCAGAACTGCAAGAACCATTTTCAAGAACAACACCGAAAGTGTGCTAGAGTGATACTCATTAAGTTGTAATTTATTTGATGAGTGTGCAATCAATCTTAATGCAAGCTGTCATTATCCCAATCCACTACATACATACCTGAAGGTTGCCTCCTGCCTTGTACGTTAGATTTAATTGATTAAAAAAAATGGTTTAAAAAATAATTTTGTATTATTTTATTTAGGAATAATAGGTTACACCATGTCTTTGGTTAAAAGAACACCCCTCAATCTCAACATTGAAATAGAGCAATGTCACAACATTCTCAAGGTAAGTTCTTTTCATTTGTACCATGGCATATAAAAACAATTCACAGCTTGGAACCTTTCAAAATGAAGTATCTATGGACCATCCTCCATTATGTTTTTTTAACTTGAAATATTTATCTTTCATAATATTTAATTATTTTAATTTATGTAATTTCACTTTTATAATATTTAATTATTTTAATTTATGAGAAATATTTTATTTTTATAATATTTACTTATTTTAATTTATTAAATTTCACTTTTATAATATTTAATTATTTTAATTTATGAAAATTTTTGAGTTAGTTGTAAATTAAATTATTTGTTTTTAATGCGTCGATTACATTATCTTGTAATATTTATTATATTGAAAGATAATTAATGTAAAATATAAAAAATATGGTAATTATTAATTATATTGTGAGTTATTGAGGTCACAGATAGCACTGTTGATAGGCTAAGTCTAAGTATTGGTTCAACAATTAGTGAAATAAATCTATATTGACGAGCAACATCCTAGTATAATTTGAAGTTGAAAGGACTAAGCATAGTATAGCAATATCAATTCAATATATGTGATGATATTACAAGTGTGTTTATATATTATATGTAGGATTGTGAAAGGAAAATTAATATTATAATATATCTGTGAGGTCAACATAACAATGATTAGATGATTGAATGATGTAATAGTTATAATGAGAGTGCGTACAAAATGGAAGATGGGGTAACGTTCTCAATGTGCTCTTAATATGAGATAGGTTGAAAAGAAGAAGAAGGAAAAGAATCAAGAAATACATAATATAAGTAAAGTGAATTATGGCAAAGATGGCGAGGATATAAGAATGACAAGATAGTTAGCATGTAATAATGATGGAAAATTAAGGGAGAATATTAATGATAAATAAATAAGTATACAAGAATGACAAGTAGTATAAAGTATATGCACTAAGTGTATTAAGAACATAACATGGACTAAATGATGTTTAGAGAAAAATAGATGTAACATAAAGATAATAAATAAATAATGAAATAATACAAAGGTTATCAATATAATACAATGTGTGGGAATGTAAGAAATGCAAAATGATACGATGTTACAAAGGGTAGTAGACAACTGAGATAATGTGTCTATAAATAATAATAATAATAATAAGTAGGTTAGAGCATAACACACAAAAGTAAGTAAGAGCATGAATGAGAATTATAGTCTAAGGACAATACTATAATAAGGGAGTTAATTACATTAGAGAGATGATCAAAGTCAATACGAATTGTTTATAATTATCAAGATAACCTAGGTGAGATTGTATGTATGACTTAAGGAAGTTTATATCGAACTCAAGATAAGATTCACTTAACTAGAGAACTGATGATGAGCTAAGGTTATAACTAGTGAACAAACAAATAAGACATTAATGGAAGACATTATATATATTTGACGAACTATATATAGTTCTATGTATGTAGCTCTATGTTTTCACATTTGTACAAGACATCATCTTCTATCTTTGAAATTCTACATAATCTTCTATATTCCAAGCCCGATTCCAAGTCAATTAATACATACTTTATATTAATTCCATTAAATATCATCATGAAATTTAAGTCCCAATCCAATCACTATATCCACTTGAAATTTCATATTTAATTATTGTTTGTGCTTCAAGGCACTTGGAAGTACATAGAAGTACATAAATAGAATGAGTGAATTAAAAAAAAAAAATTTGAAGAGAAAATGATAATATGATTCTTTATTGAAATGGTCTATTTTTATTAAGCAATACTCATTATGACATAAAAAAATAATAATATCATATTATCCATTGATTAGATTAGTAATATCCACTTGTTTGTGTGTTGGATATAAATAATTTTAATTAATAAAGTAAATATACTTTGAGAAAACGACTTTTTAAAATAAAAATATTTACAATCTAATATCCCCAAAGTTGATATAAAATAATAAAAAAAAAAATTATCGTTTATATAACTATGATATAAAGTGTGATAACTAGAGACCACTTGACTTGGTATTAACAACATGGAAATGAAGCAAATAATAGATATATGAGGAGCTTTTAGATATGCCCAATGACTTTCATATATATGATTGCTAAATGGATGGTTAAGGAACTTTACAACAAAACAAAAGATAAGGTCCATTGTCCTCATCCAATTTTCATACATTTTATAAGTTTTAAAGAATTTTTAAGCGTTGTCATGCAATTGTGCACTTCAATATGACTTAAAAGATATATTTACAAATTCTAAACAAAAGATTGTTTATTTGGGGTGCTCTTCTTTAAATATAACTTAAACACCACAAATCTTATTCCAATGAGGGAATATTTTTTAAAATAAATGCTATGAAATCCATTTGTTACTCTAACAATAGGCTTATTTAATTTTAATTTTAATTTTTATTTAGATTTAGTTTTTTATATGTCAATTAAGAAAAATCCTCCTACTATCATTTCTAGATTTAATGGTTGTTGTAGAATATTTTATCATTCTTAATATTGATGGAAAAGGGTACATATGTCTTATAGACATAAAGAGGTTATGCATCTACAATACTAAAAGGTAATTGTTAACCAGGAAAATACCTTTTCCAAAGGTTATGGTTCCAAAATTATAAAGCATCAAAATATTTCTTTTAGTTTAGGATTAGATTTGAGCAAGGATAAAGCCAACTTTTGAAGTGACAAGTTGAATTGGTAAAACTATATAAATTATTTACAAAGACCCAAGTCAAGGATATGCATGGTACATGAAGCTTTAACTTTAATATGTTTTAATTGATTTATATAAATCCATTGGGATGGTTGAATATTATATATCTATATATATCCATCTATGTTTTCATAATGATATGTAATGCCACCTTTTGACTTAGATAGCTAGAATTACCTAAGGCCTAATCACCTTTATTTTTTTATTCACTGTGAAACTATTAATGATACACTTGAACTTTTAAGACATATGAACCTATGTTAATGTCAATTCTATGAGTGTTTAACTTTATTTGAATGATGATGGATATTATGCAATCTATTATGTGAATGCCAATTCTATGAATGTTTAATGTTTTTTGAATTATGATGGATATTATGCAATCTGTTCTAACTTGAAAATTTTGACAAATAAAGTTGTTGGTACATGGATACCGAATTGAGATTTTGGTTAAATGCATCTACATGATGATAATGCATAGATATGTATGAGTTTGTGTTATAGACTAATTTGTAGGTCAATGGGATATGAAATAGCCGAAGGATAAAGATAATAAAACGTTGATGTCGTGAACACCAACCGAGGAACAATATGGTATGAATATTTGTATGCGAAATTATGTTGGTTCAACTGCATTGTTATGATATGTGGACCAGTGCAGGTTTTTCAGGTGGTGAGACTGCTTAAAACTGAATATATGATGACAAAATTCCTAGCAACACAATGCCACTGTATGTTCCATGGTAGGATGTGGACCCTAGTCCTATTAAGAGGGGTGGAGGAATTTCCCATTGTGTATCCTCTAAAACCTGGAGTCATGGGAGGATGGTGTTATCTCATGCTCCCTTAAACGTGTGATGATGACCGTCAGTTGCCTGCTAGGGAAGCTTGGTCAAGAGAGTTGACACTTCCGCTTACGGGTTCTATTTGGAGTTAGGTCAATATAATTGACGCTCCAACATAGTCCAACAGAGGAACGATAGGGATGGAAGATGAGAGTAAGTTAGGGAGGAAGGATGAATAGAAGTATTTGAGAGCATGTGGGGATTTCTCCTTATAGAAGAATTTCTTGATTTTTTTTTTGAAAAAAAAAATATATATGTATATATGTATATTTATATTTATTTAACTAAAATAAAATTATCTAAGTGAATGTAGCTTATGCTAAATTATTGTAATTGAGGAATTTTGTGAACATTTTAAATAATTTACTATCTTTTATGAAATGAATGGTCTCGTTGATTGGATTGGACGTATACAAGAATTACTTTAGGTGTGATAATTAATTTTATTAGTACATGCATGAGTCTTGTATGTACTAACTACACATGTATGCCTTGCACATATACACTAATATGTATAAGTGTTTTAAATTGATGATGTTGATTATTTGTTGCAGATGTCTGAATCTTGTGTCGTTACCGTTGTATTGTAAATAACTCTAACTCCGGGATGAAGTTTCTTGAAGGGTGGGTGTATGTAACAACCCAAATTGATTAATTTTATCATAGTTTTTAAATTTAAATTTAATTAATTATTAAAATATATTAATGAGTCTTATTATTTTATTATTAAAAGGTGGGTGAAGTAAGGAATGGGGGGATAAGGTTGTTGGGAATTATTAAGGGGGAATTGAGAGAGAAGGATAAGAAAGAAGGGGAGGACTTGGAAGAGGGATCTTATTTCTGTTTGAGGATTTCTGAATTTCTAAAAGGAGAGGAGGAGGAAATTGGAGAAATTGTTTTTGGGAAGCTCTCACAGGGCACTGTTGTTGCTGGGAAATTTGGGCTCGGGGTCTAGGAAACAATAAGGATTCCTGGAGATACGGAGTCAGAGAGGCTGTTCTTAGTTGGATGGGAGGTTAATATTCAGTCTGGGAAAGAACCAGAATAGGCTCAGACAAAAAAGGGACTTGATAAACCAACCTACAAGTGGAGGTATGTATTATGTTGTTGTTATCATTATTCTGTTGTTGTTGTTATCATTATTCTACTGTTGTTGTTATCATTATTTTGCTGTTGCAGTTATCATTATTCTGATGTTGTTGCTGATATTATTATGTTGTTACTGTATATTCTTGGTTTATTCTAAGTATAAGTAAATCATTAAAAGAAATTCTAAACTAAATTTTATAAAACTTTTATTTAGTTTGAGTCCTAAAAATCACCAAGCTCTACAGAGGATTTACATTTGCCTCCTGGAAGAGAGATGGAATTTACCATCAACTTAAAACCTGGAACTAAACTGATAGCAAGAACACCTTATCAAATGTCAACCCTTGAGTTACAAGAGTTGAAAATGCAACTAAAGGAGTTGTTGGACCTAGGAATTATACGTCCAAGTGTGTCACCTTGGGGTGCACCTTTTATTTTCATACCAAAGAAGGATGGGTCGTGGAGACTCCGTATTGACTACCGTAAATTGAACAATGCAATGATCAAGAATAAGTATCCGTTGCCAAGAATAGACAATTTTTTTGACCAACTAAAGTGCGTGATGATGTTTTCAAATATCCGAGATCAGGATATCACCAGCTATAGATCAAAGAGGAAGACATTCTAAGACCGCATTCAAGACAAGGTTCAGGCATTACGAGTTTACCGTTTTACTTTTTGGACTGACAAACACCCCAGGGGTATTCATGAGCTTGATGAATGGGGTTTTCCACGAATACTTGGACAAGTTTGTTCAGGTATTCATTGACGACATATTGATATATTCTCGAATGATGAAAGAACATGACGAACATTTGTGCTTGGTACTACAATGTTTATGAGAGAACAAATTGTACGAGAAACTGTCGAAATGCTCTTTTTATCAATCGAGGATTCATTATTTAGGGCATGTTATCACCGATAAAGGCATCACTATGGATCCAACAAAGGTCGAGGCTATTATGGAATGGAATGCACCGATGAACATACACGAAGTATGTAGCTTCATGGGTTTAGCAGGATATTATCGATGGTTCGTCGAAGGTTTTTCGAAGATAGAAAATCCGATCACAGAATTGCAAAAGAAAAACAAGAAGTTTGTATGGACCGAGAAATGCACAGAAGCATTTCGAAGGCTCAAGGAGCTGTTGATGAATATGCCGATACTAAAAGTCCTCGACATGGATAGGGACTTATTGGTATGCAAGACACATCCAAGGAAGGCTTAGATAGAGTCTTGATGCATGACGATCAAGTGATGTCTTACATCTCAAGGAAATTAAGAAAGCATGAAGAGAACTACGTGATGCATGATTTGGAGTTATTGGCTATTGTGTATGCCTTAAGAGTGTGGAGATACTACCTGATTGGATGAGAATTCAAACTAAAAACTAAGCACTATGGCTTGAAACACAATTTCATGCAAAGGGACTTGAACGCGCGACAAAGGCATTGGTCAAAATTGCTTAGAGAATACGATTTTGAGATTACTTACATAAAATGAATGATGAACAGAGTGGTTGATGCGTTTATTTAGAGACCACACATATTTTCGGTGATACCTATTCAGATGAATCTTCGAGAAACTATTCTAACTATACATCACGACGATGACTGGTATAAATAGGTTAAGGTAAATATTGGACAAGACACCATGTTGGTACCAAAGTTTGAAGGATATGCAAATGACAGATTGATGAGGTATAATAACTGGATTTACGTACCTCATAACGACGATCTGATAAGTTTGATCTTAAGCGAGGCTCATAAAGCAGTGCACAAGGCTCATCCAGGAGTCACTAAGATGAGGGCAGACCTTAAGCCCTTATTCTTCTGGAAAGGAATGAAGGTGGACATAGTTAGCCACGTGRAGAAATGTTTAGAATGTTAGCAAGTTAAGGCTGAACATAGACATCTGTCTGGATTACTAAAACCACACACTATTCCAGAATTGAAATGGGAGGTAATTTAGATGGACTTTATTGTGGGATTGCTGTTGACGACAAGGAGACACGACTCGATTTTCGTGGTAGTTGACACTTTGACAAAGAGTTCACATTTTATTCCTGTGTGTATGACATATCAAGCACCGGACATAGCTAGATTTTTTATCAATGAGATTGTGAGATTACATGGCGTGCCTAAAAGGATCATATCCGTTCAARGATCGATGTTTACATGGCGATTTTGGACTAGTTTCCAAGAGGCATTGGGAACCCAACTTAACTTTAGGACAATGTATCACCCAGAGACAGATGATCATCAGGAAAGAATGAACCAAATCTTGGAAGATATGTTGTGTATGTACATGATGGACCAACATAAGCATTGGGAAGAGTTGTTTCCATTGGTAGAGTTTGTGCACAACAACAACTATCAAAGCACCATTAAGATGACACCATTTGAGTTTCTTTACAGATGACTGTGATAGATTCCTTTGAGATAGGATTGACTTGAGGATAGGATCCTGGTAGGACCATAAGCGATCCAAGAAATGGAAGAACAAATGCAAACGATAAGACAAAAGATTAAAGAGGCGCAAGATCGACATAAGAGTTATGTCAATGCACATCGCATTGACTGTAATTATGAAGTTGGTGATTGAGTTTTCTTGCAGGTGAAACTGCACAAGAGTTAGATCAAGTTTGGAAATGGTGCTAAACTCTCTCTTAGGTTTACGGAACCTTTCGAAGTTGTGGAAAATAAAGGGCCCATGGCTTATCGACTAGCCTTGCCTAATTCTTTGAGGCGTATGCATGATATTTTTCATGTATCTATTTTGAGACATTATGTTAGTGATCCTACACATGTGATTGCCATGAGTTCCTTGCAAGTGTCAAATGAGGGTGCACTCACGACGGAGTCAATTTTCATTCTGGACCATCATATTCGACAACTGCGGTGTCAAACAATAAATCAGGTCAAGGTCCAACGAGACAATTATATTCCACACTCGCCTACCTGGTAGGACGCATTGTTAGCCTCATAATCCTAAAGTTATATAGTCTAAGTGTTTTCTTGATTAAATGTTTTTAAGAAATTAGTTTATTCWAGTTTGTTAGGATAAGGACACCTAGATTCTATGTAAAGGACACCTATCATACTCATGTGATTGGTTGTTCTACTAGTTTTTAGTTTAGAGTTGAGATATATAAACTAGCTCCTTCTTCAAGTGAGGTTAAGGAGTAGATTATGAGTTCTCACTTTAGATTGTAATAACTTTTTCCTTATCAATAAAATTACGTGTCTGAGGACACGTTGTCAACATGGTATCAAAGCCATGGTGAAAATTGTGATTGAAGAGAATTGATGATGGATTGAGTAAGCAAGGAAGTCTCCACAACATCAACCCATATCTCTTCAAACTCAAGGGAAACGGTACTGAGGTAATCTATTGCTGTTTAAAGTAAGGAAAATTTAGTTTTTTAATTGTTGATTTTTTTCTAAATCAATTTGTTGATTTTATTTCATATCTAATCCTCATTTTATCGTTGATTAGATTTCTAGAGCTATTTCTACTGTTTATAGTTCTAAATATGCAAATTTATCAGCAGTTAGGCTTGTAAATCTCAAGATCATAGTAGATATATTATAAATTTGCATTGTTTTATGATCTTAAGATGCATTGCTATTTTTTCAATTAATTAAGAGGGCTCATTTTTGTTAAAATTTCTTTAGATCTATTCATAAATCTGGAAACTTAAATTCATAGCTGTAGATTCTATATTTTTTTTTAGTTTTCAGATCTAGTCCGAATCAAGGACCGTATCAAGGACCAGATCATGGATCACATCTGAATTTAGCACAAGGTCATTAGATTGAATCTATGGTATCAGATTGAATCTCTAGTATCAGATTGAAGCTCTGGATCAGATCTGGTACCTTTGGAGAAGAAATTCCTTTGGAAATCTCGAGACACATCCCAAGTATGCAAGATAATGGACTAAAATCAACCTTCAAGAAACAGAAGAAACCCTTGCGATTCGGTGGCTGGAGGAGTTGAGAGAGAGCTAGTGAGTCTTCAAGGTCAACCTCAACTTAGTTCTGGCATTGAAACCTTCATGGAGGTGCTAGTTCCCTCAAATCGGTGTAGTCACTTGTAAAATGAAGAGCAATCCACCATTTCTTGAATACGTTGCAAGAAGCTGAAGCTACTCAAAATTGTGAGATTGTGCCTCAAGATCTATAGTTGCAAGATTGAATTTCTGCAGACATGCATTGGCATTTACATCTATGTATATGGGATCATTGTTTCCCATGGGCGTATCTGCGTATATGGATTTCAAATGCGTTGAAAAATAATCGTAGAAATTCTAGTGACCTCTGAATCTGAGATTTGTATCTGAGATATAAAAACACATTGGGATCGAGAGAACCTCTTCTAATCGAATATACTGGTGCGATTTCACCCACTCAGACCTCTTCTGTGCGTCAAAATATTGCTGCATGTCCTCGTTTTTGAATCCCCTTCTGTGCAATTTTGGTGGACAGTTTTTTAACTGATATTAAATTATAAAAAATCATTTCATAAATATTTGTTCATATCAAGATCTGTATCGTGGACCGTATTGAGGACCATATTGAGGACTGGATGAAGGACTAGATGAAGGAATGCAAATTGTTTTAACATAAATATGTGGAGTTATAAGAATTGTAAACTTTGATTTTTTTAGATTAAAGAGTTTTGTTTTTGATTTTTAGACATTTGAGTTGTAATCTTTTAAGTCATTGATGACTTTAGTTCAAGGGGGGGAACATTTTATTATTTGTAAAAGGCTATCTATCTTGTAAAAAGGGTCAAACTTTGAAAGATTTGATTGTAGTCTTGAACGCTCAGAAGTTGAGAAGAGTCCAGTAAAATACTCTCTCAAACTCCATTTCTAATGAGACTTTTAAAGGGTCAAGGCCAAACCCTTAAAAGTACTCTTTTTGTGTGGATTTTGTACTCTTTCTTTCTGGTGCCTTGTGTATCTGTTTTGGAGTTTTGTGGATTATTCACTTGCAAATMTTGCAACAAACATCATGTCAAAATTAATCAATTTATTCATGGAATCAGATAAGTTAGATGGACCCACGAATTAAAAATCTTGGAGTTGGCACATGCGTAACACTCTGATCTATAATGAATTATGGCATGATATTTGTTATGGTTATACCACTCCAACTAAGACTACCAACGCTACTTTAGCTAAATTGAATTTGAAAGATGAAAAAGMACTTGCTTTGCTACATTCTTCTGTAAGTGAACACATGTTTGTTCATATTGAGAATTCCAAAGATGCATGGTCTGCTTGGAATCTATTAAAGAAGCTTTTTGATACTCCTGCTGCATCTCATAGAGTTGATCTACAAATGAAATTGCTCAAACAAAGATTATAAGACAATGGTGATCTATTAGAATACATATCAAGGATTAAGAACATTCATCAAGAAATCATCAAAGGCGGTTTTCCTAAACTTGAAGATAATTTTCTAGTCTCCATTGTAATAAATGGCTTGCCTCCATCTTATAAGCATTTTCTTAAGATTTTGCAAATAACTGATAAGTTATCAACTGTAACTTTTGATTCACTTAGTGAATTACTAGCTCAACATAGTACATATTTTGGAAAACAAAAACAATCAGGAGAAGATCTTCTTTTCACTAAAGTTGAAAGTTATAAAGGAAGAGAAAAATCAATTTTTGGAAATTTCTAGAATTAGTCTTSTAATTGAGGCCGTGGCAGAGGTCGTGGTCAAGGTAGAGGTCATAGCAATTTTAATCAACAAAATTTTCAAAGTAATCCTCCCAATAATAATTCACAGTTAGGAAGAGGCAAAAAATTCAGTCAAGTAAGATGCAAAATATGTTTAAAGATTGGTCATTATGCATCAAATTTCCATACAAGCAATGATCAATTGCCAAGGTTTAAGAAGGCATCAAATTCAAAATCTCAACCATCATATTAATATTGAGAGGATCAAGATTACTAAGATGATCAATATGTATATGTTTTTTCAGCAGTTCAGCATGTAGATTCATTTGAAAATGATTGGATATTGGACACAGGGGCTACTCAGCATATGACTTATCACATAGACTATTTTTGGAATTATAAAGATGTTCAACCAAATCCCATTTATTTAGATGATGATACAACTCATATACCTCAAGGAAAAG
Source organism: Picea mariana (assembly GCA_032191745.1). Taxonomy (NCBI): domain Eukaryota; kingdom Viridiplantae; phylum Streptophyta; class Pinopsida; order Pinales; family Pinaceae; genus Picea; species Picea mariana. Next base: position 244,029 of record JASDQU010739399.1, on the reverse strand, counting down.
GTTCACTGAAAGTCTTTCTCCATAGAATTGGTGAAAAATGGATTTCAAATGTTTGGTATGTACCAACTTTTAAGAAAAAACTATTATCCTTAGTCACAATCAGACAATATGGACATTAAATCATCATCCAAGATGGTTTGGTGAATATTAAGTCAGAGAAGGATAACTTGAAAACAATAATGACTGGATATGAAGATGGGAAGTTACTAAGAATGAATGGGAAAGTCGTCCAAAGAAAGAAAGAAGTTGCAACAACAATGAATTCCGAAATGTCTTCATTCAGATTATGGAGTTTTTGATTTGGTCACTTAAACTTTGATAGTCTCATGAAACTTAAGTCCCAAGATTTGGTAAAGGGTTTGCCAAATTTCAATAAAGAAAATTCCAAGTGTGAAGCTTGTATTTTTGGCAAGGAAAAGGGAGAAGATTTTCCAACCAGATCATGGAAAGCAACAAAGTATTTGGAGTTGATTCATAGTGATATATGTGGTCCAAGGGAATCTTCTTTCAGTGGATGTCGATACTTTATATTGTTTATTGATGAACACACTAGAATGACATGGGTGTGCTTTTTAAAGGAAAAGTATGAAGCTTTTGAAAAGTTTGTAAATTTTCAACACATGGTTGAAAATGAAACTAGAGAAAAGGTTGCTTCTTTGAGAATTGATAATGGAAGTGAATTCACTTCAACTGAATTTAATGATTATTGTCGAAACAATGGAATTAAGAGGAAACTGAAAAATTCCTATACTCCAAAGAAGAATGGAGTTACTGAAAGGATGAACAAAACTCTCATGAGCATGGAAATATCTATGATGCAATTTAAAGGGTTGAGCACAAAATATTGGGATGAAGCAGTCCATACTGCAGTTTATCTCAGAAATCGATCACCTACATCAGCTTTAGATGGAAAAACTCCTTATGAAGCTTGGTACGATTTTAAAACCAAGGTAAATCATCTTAGGGTTTTTCACTCAACATGTTAGGCTTTAGTTCCTAAGGAAAATAACACTAAATTAGAAAACCGAAGTATGCAGTGTACCTTCATTGGATACTCTGATGATAAGAAATGGTATATATTGATTTCATATGAAAAATTCATTGTTAGTAGATATGTAACTTTTGATGAAACTGGAAGTAACAATTTAGATGAGATTAATCATCTCCTTAGTCGTTTAGAGAAGAAAAACGCTAAGGGTAAAGGTAAGTTGAACAAGTCAAAGAAAACATTTTGGTTTGAAAAAGAATTTTTTCTTTGGAAGACATCTCTTTATCAAATAGTTCTTCTGATTCATCTGATAATGAAATGACAAAAGACTCTTCTGATACTGAATCTTCAAAAGAATCTTCTGCAACCTCAGATATTTCATATGAAGAGCCTCATTTTTTGAAAATCCTCTTTTCAATAATAATGGTGATTTAGATCCTCAATCCCCTCAACATAAGAAGCCAAAGTGGGCCGAACAACTTCTCAAAGATGTTCATTCAGATGAAATGAACAAAACATGAACTAGAGGATCTTCAAGAGTAGAAGCTAATTTTGCTCATGCTTCCGTTGAACCTACTTCTTTTGCTGAAGCAATTAGACATAAATAATGGCAGAAATAAATGATTAATGAATATGATCCAGTAGTTGAAAATGAGACTTGGACTTAGTTGATTGTCCACATGATGTTAATCCCATCGGTTGTAAATGGGTTTATTGAGTAAAGTACAAGCCCAATGGTAAAATTGACAAGTACAAAGCAAGACTTGTTGCTAAAGGTTTTGCTCAACAGGAAGGAATTGATTATGAAGAAAATTTTGCACCCATAGCTAAATGGAATACTATCATAATGGTTATCAATTTGGCTGCACATAATGGTAGGAAATTACATCAAATGTATGTCAAAAGTGCCTTCCTGAATGGAGATCTAAAAGAAGATATTTTCATTACTCAACCACAAGGTTTTGAAGCTAAAGGAGAAGAACATAAAGTTTTCAAACTTATGAAGGCTTTATATGGTTTGAAACAAGCTTCTCGAGCTTAGTATGAAAAAATGGATGAGTACCTACGAAAGGTTGCTTTTCAGTGAAGAGAATCATATGATACATTGTATTTTCGAATGCAAGATAAGCACATGGTGATACTTGTACTCTATGTTGATGACTTAATCATAATAGGAAATAATGAAGCTCACATCAAACAAGTTAAGGAAGAAGTTAAAGCATGGTTCAAAATGACTGATTTAGGGACACTTCATTATTATCTTGGAGTTGAAGTATCTCAACATCCTAACCAAATATTCCTTAGTCACACTAAGTGTGCCAGTGAATTGTTAAGAAAGTTTGCATGGAATATTGTAAACCTTCTCTTACCCCCATGGAGCAAAAATTGAAACTTTCAAAATTTGATGGGGGGGGGGATTGGTAAACAGTACAAAGTATAAGAAATTGGTTGGAAATCTCATTTATTTGACAAATACGCGACCAGATTTGTCATATTCAGTCAATATACTTTCAAGGTTTATGGGGGAAACCAAGGGAAAGTCACTGGAATTCAGCAAAAAGGGTACTAAGATACATTCAAGGTACAAAAGACTTTGGTCTTATCTACAAAAGGAACACAAATTTTACACTTGTTGGATATTCAGATGCTTATTTTGCAACATAGAAATTGAGCAACATTATTTTAAATCACGAGGAACATAGAAATTGGTTTCCTTTAGTGTCTATGTTGCTCAGTTTAACAAGTTTCCTGCTTCCTAGAGCAACATGCAGAGCCCCTGCAGAACTATCAACAAATAAGCACTGATCCAGGTTGAATCTGAGCATACCACAAAAGGATGGGGTCCAACCCCAACTCCTAACGACAGATTCTAACTAAAGGATGGGGTCCAAGCCCTAGTCTCACGCTATCCACTTGATTCTACTCTACACAATAGCCAACAAAACTGGTGATTTTTCCTTAGATTTATGGTGTATTAACTTAAACTGCTGCCTAAACCAATCACAAAGATGCTTAATGCGAGTTTGGGTACTATCCATTTGGCCTGTTATTTTAGTTTTAGATATCTGAATTTTGAACATATCCCATTGTTTCATTGGTAAACTTCCAGCCAAACAATGCCACACATCACTCACGAGGTGATAAATTGTCTATTTTTTTGGATTTGCGTGGCATCCATTTTGATGAAGCACTGCATGACTACCAATATTCTGATTGAAAAGGATGGGAGTTTAACCAAAATAGGCATGTTCTATACTAAATAAACTATCCATAGCAAAAAAAATATAGAATAATAAAATAGCCATAGCGAATAGAGATAATGTTAGGTTAAAACTACCTTGGAGGGATTACATGCATTCAAGGAAGAGGGGCTTAAAATGTGTTCCGTGACAACATCTTGGTCAATTATGGTACTATAGACCATAGAGAATTAGCACCAGTACGTCACTTTTTACTATAATCTTACATTTACAGTAGATATTTTTTTTTTTCCATTTCAAATGCACTCTTCTATTTACATTGTAGGTAACCTACCTTGAAAACCCTGTTCATCCTTTCTACAAGCTATAACCTTAGCTTCACAGTAAATGAAATTTTGAAAGGGAGTTACATTTCATATATACACTTCTCTAATAACATTGCACATACCCTCTCTTGAAACTCCCCCTCGACATTTCTAGCCACTATAATCTTACATTTCTAGTAGATAAAATTTTTGACGGGACTTCCATTTACATTGCACACGACCTGCCATGAAAACCCTCTTCAACATTTCTAGCCGCTATAGGGAAAATCAACATTTCTGATCACAATCGATCAAAAGAGTGAACCATGGAGTAAGCGTAGACATACCCAACAAGCAATTGTAAAATACCCAAAAATAGATTGAATTGTAAAATACCTATTTTTAAAAGTGCATGCACCAAAACACATTCAAAACATTAATTCACACTGCAAATGGAAAAAAGAACAAATACTGCAAAAATAGTAAATTGGTTTGTTGGTGTGCCACCTCAATGTTCACAAGCAAAAGAAAAAAAAATTGCAGATGAATAGTGAGAGGGGGAGGGATGATCAATCCCGGGCATTAATTTTGCTTCAAGGGAATGAGTCAACAAGACATTGAAAAATCCTCTGACCAGATACTAAAGCACTTTTTGGATATATAACATATACAATAAGAGATTTAATGGAGGGTGATCCAGGCCGGCTATATCGTGTCCTGTAGGAAATCAAAGGAAGAAGAAAAACACCCGTAGTTGCTCTCTGTGCACATAACCCTGCTAATTTCATTTGCCTTAGCAATCCAACGCACCGGCTTATTTGTGCACAAATGAATAAATATGGATATTCACTATCTACTTGTTACGGAAACACTAAAACAAACCAAACCCTTTAGAGAAGACATTGATTTGTTAAACGTAGGAACTCGATCGATGTTCGAATCCATCTGCCATGTTGACAACCGATCTCCTCGTACGTGAGCTCACAAATGATCAAGAAGACGCTACAATCCTATTTCAAGGAAATGGAAATAAAAATAGGGTTAGGGTTTGAGAGAATAATAAGAGCAACCTAGGGTGAGAGTTCGAGATTGGGAATAATAGAGTTCTTGGTCACATGGAGGTGCCAAGTATTTTGTCACCCACCCTAGTGCAGTGCAGCTAATAATGACTCATCCCCTATCCTCTTTAAAAGCTAACCTACCTGTCATAATGTCGTCTTGGGATACCCGTTTCTCTGCCCAATTTCACCTAATCAAGTAAGCAGTTAAATGCTATCTTTATTTCTTGTTCTCCATTGCCAGAGACAGATTCAAGCCACTTAGCATCATAGCATAGCATACTTATTCGGTCATTTCAACTTGCTTTATCATTAAGAGATGTTTCTCTTGATTCAACTGGTACGCTTCTTGAGAAAATTCCAAGCAAAAATTTAAATAATGCCTTTAAGTAGTTCAGTTTTAAATGAAAGTCAATTCATCTAGGTGTTAAAGTCATTTTAGATGAATTTTCAATTGGTGTAGCTCTAATATTTTATATCTAGCTTGTATTTTCCTTCCCAATGAATCTTTTGTAGAAAAATTTCTCAAGCTTCCTGCAAAAAAAACTCAAATCACTATAATACGTTGAAATGATATATCTAGATACTGCAGAACTGTAAGAACCATTTTCAAGAACAACATCGAAAGTGTGCTAGAGTGATACTCATTAAGTTGTAATTTATTTGATGAGTGTGCAATCAATCTTAATGCAGGCTGTCATTATCCCAATCCACTACATACATACCTAAAGGTTGCCTCCTGCCTTGTACGTTAGGTTTAATTGATTGAAAAAAAAGGGTTAAAAAATAATTTTGTATTATTTTATTTAAGAATAATAAGTTAAACCATGTCTTTGGTTAAAAGAACACCCCTCAATCTCAACATTGGAATAGAGCAATGTCACAACATTCTCAAGGTAAGTTTTTTTCATTTGTACCATGGCATATAAAAATAATTCATAGCTTGAAACCTTTCAAAATGGAGTATCTATGGACCATCCACCATTATGTTCTTTTTTACTTGAAATATTTATCTTTTATATCATTTAATTATTTTAATTTATGGAATTTCACTTTTATAATATTTAATTATTTTAATTTATGAGAAATATTTTACTTTTATAATATTTACTTATTTTAATTTATTAAATTTCACTTTTATAATATTTAATTATTTTAATTTATGAAAATCTTTGAGTTAGTTGTAAATTAAATTATTTGTTTTTAATGCGTCGATCACATTATCTTGTAATATTTATTATATTGAAAGATAATTAATGTAAAAGATAATTAATATGGTAATTATTAATTATATTGTGAGTTATTGAGGTCAGAGACACTACTGTTGATAGGCTGAGGCTAAGTATTGGTTCAACAATTAGTGAAATAAATCTATATTGACGAGCAACATCCTAGTATAATGTGAAGTTGAAAGGACTGAGCATAGTATAGCAATATCAATTCAATATATGTGATGATATTACAAGTGTGTTTATATATTATATGTAGGATTGTGAAAGGAAAATTAATATTATAATATATCTGTGAGGTCAACATAACAATGATTAGATGATTGAATGGTGTAATAGTTATAATGAGAGTGCATACAAAATAGAAGATGGGGTAACGTTCTCAATGTGTTCTTAATATGAGATAGGTTAAAAAGAAGAAGAAGGAGAAGAATCGAGAAATACATAATATAAGTAAAGTGAATTATGGCAAAGATGGCGAGGATATAAGAATGACAAGATAGTTAGTATGTAATAATGATGGAAAATTAAGGGAGAATATTAATGATAAATAAATAAGTATACAAGAATGACAAGTAGTATAAAGTATATGCACTAAGTGTATTAAGAACATAACATGGACTAAATGATGGTTAGAGAAAAATAGATGTAACATAAAGATAATAAATAAATAATGATATAATACAAAGGTTCTCAATATAATACAAGGTGTGGGAATGTAAGAAATGCAAAATGATACGATGTTACAAAGGGTAGTAGACAACTGAGATAATGTGTATAATAATAATAATAATAATAATAATAATAATAATAATAATAATAATAATAATAACAAGTAGGTTAGAGCATAACACACAAAAGTAAGTAAGAGCATGAATGAGAATTATAGTCTAAGGACAATATTATAATAAGGGAGTTAATTACATTAGAGAGATGATCAAAGTCAATACGAATTGTTTATAATTATCAAGATACCCTAGGTGAGATTGTATGTATGACTTAAGGAAGTTTATATCGAACTCAATATAAGATTCCCTTAACTAGAGAACTGATGATGAGCTAAGGTTCTAACTATTGAACAAACAAATAAGACATTAATGGAAGACTGGTAATTGTTATATATATTTGATGAACTATATACAGTTCTATGTATGTAGCTCTATGTTTTCACATTTGTACAAGACATCATCTTCTACCTTTGAAATTCTACATAATCTTCTATATTCCAAGCCCGATTCCAAGTCAATTAATACATACTTTAATTTAATTCCATTAAATATCATCATGAAATTTAAGTCCCAATCCAACCACTACACCCACTTGAAATTTCATATTTAATTATTGTTTGTGCTTCAAGGCACTTGGAAGTACATAGAAGTACATAAATAGAATGAGTGAATTAAAAAAAAATAAAATTGAAAAGAAAATGATAATATGATTCTTTATTGAAATGGTCTATTTTTATTAAGTAATACTCATTATGACATAAAA
>JASDQU010739399.1:197827-211786 GCA_032191745.1 Picea mariana | reverse complement strand
TTACTTTCTTTCTAATTAATTAATAAAAAATTTTGAATCTTTAATTGTGTAATTTAAGTTTTGGGTCGTTACAGTTTTGTTACATAATGAGGTATGGGCATGAACATCACATATCAATGCGGATTATGTTCATCACATTGCGACGTCGGGAAATGTTCATTTCATTGCAATGTAGGGTTATTTTTGTCACATTGTGACAATGGGTTTTGCATATTACATTGTGACAAGGGGTTATATTCGTCACATTGCGACGTTTGAAAATGTTTGTGAGATTGAGACATTGGGTTCTATACATCACATTGCAACAAGGGGTTATGTTTGTCACATTCAACATATGGAAATGTTTTCCACAATGCGATATTGGTTTCTGTACATCACATTGTGACAAGGGGCTATGTTTTCACATTGCAATGTTTGGAAATGTTTGTCACATTGTGACGTTAGGATATATGTGTAAGATTGTGTTGTGAGGATATGCTCGTCAAAATGCAATGACAGGGCTATGTTCATCACATTGCAACATTTATTTATGATAATAACATTGTGATGTTACTATATTTGTGAGATTGCAATATTACTATTGTCATCACATTGTGACATTACAATGTAGGGCTTTTTGCTTCCTATTGCAATGTATGATTTTTGTACATCACATTGTGTTGGTTGGTTTTGTACATCAAGTTAAAATGCTGGAATACATTCATGAGATTGTGACATCGATAAATGATCGTGAATTCATTAATACAATATTCAAGAAAACATTAATTCAATAAATACAATAATCATTAATGATTTAATACAATATGCTCTATTAATAAATTAATACATTGAAAATACATTAATAAACTAGTAGTATATTAAGAACATATTAATACATTAAATTTACACTTTATAATGTATTAAATTAATTATTAGTATTTTATTGTTATTAATGTATTGATACTTAAATTTAAACATTACACTAATGTATTGAATTACATTATTATATTAAAGTATTAATACAATAAAAAATTATTTAAATATTAATAAAGTATTGAAACATTAATAAAGTAATTAAATGTTAATAATTTATTAATGTAGCGATGAGTTAATATAATGTACTAAAGTATTAATATATTAATTAAATAACACAATAATGATGTATAAATTAATGTATAAAATAATAATTAGAACTATTAAATGTATTAAATAATTAATGTAATTTATAAATTAAAGTATTGAAAGATTAATGTATAACTTATTGTGTGAATGTAATGTATTAATTCAATAATAATAATGTAAAGTACATGATTTAATTAAGGAAATGTATAAATTGAATTATTTATACATGAATGTATAATGTAATGTATTAATAAAATTAATACAATATGTTAATGCAATATTAAATAATACATTGTTAAAGTATTAATATGTTAATAAAGTAAAAATACATTAAAATCACTTTGTAACATTATTACATAAATACAAAACATTAATGTATTACAACTTTATATTAAAGCATCCATTCATTAATGCAATATTTATGAATACATTAATTAAATTAATACAATAATAATTAATGCATTAATATAATATTCTACATTAAATGTTCGTCACAGTGCAATTTCAGGGTTATGCTCATCACATTGTGATGACAAGGCTAGGTTCATCACATTGTGACGTATGCATATGTTTGCCACATTCCAACATTACTATGTTTGACAAATTGTGACATTCATTTATGCTCATCATAATGCGACGATAGGGATATGCTCATCATATTGCGACGTTTCTTTATGTTTTTCACATTCTGACATAACTATGTTTGTGATGAGAGGGTTATCTTCGTCAAATTATTATGACATAACTATTATTTCGATGTCATATATATGTCCTTCACATTGCGATGATAGGGATATATTCATCACATTGCGACAACAAGGCTATGTTCTTCACATTGCGACGTCCATATATATTCCTCACATTCTCACGTTACTATGTTTTTCACATTACGGCATCCATTTTTGTATGTCACATTGCCACGAAAGGGATATGTTCATTACATTCTAACATCTTTATTTGTTTGTCACATTGTGACACTAATATGTTTGCGATGATAGGGTTATCTTCGTCACATTGCGATGACATGGCTATTATTTCAATGTCATGTATATGTTCATCACATTGCGATGACACGGCTAGATTCATCACATTGCGACGACAAGGATATGTTCTTCACATTGCGACATCCATATATGTTTCTCACATTCTAACGTTACTATGTTTGTCATATTCCGACATCCATTTTTGTTTGTCACACTACGATGAAATGGATATGTTCATCACATTCTGACATCTTTATCTTTTTCTCACATTCCGACATTACTATGTTTGTGATGACAGGGATATGTTCGACACATTGTCATGATAGGGATATCTTCATCACATTGTGACAACAAGGTTAGGTTCATCGCATTACCAATGTCTGTATATGTTCATGACATTGTGACGTCTCTGTATGGTCATCACATCCCGACGTTACTACGTTCGACATTTTTTATATCCATTTATGTTCAACAGATTGCAATATTAGTTATGTTCATCACATGAAAATGTTCTAATGTTTGACACATTATGAACATGAAGTTATGGCCAAGTTTTTAAAAAAAAATTAATGAAGTTTTTCCTTTGTGACAAAGATAGGAACTTTGAATTGATGGAATATATTACATAGAAAGAAACTTAGAATCATACTTCTTCGAAAGACATTGATAGAAAAATATATCGAACTGAAAATTATTTCCATTCCAAATAAACATTTATAAAATTAGACTATCCATTTATACATTCCACTTTTTGATGTTGCAAAACATATTTTTAGATAATGTAAAATACATTTTTATTAAAAAATGTAGATAATATAATTGTTTATAAATAATTTATTCATATATATATAAAATATGGATATACAAAATTTTAAAATTATATCAATATATTTGTATTTATAAAATACATACATTAATAAAATGTGTAATTTATAGTATTATAACATTAACTCTATAATATAATATAATATATTATATAAAATTAAAACTATAATAATGAATTTCATAATGTAAATAATAATCAATTACACATATTTATATATATAAACAACATTAAAAATAAAATCATATTAAGTATTAATTATAATGTTTAATAATGTATTTATCAATTTAATGAAAATTGTCAATTTATCAAAAGTAAATAAAAATAAAATTTTGAAAACCATTTTTTTATTATTATTTATAATGGATATAAACTTGATATATTCTCAATTCAATTGTAATGTAATCATATTTATATAAAAATATTGATTTTTATTTAGATATAAAAAAAATCAATATAATAATTTTATATTACTTATAAATATTAAAATTATTTTTAATATATATAGATTTTAATTATTATCAAAATATATTAAATCTATTTTTGTAGTATATAGAAATTTTAATTATTATTAAAATATTTGTATTTATATGGTAGAAATGTTTTTATTTAAACATCCATATTATATATATATATATATATATATATAATGGATGTTTAAATTTATTGAAAAATATATATTGTAAAATTTAATTGAATGCTCACCATCTAAAAGGGTGAAAAACCTTTTTAACATGACCTTAAACCTTAAAATCGAAATCCTTAAGCCTTTTAATAAAATACATAAGACATAACATGAACATAAAATCATGACCACACAAAATGTTTAAATTTAATAAATATTTCATAAAATAACTAATAGATATTTACAAAAGTATTTCATAAATAAACAATAAATCAAAGTAAATATTTCATAAATAATCAATATATTTCTTTTATTAATATTTTTAATACTTTATGAATATTTAAAAAAACTTTATAAATACTTTTACAAGGGAAGCAAACTACCTTTTTTTTTTTTAAGTAAAAAAGGGGTAGTACCTTCTATAATATATTAACCCAAAACTTTGACAAAAATACACAGTATCATAGCTAGAGTTATCAAAAGATGCTGCCGGTAACCGGAAACCAACATTATTGGGTAGAGCTTAGCAGTTTATACAGTAATATGGTCAAGAAAAAAGACATCTGTCCTGCCCGTGGGAAACCAGGACAGATGCCAGAAGTCCAAAGAGGCATATAGCAATTAACACATAAAAACAAGAACCTGGAGGGCCCGGCTGGCTAGGCGTCCGGTGACTTGGAGCGTCCATCAGCATTCTTCGATATGTCAAAGGCTTGCATGCCCATGTGGCACCGATGTGGCGCTGGGGTCCCGGAGAGCTCTTCAAGGAGCACATCGAGTCTCTGTCCCATAGTGACAGCCCTGTGTTCCAGGTCCGCGACGTGGCTGCAGAGCTCAAACACCAAGGCCAAGTGTTCACCTCTCAGGAAGGGACCTTGCAGTTCGCCACTACCATTCCCATTCTCGCATTTTCCATTGTCAGCCATCCGCTTCTCCAACTGCTCTGCATTCTCGTCGGTCATCAGCTCCTCCAACTGCTCGGCGTCTATGGCCTATTGGTCATCTGTCATCAGCTCCTCCAACTGCTCGGCGTCTATGGCCTTTTGGTCGTCTGTCATCAACTCCTCCAACCATGGAATTTCTTCCACCATGCATCCAGGGAGGTCGTCCATCATAGTCGGAGCGTTGTCGTTGTTCTGTATGGTGAGCGTCTCCCCATTGTTTGACTTCTCCATACAAGTCGGGTCCCCAATTGACGGCTCCTCCTCCACAACACAACCAGAAAACCAATCCACGGGCTCTGTCACCTTCTTCTCCTTGCTGCTTCCGGTTTCTCGCTCGACAATGGAGTTGAGCATCGCTCGACCCTCGACCCGAGCTTTCTTCCTGAGGATGGAAGAGGCCAGAGCCTCTGCGCCTTGTTGGCTTCCCAAGCCACACCTCGGCGAGGTGTACCTCTACGCCTGACCATATTCCCAACACAAATGCCAATTAAGGGAAAAACAGGGTTAGAGAAGGACCAAATCAAAAGCCTTTGCGGGTGACGAGCACTGGAAAGCCGACTCTGTCGAAGACAGGGAAGCTCCCAACCCTGAATGGACTCTCCTGTGCACAGGGATAGGCCAAAAAAATACCCAGCAATTGACGCACCAGGAGCCTTCCGCTCTTGCTCGGGCTGCATAGAACAATTATAATCAAACTGTCCGCTCTTCCTATCTGTCATAATAACCCTAGAATCAAGTGCGCCTGGGATGTTTATTACCACGCGAGGGAGAAGTAACTCCTCCATCATACTTCTGCTTCGGCCGTCCATCAACGTTAAATGTCGCGCGAGGGTGGCGAACCTGTGCATTTATCAATCACTCAGTGCGTGTCCAGTTGGCTCAACGGCGCCTCCGCGTGTCACCCCATCCGGGGTGGGAAGCAAACTACCTTCGTGTCTAATCCAACACATCCAATTTCATCCATATCCCTGATAAAGGATGGGGATGAAGAGGGTTGAGTGATATGATGATGATGCTAGCTAGATCGGTTCAATTCCCTCTCTCAGGAACCCTCACTGCGCGTACTTTGAATGCTACTCATATAGTTATCCATCAGCGAACTACAAGCTTCGAATGCTATGCACAGAGTTATCAACTAACTACGAGCACTTAGTAGCTCGTCTTCTCAAAACAGATGAACTCTTTTTATGCGTATTTTCAACACTTTATGAAATATTTCCCAAATTATTTCCTAAATTATTTAATATGTTCTATTAACTTTTTTAAATGAAAATACAAAGATGAGAAATAGACTATGTTCTATTAAATTTTTTAAATGAAAATAAGCAGATGAGAATAGACTATGTGAAAGAGATATACCATTTTTCTAAATATTTTTAACACTTTCATAATATTTTTAAAACTTTATAAGCATAAGAATTGACAAAAATCATTTACAGATAGTTATTTTAAAGTGTTAATATGTTTGTCTAAAAAGAGTATATTCAAATAAAATTGACAAATATATGTTAAAAAATAATATAATAAAAAGAAAAAACCTTTTCTATTCAAACAAAATGGAAGACCACTCTATGAATCATTGTGCACAATTGTATTGGAGCATCTTGTCTTAGAAATCAAATCTATGGCCCAGTTACAAATACCTCAGAAGAAAATTCAACCTCAAACAACAAATTTAATTATTAAATACAAATTTGAATCTTTTGTAATCAAACAAAATGGAATACCACTCTATGAAGCATTGCACAGAATTTAACATATAATCTAACAAAAGATTAAAGATTTTGTAATCAAACAAAAAGGAAGACCACTCGGAGTTTGCCCTTGAAATTAATTTCTTGGAGGAGCTTGCCCTAGAAATTAATTCTATCGCCCTAGAAACAAATACCTCACAACGGAACTCAACTTCAAACAACAAATTTAATCACTAAATATGAATTTGAACAAATTTAACCACTAAATATGAATTTGAACTGAGTTTGTAATTGATATATATCATTGTATTCATATTAATACCCTAATTATAATTTGTTTTCCTCAGAAAAAAGCGTAATTTTCATTATGATATTCAAAATTACATTTTGTAGATACACCCTTGGTGTATTCTTCTGATATAGTATGTCTACATACTTCTTATCGAGTAGTTTTTTTTCTTCTTCATTCTGAGGGATTTTACATAGTCATTCCCAAAAATCTGTAATGCTACAATGTACTGAGTACAGTCTTTATAGTGTCTTTCTTAGATTTTGTTTCCAAAATCTTGTAAAAACTTTTAACAGTTACATTCATTTACAAAAAGATTCTTTGTTGTTCCTGTAATTGTTCATTTATGTATTATGTGATCATCCAGTGACCAATCTCCATGTATGTGCCCTTTTTTGAAGCTTTGCCCACTTCTTTATTTTTTTCCCTGTAGACATGTTGATAGGAAAAGAAGTCAAAAAATTTCTGCTGTGATTTTATGTCTTCCAAAATATTGCCAAGTTTGATATTATTGCATCTTTGAGTCCCAATTATCCATTTTATTGTATTTTTTGAGTCTCCCAAAACTGTTAACTTTTTACAACCCTTTTCGAGCGCAAAAACCATGAGAAGTTTAAGGCTCATTAATTCAACAAAATTGTTTGTTCCATTTCCCAATCCAGCAGATAAACTAAAGTAGTGTATGTCTAAGAAGTAAAGTAACGCTCCTCCTCCATAGGTGTAATGTTGGGAGGCTCCATCAAAAAATACCCAAGGAGTGGATTTTTCTATGTATACTTATTTTAATACTATGTTCTTTGTTCTTTTTTTTGGTAGAAAGGAGGATAAAATAGACAGACTATTTAGTGAGTTTTTCGTGGGAGTTGTAGTCGCCTCTTTGAAGATGGCTTCATTTCTTGCTATCCAAACTCCCCAAGTCATCAGTAAAGGGAGTAATCTGTATGTTTTGTAAGTGGAGTTTTCCCACCAGTTCTTCCAGGCTTGTTCCAATGTGTGTCCTTCCCACTGAAAGGGAAATTCAGAGTGCTTGAAACTTATGACCATACCACTTTTATGTAAGTGCATTCAAGGAAGAGATGTAATGTTGATTCTCTCTCATTCTTGCATAGTGGGCATCTACTTGGTCAGAAAAAATTCATTTTTTGTAGTATATCCCAAGTTGGGGCTTTGTTTGAAAGCACACACCACCAGAAGAGTTTTTCCTTGGCTGGACCATTGATCTTCTAAATCTTTTTCCACCGCCAGATTGGTTCATCTTCAGAGAGATATTACATTACTTGTAAGTATAGTTACTTTGGAGTGTATATACTAGCCTCATTTCTATCCTAGACCAATTCATCTTCTTGTTCTCTTATCCTGATTTGTGAGAGAAAAAGGGCATTTCAAAAATTTTCATATTCTGCTGAATCTTTAGTATTTAAATTGAGGGTAGTGGAAGTTTTCCACCCTTGAGCCCAGAGAGTATTGGAGGGCTGGTTCGCAATCGAGTTTAAGGAGTTTAGTCCTTTATGTTTTAAAGTAGCTAGTAGGTGATCTGAGAGTAAGTTTTTTCCTTCGCTTCATGTCCAAGGGTGAGCCCCTAGCCTTACTCGAAGTCCATTTCCTACTTTCTCGGCAAGACCACCTTCTATCATAGGGAAACATTTTGTCACTTCCTTAGAGATCGTTGAAGCATCTTTGAGGGATTTATCAGTTCTTGTGATCCAAGACTCCAGGGAGTCCGGTTCAATGTACTTTTTAGTGACAACCTTTGTCCAAAGGCTTCTTTTAGAAAGAAAGTGCCATCCCCCTTTGGTAGCTAAGGCTTTGGAGAAAACATGTATATTTTTTAAGCCCCAACCACCTAAGTCTTTTGGGAATGCAATCCTTTTACATCTTACCCAAGGAGTCACATTTGTACCTTTCTTTCCACTTCACATAAATCTGAAAGATAGTTTTCTAGATGCCTCCAAAGTTCCTTTTGGGATCCAAGCCAGTGACATCCAAAATACTGCGATGGCTTCCAATACTGATTTTACTAGCACCAATCTACGAGCTGTGGAGAGCCATTTGTGACTCCAAGAACTTAACCATTTTTCTAATTTCTTCAGGAGCCAAGACCAATACTCCTTCCTGTAATCATTTGGTTTCAATATGAATCCCATATACTTGAGTCCTTCATCAATCGTTTCTCTTCAAAAGGAAAGAGAAGTTTGTATCACCTTTTTTCCAATTCTGATAGACAAGAGGTGGCGAGGGTAGATTTTCCTTCATTTATAATCATTCCTGTAGCTTTAGAGAAGAGTTTCAAAGTATTATTGAGAATGTATGTTTCCCCTCTAGTTCCCATAGAAAAGACAAGAATGTTGTCTAGAAAGAGAAGGTGAGTTATGTGAAGAGTATTGGAGATATTGATGCCTGGAAAGACCCAGATTGTTTTTCTGTTGCTAAAGCCCTGCTAAGTTCTTCAACGACAAGAAGAAACAATAGAGGGGAAAGTGGACAACCTTGTCTTAAACCTCCTTTAGATCTAAATAAATCCATAGCTGACCAGTTTATGAGAACTGAGAAGGTTACATTTGATAGACAACACATAATCCATCTGATAAAAGGAACTGTAAAGCCTAGATGTGTTAAAAGCAATCGGATAAAGATCCAACTTACCCTATCATAGGCTTTGGAAAGATCGATTTCAAGAACCACACTCTTTAGCTTCCTGGTCTTTATGCTATGTAGGGCTTCCTGTGCCACTCCTATTGATTTGTGAATCTGCCTTCCATCTAGGAATCCAAATTATTCCAAAATGATTTTATCAAATAGTACCTTGTTAAGTCTTCTGGCTATGAATTTGGAGATGAGCTTGTAGATGCAGTTGCACAGAGAGATCAGTCTGAAATCATCCAGGGTGTCTAGGTTTTCCTTCTTTGGAATAAGGGCAATGAACAATGAGTTTAAAATCAGTGGCATTTGTCTAGTAAGCCTTGTCTCTTCAAATAGCCTTAGTATGTCTTGGCCAATAGTAACAAATAAGCCCAGAAAGAACTCAATTGTCCATCCATATGTTCATGGGCTTTTGTCCTTTTGAAAGATTATCATTCCATACTTGAGTTCTTCTATTGTTACCTTTTCCATAAGCATTCTATTGTCTTCCTCACTAGTAAAGCCTAGAAAGTGCTGTACCATTTGAATCACTTCTTCTATAGTGGCCTTGTTTTCTTCTTTATAGAGATCCTAGAAGAACTTTTTACCAATTTTCGCCATTCCTTAGAAGGTATGTTCCTTTCTTCCATCTTGATCCTTTAACTCCCAAATTGAGTTTGTGCATTTTCTGCCTTTTGCATATGCTTGGAAAAACTTTGTGTTCTCGTCTCCACTCTTCAGCCAGGTGCCTCTACTTTTTAATCTCCAAGTTTCTTCTTTTTCCTTTAGTAGTATGTTTCTTCTTTCTTCCAATTTTAAAATATTTAATTTGGCATGAGTTGTATCAAAACCTCCACCCTGTTCTTCCAGGATAAGTTTTAGTTATGATTCCAATTCCTTTAGTTCCAAATCCTCTTTTAGTAGTTTTTGATGTGCCCAGGTCTTCGTCTTATCTTTGATAATGTGTAGATTTTTTACAAAGTGTAGACCTGCCACCTTATTGCTCTCTCGGTCATAAATTCACCAATTTTCCTTAACTAGCTTTAAAAAAGTTTCATCACTGAGCTAGGTTCTGTGGAATTTGAGAGGATTGGGTGGCTTATCCATCCCAGTTCTTATCTCAAGAAAAATTGGAAAATAATCTGAGATTCCTCTTTGTCCTATCCATTGTTTCAATTGAAATAATTTTTCTATTAAAGTGTCCTTTATCAAGAACTGGTCCAGTCATTTTGTGATGTTGTCTTCTCCCACTCTTTTATTCCTCCAAGTTGGTTTGAAATTAACCAGCTCAATATCTAAAAGATTGAGTTCTTCCACTTTTTGTGTGAAGTACATCGAGAGGGAGTCATATCTCGCGTGGGTTCCCCAAACGTATTTAATGCCTAGAGAGAAGTTTAAGTCTCCTCCTAAAATTACTTGATTTTATTTTAGGGAGGAATTTTTCATGACAACGTCCTAGTAAGAGCCTCTATTGTGACATGGGCCATATATGTTCACAATATCAAGGGGATCTTCAAGTTCTATTGAGATGACTGTGATCCCAATTCTGGATTCAAAACCCCAAGAGTTGAGAACTTTTATGGTACGAAAATTCCATCCGATAGCTAATCCTCCAGACCTCCCAATTGAGTACGAAGTAATGAATATCCAATCCAGTAAAAGAAGAGAGAACATGTTATCAACTTCCACCCCTTCCCCCAAAGTTTCTTGAAGGAAAATCACATCCGGATGTTCTGTGAGAATCATCCTTTTTAGGGTTGTTTTTTTTAGGGGACCAACCAAACCCCTACAATTGAAGGAGCAACACTTCATCAAGGCCCCTTTCCCAGGGTTCACCTTGCTCTAAGTGCCCTTTCAATAGAAACATGTTTCCTTGGTAATAAATCAATTATGGCTCTCTTATGTGCTTTTGAGAAGAGTGAGTTCCTGCCTCTGCTAGATTTCTCTGTTGGGCTCAGGTCCAAGGCTAAACCTCCTGAGTGTTATTTGCTATGTGATCTTAAGAAGTATCTTCTCGAGGATGTATCAGTTGATGAAGTGGTGGAATCATCTGAGGTAGGGGTAGGGGACCGGGGAAAGGGAAGGGCAATGAGGGGGTGAAGAGGGAAGTGTAAAGGGGGGTTTAAAAGTAACCAAGGGAGGGAACGGGGGGAGGCTTGGTGAGAGAAACCACTTAAGACTATTAATAAAAGAATTATTTATTAAAATAGTAATAGAGGGGGAAGGGTTAGAGGAGGTACCCGTGACCAAGAAGGCCGAGTCTTCTATCTATACTAGAGCTTGTTGGGTCGGGCATGTGGTAGTTAGCTTTGAACAAGGTTGGTCCAATTCTTCTGCCAAAGCTTCTGTGAGGTATTCCGTTTGACATCCCTATTCCTTTTGTGGGCAGGGTTCGAGGGCCGAAGAGCCAACATTTTTCTGTGAATCTTTATGCCTCCCATACACCATTCCTCTAGTTCTTAGAGGGAGTTTGCATTTTTTTACCAGATTTCCATACTGATGACATCTTCGGCATATGAACGGTATGTTTTCATAGTCCAGTTTTTGAGAATACATGTAATCTCCCTAGGTAAGTTCCATCTCTTCCCCCAAACCTTCCCTGACATTCAAATTGACTAGAATTCTTGCAACCTTCGTTTGTTTTGTTTCTTCATAAGACATCCGCATCCAAGAAATCTCCTAAGAAGTTCCAAATTTTTTTGAAGTACTAAAAGGACCATAGAGGGAAGGGAACTGCTGGTAGTCTTACCCATACCAAAATTATTTTGAGGCATTTTGTACTTGCATCAAATAGTGGATTCTAGGGTTTGAGAAGAATTAGAATGTTGTTGATACTCCATGCTTTACTTAGTACCCATTTGGAGTGTTTGTTTCTTTGGAAGATGAAGGCATACCAATTCCTCGGCGAGTATCCAAGCTTGGCCTACCAAGCATCTTGAATCCAATCTCGGATGGTTTTCACCGCGAAGAACCTGCCATTGACATGGTTTAACTCCAAGTCTTCACGAAGAGCTAGGTTCCCAACTTTTCCTTTGTTCTTTATATTTTTTTGCTTCAACCTAGGACCTATTTCTCTCCCTTTGACAACCCCTTTCGGGGTAGTTAAGTGCATTTTTATGTGCTCTCTCATGGAGAAGGGCTTTTCAAATCCACTATATTCATGTGGATCCAGCCGAGCAACGATAAACCCTTAAAAGAAGTGAAAGGAGCCACAAGAGATCCAAACTCAGAGGGAACCAGGGGGAACAGGACTTTGCTGGAGGGAGGGCGAAGGAGGGTAGGATATAGAGGAGTGAGTCCTCCTATAATGGAGTTTACACACTCTAAATCGGTAGCTTGAGGTAGACTTAGCAGGGGTAAAATGTTTGCTGGAGTGTTTGAAGACTTAGACAGCCAGGGTTCTGTGAAATCTTTGAAGAGTATTCCATCAGGAAGAGTGGGAAGAGGGGAGGAAAATTGTTTCTCCTGGGGAGGAGCAAAGAGCAAGTCATCAGGGTTCACCAGCTGTTTGAGTGGTCCTCCACCTACCCAAAAACCTACTACCACGGCATGTGCCATAACTGTCCCCATGTTGTCAGTAAATTGCGCACTGACTGAGAAGGCTTCCATGGTCGGGAAGGAGAGGGAGAGACTGCTGAGGAACGAGAGTGAGAAAGGGAGAGACCACCGGGGAAGGGGAGAGGGGAAGGGTTAGTGCGAGAAAAGAAAGGAGCGGAGTTCAAACGCAAGAAAGGGAGGGGGATAAGTAAAACCACAACCATGTGCGAGCGATTCTCTCCATAACCGCAGAGCCCCCCCACCTCATTCATATTAAGTTCAAACCTCATCACCACCCATTATTTCAATACCCTAATTATAATAATCGTAACCTTGATACCCTAATCATAATAACCGTAACCCTAATAAATTTAATTGGATTTTTATGATTACATATGAAAATACTACTACATCTAGGCATTTGATTTGAGGCACAAAGTCAAGCAAATGCTAAATTTGTTTCTCCAAAAATGGGGAAATTTAATTTATAAAAATGTTCGCATATGCACAAAGATAGTTAAAACCTTAATACATATAAATGAGCTATCTAGTTTCTCATGATGTCATCCTTAAAAAAAAATTGATATTTCAATGCTATCTCAAAAATACCAGTGTATATGGTCACAAAATTTGAAGGTGAAGACCTTATATAATAAACCCCTATCAAAACACCAAAAATGAGCTTGCTAAAAAAATTAGGTTTGGTCGTTGTTTCTCACTATCAATCCCATGCCACTGGTTGGTTCATTGGGTTCAAATGGTTGAGGAGGGATTCCTATAGAATAAGGGGAGTCCAAATTGGTACTTGTTGTGGTTCCATTTGTCTGGTCCAATCTGAATTTTAAAGCCTCCATTAATGTTTGATCCGATGTCGAATTGAATCAATCACAGAAAGCAGTGCACACCGAACGTAAGATCAAGATTTATTCTAGTTATTTCAACATTATATATCAATTCCACGCATGAGAAAACCCATTCAATTTATAAATCTTTGATTTAAATAATACTTTGAACTACAAGCTTACCTTTACAAGATGATGATGAAAAGGCATGGGAAGGAGAGTAGAAGGAATATTTTTCATGGTGAAAGGGATTTGTCACGAGTTGTTCATGTTGTTTCAATTCCATATATCATATTATGATATTTTAACACAAAACCATACTATTTTCATTCATGTCGTTGGGCTCAATAGATATGAGGTCAGATTATCTACATTCATCATCCCTTCTCAGGCATTAGACAGAAGGAATGTAATGTAATGAGTACTCTTAATTGAGATGGTAGACACAACAGAAACGCTTCACATTCACATATAAATGGTAGACAGACTTCACAGTAGAAAT
>JASDQU010739399.1:75357-89035 GCA_032191745.1 Picea mariana | reverse complement strand
GATTAGATAATTGTATCTAAAAGTACCCAAATGATCAAGGAGGATATAGGAATGCTCACAGAGGTCTAGGAAGACCTAGAATGCTCACAAAGGTCCAAAAGGATTAAAAAAATCTCAAAATTAAACCATCCCAAATGCTATTGAGAACACCATCAATGCGTAGATCTCAGTGATATATTTCCAATGACGTAAAAATCTCATCGAACAAATTTCATATGAAAATTTTATGGTTGGTCAAAGTTCAAGTCAACCATGGAAAAACATCAAAGTCAAAGGGTCAAGGTGACATGTATCACCACTACAAGGGTGAAATGTAGAATGATCAAACTTGTAGTTGTTGATTTGGCATGTATCGTTGGTAAGTGACTCAACATACATACATACAAGTGGAATAATCGTTTATCGACACATGGGAAGGATAGACCAATGCATGGTTTCCACATGGAAACCTCCCATTGGCCATTAATGGTTTGTTTTGATGAAAATTTTAATGGATCGTGGGAGGATTGAACCGAGGTCTCACGCACACCAAACTTATATATTAACCATTACATAATTCATTTGGGACTTTACCATACTCGGCTTAACATTTATTTATGTTTGGTGGAAAGTTGAACATCAAGGAAAAAAGGGTCAAGGGCCTAAGCCCTTGACCCTAGTTATATCTATTTGGAATGTGACTGTTCCACCAAGTGTGGGGATATAAATGAACTTATGGTATACAATGTAATAGAAATGTTATATTTCCTGAGGGATATATATCCATCCATATGTTATTTATAACAAATAGTTTAAACAAACACCATAAAATATGGCAAGGTTGACGGGGTTTGACGTCATGACCTACCACATATATGGAAACAAACTTAACCAATGCACCAAAGGTTTGGGTTCATTTATGGAACCCACTAACTAACATTTAATTCCAACCATGGATTTCAGACGGAGGTTAAGGGGCCATGCCCTATTTAATGGTGCACAAAACGAGAAGGATACACACTCATAATTATGTAGCGTATAGTCTCGAAGTATGTTCTCGAGCATACCAAGACTTAGAGTATGCATCGTAATATGTGCCACATGATTCAAGTATGGAATTTTAGGAACTTTATACTCATTTTTCATGATGTTTTGAAAGGAATTCAATGGTGTACTATGTTTTTGAGTTTAAGCAACGGAGAAAAAGGTCATTGTAAAATGAAATCATTTGAGCATTAATAAAGAGGTCTCTATTGGAAGAGAACTCAAATATGTAACCCAAATCGAGGAACTCTTTTATCAAACTTGTGTATGTGATTTTAATATATATATATATATATATATATATATTTTATGTCTGGAGGAATCAACAACTAGTTGGGCACGTGCTCACGTTACACGTGGCCGTGTTATCCAACTGCTACCATTATAACCTCTAGGTGTGCCCACGAGGCCCCATATGCATCACACATTGTAAGTCGGGGGGAGTTGAACTTGAAACCTCATGGAACTTCATTTTCACGACACTTGCCAATTGAGCTGCCCCCGCAGGGGCTATGTGATTTTACTATTGTTCTTCTATTTACACTCATTTATTTTGCAGGTTGTTTATCAATAAATTGTATTTGGATAGATAAGTATTTCACATGTAATTTGTGAGCAGAAAAAACAATCATTTTTATTTCGAAGATCAAGTAAATGTTATTGTGTATGAAAGATTAAATCTACGTATTTTTTGGATCAAGTTGGTATCAAGGAAAGGATTGACACGTTTTTTCAAGTGAATTCTTACAAGGTACAAATCAAAGCAAGGAGAAGGAAAACTTGCATGTTACAATCATGAGATTGGTTCAAGAAGTTTTACTCGTCAAAGATAAATGACTTCATCGAGAAAATTGGGTCCTTAAAACTTTGAAGATGATTTCTTCGAGGATTTTAATTTAATGAAATCCATGGTGGAAGAAATGTATGAAGGCCAAGAAGGAAGGTACATCAGAGAAATTTGAACCAATCAAAGAGGAAGGAGGAGGTACTGAAGGTGGTCCTTCAGAACCCCCCTCACCATCAACCTCATCATCATCTTATTCTCAGGGAAGTAAACATTATTCTCATAAAAAGAATCTCTCTAATAAATTTTGTCATAATTTTCCTTTATTAAAATTCGATATCAAGTTTGAATGTCCAATCTATGATAGACAATTCAATGCCGATAAGTTGGACAACTAGATCAATAAAATAGAGGTATATTGTAGGGTTAAAACTATTGTGGATGATGATGCAGAAATACAATTAGCTACTCTTAGACTGAGTGGCACAACCTTGATACAGTGGGAGATTAAGATGCAGGTTGATCTTGTTCAAAAGGGTAAATTAATCTATTATTGGGATAAGTTTACTAAGGCTATAAGAAAAAAATTCTATCTATTAGGTTATACTCAAACAATAATGATAGAATGGAAGTATCTAAGGAAGGGTAATGGAATTCAAAAAGAAGGTTTTATCCTTATGAATTTCATTGTATACTCATGAAACTCTTCTAAATTATATTTGTGGAATGCACTCATATCTTCGACACACTATTTTAATGTTTGACCCTACTAACATTTATAAGGTGTCAATACAAGCTACACATATGGAGGCCAGTAAGGGTAATCGTGCAATTGAAGATAAGAATCCATACAACTTTGACAAAAACCTGAAAGGTAAATGGAAGACTAAGAAGTCAACTACAGTAAAACAAGATAAAGACAAACCTACATGTTCTCACTATAAGAAAAAGGGACATGAGCAATTACAATGTTGGAAGTTGCATCTAGAATTAAAACTAAAAATTTAAAGGATGAAGGGAAGAAAAATGTTGTCGAATCAACTCGACAAGATATAGGGTTAGATTCAAGAGATGAATCTAATATAATGGAAATAGGAAGAAAATATGTATCAACTATTAATTATCATTCATCAATTCAATCTTCCAAATTGAAAAGTGATACTGATCAAAATAAGAGAAACAATATTTTCCATGTCAGAGTTATAGTCGAGCATACAAAGATAGATACTTTATTTGATAGCGGATCTCAAGTTAACTTAATATATGAAGAAATTGTTAAGAATATTTGTTTGAAGATGACACCTCACAAATATCCATGTCCATTAGGTTGGGTGTGTTAAGACGCTAAGTCGTAGGTGATGAAACAATGTAAGATCATATTCTTAACTACAACTAGTTTCTTTGACAAGGTTAAATTAGATGTTGTGCTTCCTGAAATTTGTGGCATTATATTAGTTAGTCCATATCTATATGATAGGAAGGCCATATTATATCGTGAAGGAAATAAATATCATTTTTTCAAGAATAAGGTTGAGTATATTGTCAGAGATCATCATATCAAAACTATTGTTTCTTTGGTGAGCATAGGTAAAATGAAAATACTCGTGAGCGCATGTAAATATTTTGTTCTCATGATAGTGAAATAGAAAGAAGATATAACAGATTCTTTATCAGGTTGTGATCCATATCATAAACAAGAGTTGGTAAAAATCATATCTAACTATGATGAGTATTTCAGGAACCTACAGGGTTGCTTCCTAAGAAGGAGTTTGAACATGAAATATATTTACATCAGGATGCTCCTCTTCCAAATATTGGAATGTATATGTCCTCAATGATTGAGAATGCATAAATTAAGAATCACATTTAGGAGTATCTCGATAAAAGAATAATCATGCCAAGATTCTCTCCATGTGGTTCTCTATTGTATTAGTTCCAAAGAAAGATGGCATGTGGAGGATCTGTATTAACTTCCGATCGCTTCACAATAATACAGTAAAAAATCATTATCCTCTTCTCATAATTGATGAGTTAATGGATCAATTAAAGAATGTTGTTTATTTCACTAAATTGGACTTGATAAGTGGCTACCATCAGATCATAATTGTAGAAAGTGACATATGGAAAATTGCTTTCAAGGCAAAGCAAGGGTTGTTCAAATGATTAGTTATGCCATTTGGGTTATGCAATGCACCTGTGACATTCATGAGGGTGATGAATGATTTATTCATTCCTTACATAGATTATTTTGTTATCTTCTATATAGATGATATATTAATATTCAGTCGAATATGGGAAGTTCATATAAATCATGTCAAGATAGTCTTTGAACTCTTGAAAAATGAGAAGTTTTATATTAAAATGTCTAAATGTGAATTTGGAAAAACTTCCCTAGTATATTTGGGTTACATTGTAGTGAATGTTTAACTAAAGATAGACCCTTCAAAAGTAGAAGTAATTGTGGAATGGTCCAAGAAAACTACTATTACAAAATTTAGGAGCTTCTTAGGAGTAGTACTGTACTAGAGGAAATTCACTGCTAATTTATCTTACACAGAATCTCATATGCATGCATTAACAAGTGTAAAACAAGTATTTCAATGGGGAGGAAAGAAACCGAAATCCCTCAAGACATTGAAGGAAAAAATAAGGATTGCACTAGTTTTGGATCTGCCATATCTATAGAAGCCATTTTATATTCAAACCGATCCAAGAAAATATGCCATGGGCGCAGTTTTGAGGCAACGAGGTAAACCCATATGTTATCATTTCAATACTTTCACTCAGGTTGTGATTAAGTATCCAACATATGGTAAGGAACTGTATGCATTGGTACAAAGTGTGAATAAATGGAAGGGTTTCATACAAGAATTTCATTTGGTAATTAGGTATAAGAAAGGTAATCATAATAAGGTTGTAGATATGTTGTCAATTCTAGTGATTAATGCATCAACAATACTAAGGTATAATCCTTTATCTCATTAACGTCATGATGAAAAATATGCTAAGGATGTTGATTTTAAAGATGTATACGATGCATTAAGTCATGGAAATCAACAGTCATATTATTATATGCATGAAAATTTGTTATATCATGTTGGGAAGCCTTGTATATGAAGGGATGAAAGAGTAAATGTAATTAGAGAAGCTCATACATCTCTCATTTCTGGATAGTTTGGGGTTTGTAAGAAAGTAGCACAGTTGCAGATATATTTTTATTGGCCTCAAATGAATGAAATTTTTTCCAAGTATATCAAAGGTTGTGTTATGTGTACCACAAAAAATCCTAGCAACATAAAGTTGGGGTCATACATGCCACTTCAAGAACCTTCTCAACCATTGGAAGACATCTCCATGGATTTTGTAGGGGGTTTTGTGATGTCCAGGATAGGTCATGATTATATATATGTTGTCGTGGATAAATTGAGTAAGATGTGTATTTTAGTTCCATGAAAGAAACATGTCAGAGATCAAAAAACAACGCATATGTTCTTTTCTAATATTTGGGTTCATTTTGGGCTTCCTACATATCTTATATCATATCAAGACTCTCTCTTTTGTGGAAAGTTTGGTCTCATTTATGGGAGCTCATGGAAATTAAGTTAAAGAAGAGAAAAACTTTTCGTCTGCATACAGATGGATATACAAAGGTGGTAAAAAAAACAATGGTACATCTACTCCAAGGATACTATACAAAGCATCCTAAGTCGTGGGATGAGAATTTTCCTTATGTAAAACATGCCTATAATCATGTCGTGCAATCTTCTACTAAAAAAATTCCTTTTGAAGTATGTTTGGGGTATTTTCCTAAATCATGTATGGAATTTTATTTTGAAGAGGAAAGTAGAGAGGATGGACAAGATCATACATATCCAGCTCAAAGGTTCATTCAGAAGATCCAGTAGGTAAATCAATAAATAAAGGAATAATTGGAGAAGAGGTAAGTCAGGTATAAGGTAATGCATGAAAAACATCAAGTTGATAATCAGTTCGAAGTCATTGATCAAGTATGGTTACATATCATCAAGGATAAAATGGAAGGTGAAGGTAGAAAACTAAGGCCAATCCCATATGGTCCATTCAAGATATTGGAGAACATTGGTACTAATTCCTTTCGTTTGGATCTACCATCCTACATGAAAATGTATTCAATGGTAGATGTTGAGAATTTGAATATTTATTATCCTCCTATGGTTATGGATGAAGATGAAAGTATTCAAATTCCAACAGCTAATGATTTTTCTCGAGAGTATTTGGACAAGCCACATGTTGGAGTAACTTCACACACACCTATGATTTATTTTTCCTAAGGTATTTCCTTTATTATTAGTCATTATCCAGTCTCCTAATTTTAATGGGAGAATATTCCACCTGGAGAATATTCTCTTTCACTTGACACTTTAGTTTGACTAGTCGAGTTGAGTCTAGATGTTGCATTGGTTTTGTCACAATGCAACATTGGGATCATCACCATGATAATGAACACTTTCCTTGGGATCATCACCATACTTGTCCATTACCCTTGATTCCTTGATATAATCCTCACTACACTCTGTTCAGTCAGTTAACTGAAGACTAGCTGACTAGTTAACTCAACTAGGTGTGAATTCACTCTTGTAACTTCCTGAGACACTAGACTAGGTGGTTGTTCACTCCCGTAACTAATGGTGTGTGTCAATATCACTCTATCCCACAGCTATGGTGCATTTTTTCTCCTAAAGTACACATTCATTGAGTTATACAGATTATATCATGTGTAAATTATTCATTATTCATTACGGTTAATGAGAATTCTTCCATTCTTTCTCTCCTTATTCTTTCTTAATTTCTCTTTGCAAATGTGTGTAGTATTTTATATCTAGATCTATTTTGTGGAGGTTCAAAAAATTTACATGGCATCAGAGCTGACGGACTACTAAGGAAATTCTAGACCAATTTTTTTTGCAGGTACAAAAGATTGAAGACAATACAATGATGGATTTCTAAAACGAATTCATTCTTACACCTTATAACTACTTTGCATCGAATGAGAAAATTGCCATACATCTTCGAACCAAAGAATTGTACAGGTTAACCTTGAATACAGATACAAAACTGACATCATCCATAGAAAAATCCAATTACTTAAACTGAATGGATGAAGCACTCATAACAATTTGCAATCTTATTTCTCAGAATCTCCTTTTTCACATATCTTCATGTAAGATTCCCAATGAAGCCTAAAGAACCTTGGAAGGGCTCTTTGGAAAACAGGATGATATGAGGGGACACATGATGGAGATGTAATTTCTAACATTGGACCAAAAAATATTCGACAATATCCAATATTTCTTTACAAAATTCAAGGATTTACTGTCGCAACTCAAAGCATGTGGGGTTGATAAATGTTAGGAGGAGAAACAAATGGTTCTCACCATTCTTTCCAAACTTGGTCCTGAATTCTCTATTTCCATGTCCACATTCCACTTAGTCATATTCCCCTCCAGAGCCACTTGGAAAATGACTTCTCTTGAAGAATTTATCGAATCCATGACACAAGAGAAAACCAAGCTCATCAACATGGAAAAATCAAAGGTCCAAAGGCACATGAACTGACTGTGCAAGACGGAAGACATAAATATCATAAATATAAATATAAATACAAATGGAAAGCTCATGCACATCCAAATAAGGAAGGGTACACAAAACCCTTCATCGATGCCTCTGGACCCAAAGGGGAAAAGGGAAGAAAAGGGGTGAAATGCACGTACTGTCACAAAGGATTCCATCCAGAATCCACATGAATGAAAAAAAATGAATCTAATGAATCAAATAATTAATAAAAACAACATTCGAGATCGCATCCATGAGGGTTCCAAGAAGAAGAAGCCATAATATCAGAATCCCAAGAAAGGCAATTCTAGCCATGCCTTGATTGCCATCAACTCTTCTCCTGATGTTTGGATCGTATATTTAGGAGCATCACATCACATGGCTGCCTCAAAAGTAGTCTATTATTCATTGGATGCATGTAAAGGTCCTCATATTCTAATGGGGCACAACTCTTCTGTCAAATTCATCGACAAAGGAAGGATTGAGCTCACCAACAAAAGCTTCGAAAATGTGTTGCACATTCCCAAAATTTTCGTCAAGCTTCTCTTTCTGTATCATATGAAGAATTCAAACACTAGAAAGAAATTCATATTCACACCAGATGACTTGGACATCTATGAAATGCAAGCCAACTCCAGGGTTGCAACCAGTGAGGTAAATCATCAGTCTAGATTGTATACCTTTTTTGAATTCATTGAACCTTATTCTAGTTTACTGCTTACTCATGCTGATGAAAGTAGTAGGATATGGTATGAAAGGTTTGGACATTTGAATTTCAGATACATGCAACAACTTAGAAATAAAATATTTTTTGATGGTCTACCAGACATCCATTTCTCAAAGGGAGTATGCGAGGGATGTGTTCTCAGAAACCACCCTCAAGATTAATTCAACAAAGGAAAGTCTTAGAGAGATTATGCACCTTTAGATCTGATTTAGAGTGACCTTATGGGTTATTTTATGCATCCATATATCAAAAATTTGAGGTTTGTTCTCATTTTTGTTGATGATTTCTCACGTTTTACATGGATTTACTTTCTCAGGAAAAAATCTGAGGTCTTTCAACACCTCAAATATTTCAAAGCCCTGGTTGAGACAAATTATGAAAAGAAGATCAAAGTCCTCCGAACTGATAACGGGGGAGAATATGTAAATCATGAGATCCATAATCTTTACCATGAGGCAGGGATTCAATTGCAACACATAGTTCCCTATACTTCGCAGCAAAACGGAGTTGTTAAGAGAAAAAATGATGTCTAAAGGAGATGGCATCTTGCATCTTGCATGCAAAGTCACTACCATAGATACAATGGGCTGAAAAAATTAATTGTTTGACATACATCCAAAAAATATCTCCCCATATACATATAGGAAAAGACCCCCTACGAGGCTTGGAGCGGCATCAAACTGGAAAAGACCCACTTTCGCATTTTCGGTTCACGTGGATGGGCCCAGATTCCCTCTGAAAAGAGGAAGGCACTTGATCCACAGAGCACTAAGTGTATTTTTGTTGGATGCACCGATAGTGTGAAGGGATATAGGATTATTGATCTTTCCTCGGACAAGCTCATCATTGAGTGTAGTGTCCAATTTGAGGAAAGTGTCTCGCATGTACCTCAACAGCCACATGCAAACACCTTCATTCTTCCACCTGTTTGAGATGATGAGAACGCACATGTTGTCTCTTCTTCAGATGAGAGTTTTTATTCAGAGGACTCAAATGTTTCATATTTATATTCAGTACAGTCAGAGCATCCAAAGGCAGTTGCAGAGCCATAGCAGAGTCCCAAGTGGGAACAGACTACTCTTCAGGATGCAGGGGATCTCGTGGGTGATCTAGTCGATACTAGGAGAACTCGATATGATTTCAAGGAGCCTTATGTTTCACTCGCTTCCACTGAATCATTTAACTCCAGACATATTTTCTTGTTTTAGTGTTCAGACCCACAGTCTTATGGAAAGGTTGTTGGAAATCCCTTTTTGGAATCTGCCATGCAGGAGGAGTACAAATCCCTCCTTGAGAACCAGACTTGGGAGCTGGTTCCCGTTCCTTCTGGGAGGAAAATTTTGAGATGCTGATGGGTATACAAGACCAAGAATGCAGCGGATGGAAAAATTAGAAGATACAAAGCTAGGCTTGTTGCCAAAGGCTTTCAGCAAGTGCATGGCATTGATTATGATAAGACCTTCACTCCAGTAGCGAAGATGGATTCCATACGATTGGAAGTTTCCATTGCGACAACCAAGGGATGGGATGTCCATTAGATGGATGTGAAGAATTCATTTCTTCACGATGATCTCTCTGATGAGATCTATATGGAGCAGCCCCAGGGATTTATGCATGACTCATATTTGATATTTTGACTAAAGAAGTCCCTTTATGGCCTCAAGAGGGCTTCGAGAGAATGGTATGCCAAGATCAACTCCTACCTGTTGTCACAAAACTTTGTACATTGTAAATCAGATGTAAATGTCCACATGCTCAGGACGATTGATTCAATTCTACTCTTAGTTTTGTATGTTGACGATTTGTTGATCATTGATTGCTCAACTTCAACGATTACTGCAGTCAAGAGGATTCTACATGATAGTTTTTTGATGAGGGACATGGGTCTGCTACACTTATTCATTGGACTTGAGATTAGTCAAGATGCATCAGGAATCAAACTATCTCAAGCCAATTGTGGACGAGATCTCCTTGAGATATTTCACATGAAAGAATGCAAGTCTCCTCTGAATCCTTTCCTAATAGGATTCAAAATTGAGTATGGAAATGAGACCCCACTGGTTGACAACACACTATACACATATCTAGTGGGGAGCTTGTTGTATCTCACACACTCCAGACTTGACCTGTCCTATGTAGTTGGCGCAGTTTCCAGGTTCATGCAGGAGCCACATGAGCTACATTGGAAGGATGCAAAGCATATCCTTTGATACATACAAGGCACCATCACCTTTGGGATTCATGATGCAGTAGACTCTACATTAGATCTCATTGGGTTTACTAATTCTGACTGGGTTGGTGATAACACTAATCGCAAGTCCACATCTGGTTACTCACTTAGTCTTATTTTTGGGCCTATCTGTTGGTCGAGCAAGAAGAAAACTTCCATTGCTATATCTTCATCCAAGACAGAGTATAGAGGGGTAGTTAACATAACCATTCAGACTATTTGGCAACAACATTTTCTCACTGATTTGGGCATTCAATTTCATCAATCGATCGTCATCTGGTGTGACAACCAAAGAACTCTGAAGTTCTACAGAGATCCATTTCAAAGGTAGCGGATGAAGCACATCAAGATATGAATGCACTACATACGGGACTTACTACATGAGGGGATCATTAACTTATAGTTCTTTCCTTTAGCAAAACATGCAACATACATCTTCACCAAGACTTTCACTGAGCAGAAGTTCCATTCTTGTGAAGTCATCTTGGAGTGAAGGACACAGTTTCCTAGCAACTGTAGTTCTCATTTTTACATACATTGTACCTTGAAGGGGGGGTTTCCCATGAGGTTTTCCCTCTTTCCTCACTTTATTTCAGTGTATATTTTTTATTTGGGTACCTAACATGGCCTCGTTGATGGGACCCATTCCTTATTTTCACCATAGTGATGTTCATGGGGGGTGTTGGTGTTACTTCACACACACCTAGGATTTCTTTTTCCTAAGTTTTTTCCTTGTTTATTAGTCATAATTAGTCATTATCTAGTCTCCTATTTTTTAGGGGATAATATTCCACCTGGAGAATATTCTCTTTCAGTTGACACTTTAGTTTGAGTAGTTGAGTTGAGTCTAGATGTTGCATTCATTTTGTCACCATGAAACATTGATATCATCACCATGGTAATGTGCACATTCCTTGGGATCATCACCAAAATGGTGCATTACCCTTGATTCATTGATGAAATCCTCACTACACTGTGTTCAGTCAGTTAACTAAAGATTAGTTGACTAGTTAACTCAGCTAGGTGGCAATTCACTCCCATAACTGCGTGAGAGACTAGACTGGGTGGAAGTTCATTCCCGTAACTGCTGGTGTGTGTCCAAATCACTCTATACCACCACTATGGTGCATTGGTTCTCCTCTAGTGCGCATTAATTGAGTTATACAAAGTATATCATGTGTAAATTATTCATTATTCATTACGGTTAATGAGAACTATCCCATTCTTTCTCTCCTTCTTCTTCTTAATTTATGTCTACAAATGTGTGTAGTATTTTCTAACTAGATCTATTCTTTGGAGGTTCAACACATTTACACTACCGGAATATTCCATTCTTGACACAATAATCAAGACTTCACAACAAGGTTATGCGGAATATCTTCGAGTTGGTCTTAAAGGGGTAAAACCAAGTAAACAAAATCATATGGAGATTGGAAGGGTGAGGGATATTTATCCTCACTTAGTTGCTAAATAATAAAAAAATTTAGTCATACAAAAGGATTACAATGGGGAGGAATGATCCAGTAGGACCCACAAATGCTCACAAAGGTCTAGGAGGATCTGAAATGCTCACAGAGGTCTAAAAGGATTCAAAAATAAGCAAAATTCAATAATCTCAATTGCTCTAGAAATTTCCATCAATGTATAGAGGTCATTGATAGATTTCCAATGGCACATGAATTGCCTCAAATGGAGTTCATATGAAAAAGTTATGGATGGTCAAAGTTCAAGTCAACCATGACAAAAGGTCAAAGTCAATGGGTCAAGGTGACGTGTGTCACTACTATAAGGGTGACACATGGCACCATTCTATAGGTAGTTGGTGACATGGAATATCCAATTGGAAAGTGACTCAACATTCATACATACAATTGGACTAATCATTTATCGACACATGGCAATGATAGAACAATGAGAGGCTACCACATGGAAACCTCTCTTTGGCCATTAATGGTTTGGGTTTATCAAAACTTTGTACGAGCCCTAAAGGATCCAAACCAGGTCTTCTGCACACCAAACTAATGGATTAACCATTACACCATTCATTTGGTACTTAACCATATTTGTCTTAACATTTATTTAAGTTTGGTGGAGAGTTTAATTGCCAAGAAAAAAGGCTCAAGGGCCTAAGCCCTCGACCCTAGATATATGTCTTTACAATGTGACCATTCTGCAAAGAATGATGTTATCAACGAAATTATGGTATATGATGTAATAATCATGTTATATTTTTGTAGGGGTATGCTGTATATATCAACACATATGTTATTTAAAGCATATAGTTTAAACAAACACCATAAAATATGGCAAGGTCGGCGGGGTTTCACCCCACGACCTGCAACATATATGCGAACAAACTTAGCCAATGCACCAAAGGTGTGGGTTTAGTTATGGAAACTGATAACTAACATTTCATTCCAACCATGCATTTTAGATGGATTTTAACGGGCCCACACCCTATTTAATGGCATGCAGACTGAGATGGGTACACACTCATAATTATGTAGAGTATAGTCTCAAATTATGCTCCCAAGGGTACCTATACTTAGAGGTTTCACCGTAATGCATGCCAAGGGGTTCCAACATGGAATTTTAAGAACTTTATATTCTTTTTTCATGATTTTTCGAAAGGAATTCAGTGGCATACTCTGTTTTTTAGTTTGAGCAAGGCAGAAAAAGGTCATTGTAGAACTAAAGTATTTGAGAATTAATAAAGAGGTATCTATTGGAAGTGGACATGGAGACATAGCCCAAATAGGGTGAACTCCATTATGAAACTTGTGTATGTGATTTTCATATTCATGTTCTATTTACACTCAGTTATTTTGCAAGTTGTTTATAAAAAAATTGTATTTGGATAGATAAGTATTTCAGATGTAATTTGCAAGAAGTAAAAACGATAATTTTTATTTTGAATATCAAGTAGATGAACATGGATTCACAATAAAAATTCTACATTACTAAAGGGTTAAGAAGGTTAGAAAATATTGCAACATTAGAAGGTGGAATGATAGAAATTACATCATTCCATTGCATGGGAATAATTTTAGCAGGGTTAAGTTGGGGCATGTTTTCTTGAGTGGGAGAAGTTGTGAACAAGGCATATTGGCTAGAAAATCATAATATACAAGTTGAATTTGGATGGAAGATGATTGGGAAGAAGAATCAATGGTGCACAAATTAGCAGAATGACAATGTAGACCAGCAAGGCTCTACAATAATTCGAGGACAACCATCTAGAACAAAAATAACAAAATAAACAAATAATTTGAAATAAATATACATTGTAGTGCATGATATAAGTGATAAGATTTAATGTTGA
>JASDQU010739399.1:42400-62018 GCA_032191745.1 Picea mariana | reverse complement strand
AGGATAAATATGTTGATGATGTTATTGCATATGATATACATGAATGTTAAAATTAATTAGGATGGTAAGATGTTGATAAAGAGGTCAACACAAGGAGCCTACAAGTTTGTCATAACAATATTAGTTGGTTGGGTAGCATCAATTATTGTAATACCAACCACGCAGGTATGCAATTGGAGTTGATATGATGCATAAATGTTGAAGAGAATTGAGATAAGAATTCCCTCAGTTAAATTTTTAATATTTTAAATTGATAAAAACGAATAATGCCTTGAGTACACATATTCCAAGTAATGCTTTAATGCATTTATGATAAATTTAATTGCATATTATGTAATTTTAGTTATGAGATCATAATTTAACTCGGGAGACACTACTCTTTTTGTAGAAATGAATAGAGTTATATATGGTCATATCTGATGCCATCATGTGGATTGAAATGGAAGCGATATAGTGTTGTACAAGTGAATAACAGTTTTCCTTGTTTAACTGATGTTTGTACTACAACCGTTTTGCTGACACAAGAGATCACTAAGGGATCATGTTCCTAGTATTGTGTATAGGTTGAAGAGGAAGGTATCCAAATAGTCAAGTAAGTAATTGGGGAAGAGATTTGGATAATGTGTTGAGGCATTGACTAGGCCTTCTAACTCACATGGTATAATACATGACATGAAAATATGGTATTCCGGGGTCAATGCAAGGATGTATTGTGTAGATGTGACCATGAGTATTGTCACATTAGAATAATTTGTTAGTAAAATTTGATTTCTTTATGAAAGACTTGGTATGTTGATAATTCATGTACATAAATGATGGTTTCATTTTATTTTAGTAAGAATAATGGCGAAAAATGATTGAATTTCCGGTAAAAAAAAATTATGATATCATTTCATGAAGTGCGGAAAATGTGCATGAGCCAAACATAATGAGCATAAATCTCATGCCTAGAAAATTTTATTTTTCTCTACAAAACAATTTTGAAAATTTATAATTTAAAATTTCTAACAATGTTCTTGGTTGCATTAAGTTGATAAAATGCAGGGAGAATGGTCTTTATATGGCATGTATATAATCCCATAAATAATATGGATTCATGTTGTTGTGTGAGCTAAATATAATGAGTAGAAAACTCGTGCATGCAACTTTTAATTTCCTGTGTAAAACATATATGAGAAATTAATAACTACAAATTGTTATGATATGCTAACAACATGTATGGATGAATGAAAAATAAGAATATTCCAAAGATAAATTGGCTTGGATATGGTAGGTATGTGTTATCCCAATTTCCTATGGATAACTAAAGAGATGATGTCTCAAGGCCCTCAGGTTGCAGAAATGGAGTACCAAGAGGCATATGGCTAACAACTCCCACTTACAAAGATAGAGGCCCACCTCACCACCATGAATCTCAGGTTCATCATGAGGGTATCCACCACATTATCTTGTTTCTAAGAGACATTGGGTCTTTCTCTATGAGTTACAAGCTAGGTATTATGGTCAATGTCATTTCAATATTTGAGGCATTTGAGTTTATTGCATTTAAAACTACTTCTGATTATGTAATGTCTTCTTTGAAATTATGCTCTTTTCCCTGTTTCACCTGCCTAGTTGAGATTTATCCCTAGTAAGTGGTCACCCTTAGGGATAAGTTCTCTATTGGGAGGTCCCCTTGATAGGTCATCATACCATTCTCGACCATACTTTCGATTTTCCACAATTCATCCCCTCATCTCCTTATCTTTTGGTATTTTCAGGTGTGCTGACCCAAGAAGGGATTGTCCCTCATTTCAACGGAAGAAGGAGAATAAGGAGAATAGGGAATGTTGATGGAAAAATATAAAATCAATATTGTGAGCCTTCCATTTTCACTCACAAATAGGTCTTGAGAGAAGTGAAATGTTTCTCCTAAACAATCAAAGACATCCAAAAGAAAATACATATTTATAAATGTCCCACTTGTTGAGAGATCTAGAAAAGTGTGTTAAAAGATAGACTATACCCCCATGGAACACTATGTACCTCTCCCTTCAAGAGACTTCATGTGACTACCTCCCAAGCTAATGGAATAACCCATAGGGAGTACAAACTATTTAGACCTTAATTAATTAATGGAAATAAATGATCTTGGGAAAATGATGCATCGAAAACAAAGGTACAACACACCCTTTACAAAGGCACCCATAAATGAGACACTATGATTCCTTGTATGTCATGAACCTTGTGCCCAAAAGCATTTCCCCATCCATGTCACCTTGTCCACATGAACTAGAGAGGGGTTCACTTAGGAAACAATCCTTGACTTGAGGTATGATTCACCCAATAGGTCACTTTGTGAACCCTCCCATACCTAAACATGGAAAATTTCATAGGGTATTTAATCACTTGTTTAGTTTTTGATCTTCTGAAGAAGGAGATATATAGGAGAAGGTGACCACACAAGCCATAGTCCATCTTCTGACCAAAAATGCCTCAGGGGTGCATATTGGAACAGGGGCGCACCATTGGTTTGAGTTATTAAGAAATGGAGATCCAAAGCTGAGATGATCTGAGAGTGGCCAAGAGGGTTTGGCTATCTCGGTTTGATCCCTGGGGATCAGTGGGAGAGGCTCAGTTCTTCCATAGAAGAGGACACAATCACTTCATCCCAACAAAGGATAAACTAGTGAGGCCACAAACTCTAGGTTGTTGCGCCCTCCCTTTTGGCTCTGAAAACTTGAAGGAAAACAATTTGCTCCCTGAGAGAGTGGATAGCTAATGGAATAAGCTAGCTCTCAGAGGTGGAAGAATGGAGAAAAGAGTCACCAGGATGTAGCCATGATGGAAGGCATACTGTTTATTTATCAAAAACCCCAAAAATGAAATTGCAGCAAACGTAAATTTCAAACTCAAAAAATAAAACAAATGAGACACACAGCTTCAAAACGAAAGGTAAGAATGATTTATTAGAGTCCCGGTTCACCTTATATACTGAGGGAACCATTTATTTAAATATTCTTAATTGATCATCAAAAGGTGAAAGTTCCTTGGGCCTAGGTGATTAACTTCTGTTCCCTAGGTGGGTGTTCCCCTAGGTGGCCTCCTTGGCCCAATTCCTCCCTGTTTAGATATGAAAGCATGTTGACTTCCATGAGAAGATGAGGAAACTTGTTGTGCAATACATCAATTGTGATCCACTTTTCTTGAGAAGGAGTGTGGCCTTGGCAAGCAGATATATATGAATTGTATGTCTGGTGGCTTATAGAGTGAGTCTGTGTGTCCAGTACAGTGTCTTTGGCCAATTGGAGTTGGAAATCGAGAATGTTGTCCACTGGATGAGTGATGGTGTCTGGTTCTTCCAAGAGGGAAGGATCAAACAACTTTAAGTGATTTACATTAATGACATTGTGGATTCCCAGTTGTGGTTGCAGATCCAACCTATAATAATTTTCTCCAATCTTATCGGGGATGGTATACAGACCATATCTTATTGGCAGAAGCTTGTGATGGTGGCCTCTGAAGCACTTTTTATCCATGTGTAACTAGACTTGATCCCCTAGTTGAATGCACCTGAAGGTTCTTTGTTTGGCATGGCGCTGCTTGGCATGCTCTTGGGCTACTTGAAGTGTTGTTGTTATTGTAGTATGGCGTTGTGAAATTTATTGGAGAAATCGATGTGCTGAGAGTTGTTCTTGTTGTTGATGAAAGGTAAATTAAGGAGCCCAAGTGAGTGGGATCTTGGTTGGAGATGTTGGCTGGAAGCCCAAGTAGACCTCAAAAGATGAAAAGGCTGTAGAATAATTTTTTTCCTTGTTGTAGCTATGTTGTAGAATGTGCAAGTAATTGTCCCATTGTTTCCTGCACCCAAAGTGAGTTCAGAGAACATGAACCAAGACTATGTTGACAACCTTTTTTTGGACATCCATTTGAGGATTGAATGCATTATAAAACCTGAGGTGGCGCCCCAATAACACCCATATTGTCTTCCAAAATGTGTTGAGAAAGAGAGAATCTATGTCTGAGATGATAGTGCTTGGGAGGCAAAAATGGGGCTAGACATTTCGAAAGTAGAGTTCTGTTGTTTGAGCTGTTGTAGTAGTCTTTGTGCATGGGATAAAAAGTTCCATTTTGATGAAGTGACATACCACTACCCAGATTGCATCATGTTTCTTTTGGGTTGTTGGAATTCCACTGAGGAAGTCCATTGAGATTGAATCCCAAGGCCAAGAAGGAATAGGTAGTGGTTGATATAACCCATGCTTCTGGTTGGATGGCTTGGATTGTGAGCATAATGCATAGGATCTTATAAATTCTTCAACTTGAGGTTGCATGGAAGGCCAATGGAAATGGCATTGCAGATGTTGAATGGTTTTTGTCATACCAAATTGGCCCCCATAGGTGGAAGCCTGTGCCTCCCTAATGAGAAAGAGGCGGTCTTCTGAGTGTAGAACACATAACAAATTCAACTTATAGATCCACCCATCCCGGATAGTGTAGTCTAGGAAGGGGGTCTGATTGATCACTATGGGACTTTGCAAGGCTTTCCAAATCTCTTGAAAGCCGAGTTCAATAGCATATTGATTTTTACATGTGTCATAGGTAGCACAACATACTTCTAGAATGGAAATAACTAGAGTGGGAGGTTAGATTAGAAAATCATCCATCTTATTAGAAGTTTCATTCTTATATCTGATGACTCAGTGAAATTGCTGAATGTAGGAGGCCCATTTAAGGTGCCTTTGTTCCTAAATCTTCAATTGAGAGTTTATGAATATCAAAGAGTGGTGGTCTGTATGAAAAATTATTTATTTTCCCAACAAATAATGCCTCCATTGCTTGAGCGCTTGAACCAGACTGTAAAATTCCTTGTCATAGGTGCTATAATTTTTCTTTGCCTTGAACAGGGTTTCAGAGTGGTAAGAAATGGGGTGTCCTACCTATTTAAGTACAACACCAATAGAATATCGTGAGGCATCAGACTCAATCTCAAAGGGTTGGGATAGGTCCGACAGATGCAATATAGGGGATGAGCAGAGGGCATATTTGAGCTGAGCAAAGTGACTAGTTTCTTATTTAGTCCAGTTGAATGTAGAAGAAGTATTTGAGAGCTGCTAAAAAGGATGGGAAAGATGTGAAAAAGAGGGAATCAACTTATGGTAGAAATTGATGCCACCCAAAAATTGTTTGAACTCGTTAGCTTAATAAGATAGAGGCCATTGATGCAATTCTTGGATGCGGGCTTGATATGGTTGTATACCCTCTGAGCTAACTACAAAGCCGAGATAGGGAACTCAAGTCTGACCAAAGTAGGACTTCTTCACTTTGACTTGTAACTTGTGTTCATGGAGATTTTGGAGCACTTGTCAGACATGTTGCATGTGAGTGTCCCATGTCCGGCTAAAGGTGAGAATGTCATCTAAGTATATGACTACAAATAGACCCAAATGTTCCTTGAATATGTCACTGATGAGCCTCATGAAAGTTGTTGGGGCATTGGTGAGGACGAAAGGCATTACTTTCCACTCAAAAAGACCAAATTTGGTCTTGAACGTTGTTTTCCAAACATCATCTAGATTCATTCATACTTGATGGTAGTCAGTTGTCAAATCCAATTTAGTAAACCACTTAGCTCCTTGGAGAGTGTCGAGTAGCTCCTGAATATGGGGCAGGTGGTACTAAGATTTTATTGTGCCTTTGTTCAAGGCTCGAGAATCAGTGACAAGGCGCATTTTTGAGGTATCTCTTTTGGGAATGACAAATGTGGCAAAAGCACAGGGAGAAGATGAAGGTTGGATGTGGCCAGAGTTGATGACATCGGTCAATTGTCTTTCCATTTCCTCTGGTTCTGTTGGGGCCAACCAATAAGTAAGGATGTTAGGTAAAGCAGATCTAAGGATGAGATGAATGGAATGGTCAATGTGTCGAGAGGGATGGAGTCCCTACGGAGGTTGAAATATCTCTGCAAAATATTGGAGGAGGGGAGTCATTGTTTTAGGAGCAGAGTGAGTGTTATTGTTTGGTGTTATTGGGTGTACCAACAAGAGAGAGACACATTGGTTTAAGTTTACATGCAATATTTTTTCTTTGATAGTAGGGGGTTTGGGTTTTGCTGCAGTTAATATATAAGTGTGGCCTTCTTTGGTAATTTTGTACTCGTGGGATTTGGCCATATATATAGAATTTATTTGGGTTTGGTATGGGATACCTAGCAGAAAATCTACAAAATCCAAGGGGGATACATCACAAAGGACAGTATCTTTGAATTTTCCTATCGTAAAAGTGACAAGATAACACTTAGAAACTAAGCGGCGAGGGCCATCCTTCTGGACCCATCCGAGTTGATAGGGTTGCGGATGTGGAGTAGTAACTAGATTAAGGCGGTTGACAAGGTCTTGAGACATCAATTTCCTCTGTCTTCCATTGTCCATAATCAGTAAAGCCAAGGCTTTTCTAATTTGGTAGTTATGGGTGAAGAGGGGTTGGGTGGATGAGTTCAAATCTTCATGGGTCATTAGAATCAGTGAGGGATATACCTCTGTGGGATTGTCTAGAGAAAATTCTTCGGTATCTTATACTTGGGAGGGCGCAATGAGCTCAATGAGTAGGTTTTGTTGGTCTTTATATTTTGGAGGATGCGACAATCGGATGAATTGTGGGAAGTAGTTTTGTGGAATGAGCACCAGGGTGTCCTTGTATTTGTATTGGGTGGGGGTTTTTGAGCCCAAAGAGGTGGAAAGTAGGCTAACGGATGGGATATGGGTAGTTGAGAGGTACAGGGGTTGGTGTAGGGGTGGGAATGAGGAGTATGAACTCTAGGAGTGACTTTCCTTTCTATAGCCAAAGATATTTTAATTTTTTTGTCTAAAGTTTGATTTTCAAAAGGCTCTGCTTCTCGAAGGAACTGAGTTAATAAACTAGAAACAAAAATTAATATGAGTACCTCCTCAAGATATGGAATATGAAGTAAGAGGTGCATCTTGCAGAAGAAGTCTATGTAGCCTTGCACTCCTTGTGAAGGGAGTTTTCGAAGTTGGTGCCATTTGATCCACAAGGATTTCACATACCTGAGTGGGTAGAAGCAATCTCTCAAAGATTTAGAAATTTGAGCCCAGGTTCTGATGGGTTTGGAAGTACAGGATTCTGGAGCATCCCCAATATCTATCACAAATGTGGTCTTCTCTTGGTCTATATCCCACCAAGTTTGTGCCAGTACTTCTAATTGGAAGAAGACAATCTGGAGCTTTCTTTCCTCGGTAAGGCCTGGACATGTATTGAAATAGGTGGAGAGGCTACAGATCCAAGAATCCACAATATATTCATTGCTTTGAAGAACAAATTTTGGTATTTGGATTCGAGTGTCAAACTGGAAGGGGTCTGGATTTTTTTGTTGTTGCATTCTGAGCAACTCATTGAGGATAGAGACAAGATATTGGATGGGATTTGACATGTTGGAATCTAATTCAACTTCCAAAGGACCTTTGCATGGAGGCATTGTGAGGCCAACTAAATATCAAAGGCACCCCTAGTTTGTAATGCTAAAAAAATGGGTCAGGATCAGTTTTAAGAACAAAGGACGCAAACCCTGAAGCAATAGAGCGGAACTGGTCTAGAGGGAGAGATATGTATTCTTTTATATATGTAGAAATAATATCTGTTGCAATGGATATCTGGGTGCCCTTGGGGATATGATATATGTTGAGATTCTTGCATGAATATGTAAACCTTGGAATGGGCAAAATTTGGACTATTTCATGAAAAACCCGAAAAATAAAATTTGTTCAATCTTCAAGACCAGAAGATTTTCCATGGATCTTAAGGCTCTGATACCAATTTATCTGCCCAAGAAGGTGATACAAAGTAGAAACTAACCACACAATCCATAGTCCAACTTCTGAACAAAAATCCTCAGGGGCGCAAATCAGAACAGGGACACACCATTGGTTTTGGTTACCAAGCAATGGAGATCCAAAGTTGGGATGATCTAAGAGTGTCCAAGAGGGTTTGGATAGCTCGGTGTGATCCCTGAGGATCAATGGGAGAGACTCATTATAGAAATAGAATAGACCACACTCACTTCATCCAGACAAAGGAGAAATCAACAAGGGTGCAAACTCGAGGTTGGTGCGCCCTCCCTTCTGCCTCAAAAAACTTGAAGGAAAATGGTTTTCTCCCTGAGAGACTGGATAGATAATGGAATAAGTTGTCTCTCAAAGGTGGAAGAATGGAGAAAGGAGTCACGAGGATGTAGCCATGAAGGAAGGAACACTGGTTATTTCTTAGAAACCCCAAAAACAAAATTGCAGCAAATGTAAATTGCAAACTCAGAAAATAAAACAAATGAGACATATAGCTTCAAAAGGAAAGGTAAGAATGATTTATTAGAGTCTCGGTTCACCTTATATACTGAGGGAACCATTTATTTACATATTCTTAATTGATCATTAAAATTTGAAAGTGTGTTGCACCTAGGTGATTGACTTTTGCGCCCCAGGTGGGCGTTCCCCTAGGTGGCCTCCTTGGCCCAATTTTATAAGGTGGTTTTTTTATGAAGATGCTTAGGTGGATATTTTATTGATTTGATTTCATTAACCCGATGCATTTGACTTGAGACCCTTGGAGGATATATTCATTGTCTTTGTAGGACCTAGTTGGTGGATAGTTTTGGAAGAACAATCCTACCTTGGGATTCCTTAGGGCTTAAAGCCCATATGTTGGATACCATGACTCACACCTTGGGCAAAGAAGGAAGAAGAACATCTCCTTTGGAGGAAAAATAAGGAACCATGGATGACCTCACCTACCCATACTAGCCGAACTTTTTTTTTTTGGAGGACAAAATGTCACTTTTGGATGGATTGATGTCACCCTAGGGATAGGGTTGTGGTGGTGGAGGTGTTGATTATTGACACTGTGTATTTTGGTAGAGGAGAAGACTCGCCTTGATGGAGAATACCCTAGCGCTTGGAAAGAAGGCATTTGGAGGCCTAATGATTCATACCCAAGGTTAATGTCCACCTAAAAAGTTCCAAAATGTCACCCTAGAGAGGGATGACATCATACTAGGGTTTCTTGTGTGCAATTTTTAAAAGTTAAATTTGAATTTATGATGTAAAGGGGAAAAATAAGGGTTTTTGGCCCATTTTTTTAGGTTTACCCAAAATTTAAGTGGACGAACACTTTTAGGAGGATTTTAATCAACAAGAATCATTTCATTTCATTTTTTATATAGCTCTCCCATTGTGAGAAAACTACTTTGATAAAATGTTCTCCCTCTTAGAGAAATTTGATATCTCTGTCTTGTGAAAATGTCTTATGGTGAACTATCTTGGTGAGTTTTGGTGAGTTTTATATCTAAGGTGGTGCACACCTCTTGGAGGTCTTCCCTCTTTCTTATGAATGGTCAATGCTTGGTGAACTAGGGTTTTATTTGGCATCTCGCTTGAAATTGGTAAGGAAAATATGCAATTGTTAGTTCTTCTTGTTTGTTTCATAATTGTTATTCGTTGAAATCCTAGGAGGAGTATAAGTGAAAACACCCTCCATAAAGCCTCATCTCATTTTCTAGTTGACAAGTCATTTATTGCGAGGTTGCTAGGAGGAGTACAAGGGTGTGCACCCTCCTAGACTTACGTAAGTTTGATTTGCATGCCCTAGGGAGTAAGAGGGTTTACACCCCTAGGAATATTGTTGATCTAGCTCTTAAATACAAGACTACATTTACCAAATATTTTAAATACATTAAAATGAAATTTGCATTGGAGAAATAAAATTACTTGCGTTGGGTAACATGATTTT
Source organism: Picea mariana (assembly GCA_032191745.1). NCBI lineage: Eukaryota > Viridiplantae > Streptophyta > Pinopsida > Pinales > Pinaceae > Picea > Picea mariana. The sequence goes on along the minus strand of JASDQU010739399.1, from coordinate 52,241 downwards.
ACAAGATTTTCAAATTGTTTAAAATGCAATCAATTCTACATGATATTACCTTGCTTATGCTCCTAGGGAATCATATTTTTCCAATTAAATATTATTTATTTTAGAACTTGAATATATAGCCATTCGGTTTGCAACAAATCACTTTAAATATTTTACTTTACTTTGATTTCAACCATCAAAGTTTGGCAGAAGGATGCCATAGTTATTCTACTAGTTTTTGTGTTCCTTTTGGGTGGTTTACTTACAAGTTTCAGTGGTTGGACATTTATGTTATAGAAATTATATGATACATCCATAAGGCTGCAATAATATCTCTTCAATACTTGTACGTAACATCCTTTAATTGTTTCTACAGTTGTGTGTTATCAAACATGAGTTACACTAGTAATTGCTAGCTTATGTTTTGCATATTTTCTTGGATTTTAGTGACTTATTTAGAAACTCTTTTATTAATTTAATTGCTAAAATATATCACTATATATTGTTTCCAATTGGGACAACCAGTTTCAATTTCTTTTCCATTATACTATTGGTCTCGTATCTTGTGTTTTCTTGTGTCTCGAGAAAGCGCAACTTTCCTGCACAGACACCCAAGCACTTGGAAACCATTGACCATCATTGAGACTCATTTCCAAGTCATATTCCACTTAATATATTAACCTATAGGGGTTTCACTTTAAATAATCCATTTTCAATCTTATTTTCCCCTAGGGTCAACCAGGATTCCCCCCTTATGTTAGATTTTTCTTTCACTAAAGCAAGGGGAGGTTTTATCTAAGGTGATAATGACTAGACTCTCCCATTGTTACCGTCGTCCCATGGATAGGGTCGGGGATTTACCAACCTACATTTTGTGCAATAATAATATGATTTCATAATGAATATCGACGCCTGTTACTGTAGGAGCCAAACATGACGAGGAGTAAGCTCATGGTTAGAAAATTGTATTTCCTATATAAAATAGAATTGAAAAATTCTAAATGAAAATTGAATGATGATGTCTCATATTGATTGTATGCATATGAGGCAAAGGGGATTTCCATAGGTGTTGGGAAGAGAATCAACCATGTTATGCTTGAAGTAATCCATAGTTTGGATATCTATTATGGTTCGAGAGAGACCTGTGTGGCTATAAAATGGGTTGTAAGCCTGTAGTTTGTTTTTTTGTTGAGGAAATGACTCAAGAGACTTGTGAAGGATGTTGTGAGTACTCTTGAAGCAACCAAGAGTTCCTAGAGTCCATAGATAAGATATTACTATCTAACCTAGTGCATTAGAATCCCTGATAAATGAATGGTACAACCCGAGTGACTATGATAAGTGAAGGGGGTACATTCCTTGGGTTGTCAAGGTTGTGGGGAAGAGAGAGTTGGTGGATTGGAACTGTTGTAGGAATAGATCTTGGGTTTGGGACTGTTGTGTGTGGAGAGTAGATATCTAGAGGACCAGGTCTCCTTGTGGACACATAGCCTCATCTCGAGGGAGGTCTACCAATGATATTTGGAACAACAACACCTATGGATAGGAGGATCATCCTTAGTATGTAGCTAGTTAGTTATATTTATAAACCTATTAGTGTTCTATTGTTTTTATTATTATTATTCCATGGTGTAAATGAATATTTGAATGTTTTGTGTGTTTATTGTGTACTTACTAGATGTACTCATGTTTTTGTATAAGTTGTTAGATGCATGGGAAAATCAACATGTTATTCCCTGAATTGTTTTTTTTTTTTCTAAGTAAAAAAGAGTTGGAGCCTATTATATTATCATTGACAAAATATAGAGTTGTTGGTGATGCCAGCTGTCCTGCCTGAGTGGGAAACCGAGACAGCTGGACATCCCTGTCCATGTGTCACCATAATTGTAGAGTAGGAAAAAATTAACAAAATTTACGCTGCTACGTCCCGCCCATAGGAAACCGGGAGTAGCAGGCATCAGCATGAGACTGGTGTTTTCATCTAAAACTAAGAAATATAGAAAGCTATCTGTCCACAGGCATAGACTATTAAAAAAAAACCACAAGCAAAGTCTGGGTCTGAACATCAAGTAACCTCAGAGCCAGGGTGAGTGTCGTCGATCGCAATGTGCCTCCATCTTGCTGGAAATGTGTATGCTCGGCCACATGTCGGGAATTGTTTCTTTGGTGTAGCTATAGAGTGCGCTGCAAAGAACATGTCTAGCCTCTGCTCCAGTATTGTTATGCAGAAGACCTGGTCCTCTAAGAGATTTCTCATATCAAAGATGAGGTTGAGATAACCCCAGTCAGCTGAGGGTGGCTGTGCCTGGCTGGTGTCTGCGGTCGCTCCCTACGTTTTATATCCCGCATCTCCTCTGGTGGGTTTAGGAGGAACTTCTTCCTCCACATAGCAAGGAGAGTAAGGTCTTTCTTCGCTGATGTCACAGTGGTTGCGCATACCATTTTCCATACCTAGAGTGCTGACCAAACCAAAATGCGAGCGGGGGTTCCAGTTTTTCAGGACCATGAACAAGGTGTGTTCAGGGGGGCTTTCCAGTCCTTCTTTCGGGATTACCTCCTCGACAACCGCCATTGGAGGCATGCACGATCATTCCTTTCACCTCCTGGCAGCCATTGCCATTGCCTTTTCAAAATCCGCCTTTCTCTTTCATCTCAACTGCACTGCATACCAAGCCGCTTCTCTTCGCGGTGTCCCCCTGATTCTTGGCATGGTGAGGCTCCAGTGCCTGAGCCAGGAGAAGCCAATTGGAGTCGGATTGCTGCTAAGGGTGGGCAGTGTGGCCAAGTGAAACAACCGCACCAGTGGGACGAGAGTGAACTTGCTGCAAAGACAGTGCTTCTGCGAGACGGAGGTTCTCGAGAGCTCTCTACATCCTGGAAATACAATGCGCACAATGAGCCCAAACATTATGCCAATTACGATAAATCCCGCCATCACTTCCTCCATTAAAGTCTGGAGCTTAATGCAGGTATCCTTCCCTTGTGCAAGAAGGCTCGACTGTTGAATGCACCTGTGTATATTCATGCCGAATTAATGAGTGTTTGATGTGAGACGGTAGGCACCATGACACCGCATCCCAGCTCGCTCCCACGTGGCCGCATCGCCCTCCTTGTCACCCCATCCGGGGAGTTATTTCCTGAATTGTTATGCACCTATCACCCCTTGGTTTCTTTTATATGCATGGGGCATATTTAAATTTGTATTTAGAAGGTAAGGTTGTTTTTTCAATGAAGAGACTTATCTTGGAGGTTGGGTGCATTGAAGATTCCATTTTGGCGCTCAAAATTTCGCACACACTAAGTATAGTTGTCACGCACAGTACAAAGTTGGTTGCATGCATGCTGTGAATAGTTACTGTGTGCAGTACAAAAGCTGTTGCACGTGTAGTTTTCCATAGTGAGGATGTGACCTTCATGATATTTTGGAATCTTGTACCTACATTTAATTATATGGTAATAAATAATAGTTAAATCAATGTATAATTCATAGTTGATAAGCTATAGGAATTTAGTTAACTAGATTTTTTTGAGTTTATGTGTATCTTACGCAAGTAATATTCTTCGGTTAAGGTAAGGGATGTTAAAATAATATTATATATTATTAATATTATTAAACCCAATTCATAAGTTTAAAATTTCTAAAATTTTGACCATATTTATATTTTATATAGTTTCACACTCTTCCTCACAATATCATAATTTAAGACTTTGGTCATGTTACTGTTAAAAATAGTTCACGATTGAATGAATTGTTTAAATGGGAGGAGGAATCATTTTAGTTTTCATATCACCAAAACCATTCACAATTTTCTGCAAATTGTTTCATTTTTTTTGCCACCATATACTCTTTTGAAACCCTAAATTAATTCGTTGAGGAACCGAATTATTCAATTTGCATCCCCTTGGTACTATTGGAAAACATAACTAAGCAATGGAAGGAGGAATTGTTTGACATTAGACAAGACATGGTGAATTGTTGGAGGAATAGGCATACGATATAGAAATATTTTGACAAGGAGGTTGCCTAACTTTCGTTTAGAGTTTTGAGGAATACAATGGCATGGTTGCAATGAAATTTTCAGAAACATATGATGGGGAAAGCACAATAGTAGGAAGATTTCTCATACTAGTTTCAGGGGCCTCCATTGTAGAAGATAAAATATTGCCAAAAACATGTGAGCGGTGATTTAAGAACAAAATTGTGGAAGCGAATGCATGACAACAATTCATCAAGTCAAATGCACATGTTTTAGATTGGCGTAAAGGAGAAACAAGGGAATTGATCATACAACCATGGGAATATGTCACTATACTTCATTCATACATATATTACACTCAGGGGAAGGTATAGTCTAATATCTTTGTACCATATTCAATTATTATTTAATTTTAAAGAAGGTCAGTTGGTAAACCTTCCCTATTTTCTATGGAAGAGTCTTACTAGTATGGAATCATATGTTTAGAAGCATCCTAAAAACAAGGAAATAAGTGTATACCATGATGGTCTAATAAAATTGATTGTGAAGGCTTAGTTACAACAATATGGTGTGACCTGAGAAATATTTATAGAAGTAAAAGGGTTTCAAGTTGTTTTTGCGTTAAGAATGTTGGGGATTCGGTGTAACCCCGTGTAAAACAAATAACATAACTTGTAGAATAATAGAAGAGACATAGTTTCATAGAATATTGGTGGTGTCTAAATACATTGTTACAATACTTAATCATGATGCATTGTGACCAGAACATCACAATCCATATTAAACATACTGAATTTCATATTTGAATGAACCATAAGGTATTTTATTTAGTGTCAGTATCTAACATACTTCCTCGAAACCTGAAATATCTTCTCTACATATAACCAACGATGATTGGAATAGATCCCTTGAAATCTACGTTGACTACTCTGCTACTCAAATCAAGTCAAACTGACCATCCATCTATCTGAAACATAGTCGATTGCTTGGATATTTGATCCATAGAATGACTGTCTTTGACTACTAGGAAACTCTTCAATTGACATACTAGATGAATACTCTACCAATTGATGTTGAATTTCAATCGATCAACCAACTAAATATCTCCAGTTGTTGGTCAATTGTCCAAAAAAGTAACTCTAAGAGAAGTGTGATGAACCATTAGAACCTTAGTTTCCAACATCTGTGCATCAACAAATGAATCTAGATATTTAGAAGGTTAAATTAAGTTAGTAAGAAAACCCACATAATTGCACATTTTTGAATCCTAAGTAGACTATGGAGCTTAACAAATCTAGCACCAGACAAAGGCTTGGTAAATTTGTGAACAATTTGATCATATGTTCTATAGAATATAATACATACAAATGTATCTCGAACTAATTGTCTCAAATAGTGAGCATGAATCTTGACATGCTTCATTTGACTATGAGCAACAAGATTGTCAGAAATTTGAATCACACTTTGGTTATAAAAGTAGAGAGTAATCGATGCCTAAAACAAAAATCCAAGTTCAGTTAAGAGTTGGTGGATCCAAATGACCTCTCTATCTTCATTAATAACAAGGAAAATTTTAAGTGGCGGCAAGAGGGGGAGGGGTTATCTATGACCCCGCTAAATTTCGAGAACTAGTCTACCCCCAGGGGTTAGGAGAAGAAACCAACAACACTGCAGAAGCTCTAAGACTTTTGCAAGGATTCATTAAATCCCAGAAGCTAGCTATCAAATAAATTATGGTGATAGGAGACTCCCAGATTTTAATCCAAGATATGGTCACTAACACGCTACCAAATCAAATGAACCTTCGACAAATCTCCAAGAAAAGTTTGTGGCTCTCACACTCCTTGTATAAAATCGACTTCTTTCATGTTCTTTGACGACTCAATGGCGAAGCATACCAGGCTGCCAAAGATGCCACCCCCTTGAGCAAGGGCTAGCTCTCCATTAATGGGACTCTATGCTTTGACCCACTCCCTTAATGACATGTGGAGGGAACTCAGCTGGAACTTTCGGGTCACGTGGCACATGTTTCTCCCAGACTCCTCGACTCGTGGCAACCCTCAAGTGACAGCTTTGTCCATCCCCTACCCCACATGAAGGTACTTCACTTTCATGTTCACATCCCCTTACCACTCGCCTGTCCCGCATGGCACTTGCGTGAGGCCCTTTCAGCTCATGGTGACGCACGTTTGAAGTGTTGTTAAAATTTGAAAGACCATGTCCTGCTCTTGCCTATCTTGATATTTTGATACTACTTGCTCTCTCACTTGGTTTGTTCTCTCAACCCCTCCCCCTACTCATTCATGCTCGTCTGATTTGGCTTGGTCCCATGCCTGGTTACTATCCATTGCCCCTGCTTGCGCAATGGCGACTAGTTCCAATTCAATCTCCCCTCCCAATCCTTCCTCCTCCCTCGAACTTGAAACCCGCAAGATGAAATGTACACTTAGTGCACATAGAGGATTACTTCTTCGTTTGGATGGGAAAGGCAGTCGGAGGTTCGAAACAGTGGAAGAAGACCTAATCCAGCTCAGGGAGGAAGTGATCGAATCTCTCACTCACACAACACAACAAAATTGTTGAACTTGAAGCAAGAATTGAAAAGCTGGAACTCCAAGTCGCAGGCCTGAATCGTCAAAAAAATGCAAGTGTGAAGATGTCTTCGAGAGAAAGTTCCACCATTCCGGACCAGAAGGTTTAATTATGGTTTTCCTCACTTCTGAAACTAGCTCTTTTTTTACTCTCTTGTTTTTTCTTTGTAACACGGAGTATAGCCTCCTTTTGAATTACAAGAAGCCACATGGTAAGTCGGTTCTCAGCCCGTGTTTAGCCATTTTTGTAGGAACCTAAATTTAAGTAAGCCTAATAAAATTCATACAATTAAACATAAATTTCTTTCAATGGCTAGGTAATTCAATAATCATTGTATAAGCATATAATATTCAACAGAAAATTTAATTTATCCACAACATGAATTAAATTTACGAACATAATGATAATAATTTACATAATCATCAAATAACTCAGAAAAATCATAAATAAAATACTTCTTCCTGATGCTAAACTCTCGCTTATCTGGTTTTCCTCCCTGCTGCCTTGCCCAGCCTTCTACTTTGACTAAACCCTGCCCAAACCGACTAACCACCCAACCAACTAGGAGAAGCCTGTCCAGCTCCCTAGCTCCAGGATACTGTAAGGAATCCTGGCCCCCGTGCCCAAAACCCCTAGCAACTCGGTTCCCCCTGCGATGGTTCACCTAAACCCCAAAACAAAAATCCCAACACCAGAAAAATATGCAAAACCAGAAATATAGTCTTCTCCTCTCCAATAATTCTTCCTCCCCAATTTTTCATAATCCCCTCCCGTAGGAATATTCCCCATCATATCTTCCCCCCATCCACCAACTTCCTATTCTCCATTAATTACCTTATCCTCCACCATTATTACCTTATTGTTATGGACTAATCGGTAGGTGTGGACACTAACATATCTCCCTAGATCCACCTAGATCTAGAACAAAACACACCAGAACATGACGCTTTCCTTAAGTTTAAGATATTGAATTTACTAACTAAAAAGGGATGAGTAACATACCATTTAAATGTCGCTTCCTCTCACCATCGCCATCCTAGCTCCATTTCAACACTCATATAATTATGAACTTACAAAAGAATGCAACCAACCAAAGTGATAGCAAGTGCATAAAATCAATATAAACCCATGTATGTGATCAAGGAATCGTACAATAAAACACAACAAGCTTTATAGGAAAGAATCATATTATTGTATCATATTAAATGTTAAAGAGAGATTACAACCATGGCCTTGATGTCGTAAGGTCCCTTCTAAATTTCCTTCATTCCCCACACACTTCTTGCTCCAAGGATTCTGCGACCATGGATTTGATAGCTACTCACAATCTATCTTAACAAAGCAAATCTCAAAGCCACTCCAACCAAGCTAATAATTCCAAGCCAACCAAAGCTAACTTTCTCCATGAGAGCTCCTCTCCTTTTATAATTTGAAGAGGATAAGGTGAGGAGGTTAGGATGATCCCACTAAATCATGAAAGCAAGTAAGATCCAAACCATTCGGATGCCACCTCACCATGGAAGTTTCTCCTTCTAGAAGATTTGAGAAAACACGTGTTTTTCCCACGTGTAGGCATTCTCGCACCTTTCCTATAGAGAAACTTGCGAACAGTTCTCACCCTAAGTGTGGGAAGCCTGCGAGAATCAAGCATTCTCACACCCTAATACATAGGCAGCCTGCGAACTTCCTTTTTTACAGGGTTTTTACAAGGGAAAATGCAACTTCTTTTCTCAGGAAAAGTTCTTCTCCTTTCTCTCTTTGGGAACTCAGGCCACTGACCCTTCTAAAAGCAACATATAGGTTTACATCATTAAGGGTCATAGGGATGATGAAAATAATGTGTAACAAAGAGCCCCCCAAGGTATGAAGTTAGAATAGAGTGATAGCTGAAATATTTTTTCGAGTGTGTGTAGGGAACAAGGAACAGTCGGTCGGAAACCTACCAACAAACAAGGAAATACAATACAATAATATATCATCACTAAGGTAGGAATTCCCATACTCAGAATACAAATGACTCAAAGCATAAATGCTGACATGCAAAGATCCATGTCAAGTAAGACAGGTCATGGCCACCAAACATACACTGTGGATCCTTGCCAATATGACTCAAATCTGAACATGGCCACCAAAAATACACTGTGGATCTATGTGATAAAGACTCAAATTTTAACATAGCCACGAGACATAAAATGTGGATCTATGCAACAGTACACTGAATATACTCCAATGCAACTTGAATCTGTCAAAAAAATATCCAGGGTCTTCATCTCTATCACTCTATAGTATGAATCTAACCATGTGAATACATGTGTTCAAGTCAAACATGGTAGAAACCACTTGATTACCAGTCATTAGTGTATATCGTTAACAAGTGCGAGGTAAATCACCATTAATGTCAATGACTCCCAAGGTACTCTGGTACAATCCAAAGAATGTGAATCAATGAGCTGAGGTCAAACACTCAACGGAATCTCTCGATCAAGAGTCGATAATGAAAACTCAATGTCGAAAGCAAGGAAGGCTTCCATTGAGGCATGCAAGTTCCAAGGTACCAATTGGTTTTTAATTCTAATTCCTGGATAATGAGTTGAAGTCAACAGGAAAAGACTAGTCACAAGAGGGCCTTAATGTATCCCACATCAATGACACGAAACAAGTAACAAGATTTGATGTAGATCAGAGTAACAAGTGATTCAGGACTGACTCAAGCATGGCCGACACAATAGAAGGAATAAAGACTGCAAAAATGGTCGATGCAATAGAAGGCTTTTCGGGTTGAACTTCTCTTTGAACATATTGACGACATGACAACTGTATTGGAAACACTAACTCAACAACAAGGATCATAGACCAATTTGTAATCTTATAGGAGTATGATCAAAATACAAGTGGATTTTCCAACCTAGAGACAAGGCGAGTGCAAGGGTTTCATGTTCAAAAATGACTCTTCCATGGAATACAGGTTTAGATACATTTCTTTCCCAAATTTTCCCCCACCATTTCTGGCGAGTACCTCTTTATTTTTACGCAAGCTTGAGGAGGATAACATATGATTGTAATGTAAGCTCATCCTTCGGACAAGTCCCTCAGAGTATGTCTAATGAACCCTAGGAAGGAGTGGTTCGGTCCCATTACAGGTCTATCGATGTTTGTTTAACGAGTCCAAAGATAGAAAACTTGAAGGTTTTTCATGATTATAGAGTCTGGAAAAACACTTAAAAGAGAACTCTCTCGGTTCCTTTTTCGTAAAGTAGTGTGATGAGACCGAAAAAGAGATAAACTATCACTCA
>JASDQU010739399.1:28667-40591 GCA_032191745.1 Picea mariana | reverse complement strand
GATCAGGGATTCGAGCTCAACTGCCTTCCAAGAATGAAAAGAAGCTTCCCCCATTCATCTCGACAGCTTAACAACTTCCCAGAATAGGTAGCGCTCCCTTAAAAGGGCCATCAGAGCGTTGTAGCGCTCCCTAGTAATCTTTAGGGGGCGCCAGCGCTCTTAAAATCTATAACGCTCCCTCGAAAGGGCCAAGGAGCGTTATAACGCTCCCTGACAGTGTATGAGGAGCGCCGACGCTCCGAGATAGTGTAAGACGGAGCTCTCCTCTCGAAAAACTCAGTTTTTGAGGTGCTTTCAGATGGAAAAAGGTTTGCAAGCTTGTTGACTCATTTCTCCTCTTCCAAATCTGATGCTTGAGGTGTTTCAAGTGTCTTTCTCATGTCATTATGGGCACGACATAGGCATCATGGCAACATGCTTTCTTGCGACACTTGTGAGCAACATACGACACTTGCGACCTTGTGAGAAAAATGCGACACTTGCAACCTTTATAATGACGACACTTGCGACACTATCAAAGTGAGTAATTTTGATGTGTAACACACACCTCTTGGAGGTCCTCTCTCTTTCTTATGAATGGTCAATGCTTGGTGAACTAGGGTTTTATCTTGCATGTCACTTGAAATTGGTATTGAAAATATGCAATTGTTAGTTCTTCTTGTTTGTTTCATAATTGTTATTGGTTGAAACTCTAGGAGGAATATAAGTGAATACACCCTCCATAAAGCCTCATCTCATTTTCTAGTTGACAAGTCATTTATTGCAAGGTTGCTAGGAGGAGTACAAGGGTGTACACCATCCTAGATTTATGTAAGTTTGATTTGCATGCCCTAGGGAGTAAGAGACTTTACACCCCTAGGGATATTGTTGATCTAACTCTTAAATACAAGACTACATTTACCAAATATTTAAAACACATTAATATGAAATCTGCATTAGAGAATTAAAATTACTTGCATTGGGTAACATGATTTTACAAGATTTTCAAATTGTTTAAAATGCAATCAATTCTACATCATATTACCTTGCTTATGCTCCTAGGGAATCATATTTTTCCAAATTAAATATTATTTATTTTATAAATTGAATATATATCTGTTAGGTTCACAACAAATCACTTTAAATATTTCACTTTACTCTTATTTCAACCATCAAAGTTTGGTAGAAGGATGCCATAGCTATTCTACTAGTTTTTGTGCTCCTTTTGGGTGGTTTACTTACAAGTTTCAGTGGTTGGAATTTTATGTTGTAGAAATTATATGCTACATCCATAAGGATGCAATAATATATCTTCAATACTTGTACGTAACATCCTTTAATTGTTTCTACATTCGTGTGTTATCAAACATGAGTTACACTAGTAATTGCTAGCTTATCTTCTGTATATTTTCTTGTATTTTAGTGACTTATTTAGCAACTCTTTTATTAATTTAATTTGTGATATATATCACTATATATTGTTTCCAATTGGGACAACCTGGTTCACTTTTTTTTCCACTATATTATTGGTCTTGTATCTTGTGTTTTCTTGTGTCTCGAGCAGGCACAACTTTCCTGCACAGACACCCAAGCACTTGGAAACCATTGACCATCATTGAGACTCATTTCCAAGTCATATTCCACTTAATATATTAACCTATAGGGGTTTCACTTTAAATAATTTATTTTCAATATCATTTTCCAGTAGGGTCACCCAGGATTCCCCCCTTCTGTTAGATTTTTCTTTCACTAAAGCAAGGGGAGGTTTTATCTAAGGTGACAATGGCTAGACTCTCCCATTGTTACCGTCGTCCCATGGATTGGGTCGGGGATTTACCAACCTATAGTTTATGCAATAATAATATGTAATTTCATAATGAATATCGATGCTTGTTACTGTAGGAGACAAACATGATGAGGAGGAAGCTCATGGTTAGAAAATTTTATTTTCCTGTATAAAATAGATTTGAAAAATTATAAATGAAAATTGAATGATGATGTCTCATATTGATTGTATTCATATGATGTAGAGGGGATAATTTCCATAGGTGTTGGGAAGAGAATCAACCATGTTATGCTTGAAGGAATCCATAATTTGGATATCTATTATGCTTAGAGAGACACTTGTGTGTCTATAAAATGGCTTGTAAGCCTGTAGTTTGTTTTTTTGTTAAGGAAATGACTCAAGAGACTTGTGAAGGATGGTGTGAGTACTCTTGAAGCAACCAAGAGTTCCTAGAGTCTGTAGATAAGATATTACTATCTAACCTAGTGCATTGGAATCCCTGATAAATGAATGGTACAACCTGAGTGACTATGATAAGTGAAGGGGGTACATTCCTTGGGTTGTCAAGGTTGTGGGGAAGAGAGAGTTGGTGGATTGGAACTATTGTAGGAATAGATCTTGGGTTTGGGACTGTTGTGTGTGGAGAGTAGATATCTAGAGGACCAGGTTTCCTTGTGGACACATAGCCTCAACTTGGGGGAGGCCTACCAATGATATTTGGAACAACAACACCTATGGATAGGAGGATCATCCTTAGTATGTAGCTAGCTAGTTATATTTATAAACCTATTAGTGTTCTATTGTTTTTATTATTATTATTCCATGGTGTAAATGAATATTTGAATGTTTTGTGTGTTTATTGTGTACTTACTAGATGTACTCATGTTTTTGTATAAGTTGTTAGATGCATGGTAAAAACAACATGTTATTTCCTAAATTGTTATGCACCTATCACCCCTTAGTTTCTTTTATATGCATGGGGAATATTTAAATTTGTATTTAGAAGGTAAGGTTTTTTTTTCAATGAAGAGACTTATCTTGGAGGTTGGGTGCATTGAAGATTCCATTTTGGTGCTCAAAATTTCGCATGCACTAAGAATAGTTGTCACGCACAGTACAAAGTTGATTGCATGCATGTTGTGAATAGTTATCGTGTGCAGTACAAAAGATGTTGCACATGTAGTTTTCCTTAGTGAGGATGTGACCTTCATGATCTTTTGGAATCTTGTACATGCATTTAATTATATGGTAATAAATAATAGTTAAATCAATGTACAACTCGTAGTTGATAAGCTATAGGAATTTAGTTAACTAGATTTTTTTGAGTTTATGTGTATCTTACACAAGTAATGTTCTTCGGTTAAGGTAACAAATGTTAAAATATTATTATTTATTATTAATATTATTAAACCGAATTCATAAGTTTAAAATTTCTAAAATTTTGATCATATATATATTTTATATAGTTTCACACTCTTCCTCGCAATATCATAATTTAAGACTTTGGTCATGTTACTGTTAAAAATAGTTCACGATTGAATGAATTGTTTAAATGGGAGGAAGAATCATTTTAGTTTTCATATCACCAAAATGCATGAGAACAATTCATCAAGTCAAATGCACATGTTTTAGATTGGAGTAAAGGAGAAACAAGGGAATTGATCATACAACCATGGGAATATGTCACTATACTTCAATCATAAATATATTACATTTAGGGGAAGGTATAGTCTAATATCTTTGTACCATATTCAATTATTATTTAATTTTAAATAAGGTCAGTTGGTAAACCTTCCCTATTTTCTATGGAAGAGTCTTACTAGTATGGAATCATATGTTTAGAAGAATCCTAAAAAAAAGGAAATAAGTGTATACCATGATGGTCTAAAAAAAATTGATTGTGAAGGCTTAGTTACAACAATATGGTGTGACCTGGGAAACATTTATTGAAGAAAAAGGGTTTGAAGTTGTTTTTGAGTCAAGAATGTTGCGGATTCGGTGCAACCCCGTGCAAAACAAATAACATAACTTGTATAATAATAGAAGAGACATAGTTTCATAGAATATTGGTGGTGTTTAAATACATTGTTACAATACTTAAGTATGATGCATTATGACCAGAACATCACAGTCCATATTGAACATATTAAATTTCATATTCGAATGACCCATAAGATATTTTATTTAGTGTCAGGATCTAACATACTTCCTCGAAACCTGAAATATCTTGTCCACATATAACCAATGATGATTGGAATAGATCCCTTGAAATCTACGTTGACTAATTTGCTACTCAAATCAATTCAAACCGACCATGCATCTATCTAAAACATAGTCGATTGCTTGGATATTTGATCCATAGACCGGCTATCTTTAATTGCTAGGCAACTCTTCGACTAACATACTAGATGAACACTCTACGAATTGATGTTGACTTTCAATCGATCACCCAACCAAATATCTCCAGTTGTTGGTCAATTGTCCAACAAAGTAACTCTAAGAGAAGTGTGATGAACCATTAGAACCTTAGTTTCCAACATCTGTGCATGAACACATGAATCTAGATATTCAGAAGGTTAAATTAAGTTAGTAATACAACCCACATAAATGCACTTTTTTGAATCCTAAGTAGACTATCGAGATTAACAAATGTAGCACTAGAAAAAGGCTTGGTAAATATGTGAAAAATTTGATCATATGTTCTATAGAATATAATACATACAACTGTATCTCGAACTAATTGTCTCAAATAATGAGCATGAATCTTGACATGCTTCATTTGACTATGAGCAACAAGATTTTCAGAAATTTGAATCACAATTTGGTTATAAAAGTAGAGAGTAGTCGATGCCTAAACCAAAAATACAAGTTCATTTAAGAGTTGGTGGATCCAAATGAACTCTCTAACTTCATTAATAACAAGGAAAATTTTAAGTGGTGGCAGGAGGGGGAGGGGTTATCTATGACCTCGCTAAATTCTGGGAACTAGTCTACTTCCGGGGGTTAAGAGAAGAAAGAAAAAACACTACAGAAGCTCTAAGCCTTTGGAAAGGACTCATCCAAGCCCGGAAGATAGCTATCAAATAAATTATGGTGATAGGAGACTCCTTGATTTTAATCCAAGCTATGGTCACTAACACGCTACAAATCAAATGAACCTTCGACAAATCTGCAAGAAAATTTTGTGGCTCTCACACTCCTTGTATAAAATTGACTTCTTTCATGTGCTTCGACAACTCAATGGTGAAGCATACCAGGCTGCCAAAGCTTCCACCCCCTTGAGCAGGGGCCAACTCTTCATTAATTGGACTCTATGCTTTGACCCACTCCCTTAATGACATGTGGAGGGCGCTCAACTAGACCTCTAGGGGCACGTGGCACACGTTTCTCCCATACTCCTTGACTCATGGCAACCCTCAGGCGACACATGTGTCTATCCCCTACCCCGCGCAAAGGTACTTCACTTACCTGTTCACATCCCTTGACAACTCACCTGTCCCACATGGCACTTGCGCAAGGCCGTTTCAACTCATGGTGATGCACGTTCGAAGTGTTGTTAAAATTCGAAAGGCCGTGTCCTGCTCTTGCCTACCTTTCCCTTTCGATACTGCCTAGGCTCTCTCTTGGTTGGTTCTCTTAGCCCCTCCCCTTTCTCGTTCATGCCTATGTGATTCGGCTTGGTCCCCTACCTGGTTAATGTCCATTGCCCCTGCTTGCACAATGGCATCCAATTCCAATTCAACCTCCCCTCCCAATCCTTCCCCCTCCCTAGAACTTGAAACTCACAAGATGAAACATACACTCAGTGCACACAGAGGCTTCCTTCTTCGTCTGGACGGGGAAGGCAGTCAGAGGTTCAAAACAGTGGAAGAAGACCTATTCCTCACTTCTGAAACTAGCTCTTTTTTGACTCTCTGATTTTTCTTTGTAAGAAGGAGTACAACCTCCTTTTGAATTACAGGCAACCACATGGTAAGTCGGTTCTCAGCCTGTCTTCAGCCATTTTTTGGACTCTCAGAAGTTATGGGAACCCTGAGACTTTATATCAAGGTAGTACTACATGTAATATCGAATCCCATGCACAAAATGCAGAGATGAATTTTGTAGATCTCTTCACAGTGGTCACACCACTGCTATCTTAATAGATAAACCTCTTTCTCGTGTAAAAAGAAAACAAGGAAAATTTTAGGGGATAAATTTCACCCATTGGCTAATTTTTTATTCTTTTTCCCAAAAAATATTCACTAATTTCAATTTTTTTAAAAATCGATTCGCCCAAATAATATAGGGTAAAATTATTTTATTTTAAAAATTGCCAAAATTTCATAGAAACAACATAAAATCATTAAAAATTTTGAATACTTTTACAAAAATATCTTCCAACATTTCACATTTTGCATATTAAGGACTAGTAATATTCACCAAGGTTTCTACTTTTTAAGACAAATTTCCATTCTTAAAATTATCCCTAATTAATAGTGCCATGATACTGAAATTTTGTAGTCGACAAAGAGATAGCCTTATGTTTCTTGCATGATAAAATCAATGGTCAAATGCTGGAGTGAAACACATAGCTAGAGGTATACTTTCAATCATCACTACCACCTACCTAGTTAGAGTCAATGGAGCTAACTACCAAATATGAACTTTGGCAATATTTGATACCAAGATGAGAGGTATTGTTGAGGTAACAAAAAATGCATTTGATATCTTTCCAATATCCAAGTTCTAGCTATAGAGCTTGGTCTAGTTTGAGGATAGTTTTCTAGAAGGTATGCTTCAAAACTATCTCTCACTCATCACTCCAGAAGCTCTCGAAAACAACATGCTAGAGAGTCTCGACAAATGAAGTCCAAATCCATCGCTTACCTTAAGTATTGCTTGACTCATGTTCCAATACCTCTATCCGACTGCAACTACAACCTTGACATATGAGTTTCTCTTACTCAAACCCAATTGCAGTAACATATTGGTTTTATCCTTTCATCATACAATGTTGATGATTTTCTCTTAAATTCCAACCCACAGTCACACCATAAGCAAGGTCATTGGCTCATAGACGAGTCAAGTAATAGTAGCGAGGGCCTTTTGGAACCAATATTTTTTAGCTAAATATTGCATGCACTACAGTTTTGTGTGCACATGATAACATGTGCAATGGATGACATAAGGCATGCATGCTAGCTAAAAGTCCCACTACGTGTGCCAGAAATCAAGAAAATACCACATGCATGTTAGAATGAAGAAGAGGATATTCGAAAAATCTTCTCGAATGATTAACTTAGGAAGCATGCAAGATCATGGAGCAATTAAGGGATGATATGGAAAGTTAGTTAATACTTCCATGACTCCAAAGAGGCTATGTGGATGACATGTAGGTGGAAAAAATGTGTGGGACTAGTAGTCAACAAAGCGAGTGTAGCATATCTGAAAGTGATAGAGCACCAAAGTAGAGAAGGAAACAAAAGGGAAGCAATGACAAAACATAGGAGGTTGTTGTTGCTATTGTATATGTTGTTGGTTATTTGTCATGCACTTGCTTTGCTCTGAGTGCTCTCAGTCGAGAGATGAGTCTGACTATGTTTTGTAAGATTATTTTTCTGAGTCTGGTTATGTATGTAGTTGGAACAAGTTTTGTGCGAAGTCTGTAATGGAGTTTTCTAGTAGTACAAAGAAAGTCTGAGAGAAAGTGCATGGTGCCTTCTAATGAACTACTCAGAGAATGTTTGAGAGCACAAGCCTTTTTTTCTGATGAATGGTGAGTCTCTTGGTCCATGTATGAGAATGTTTGAATGGATATAATACAAAATTCATTTGTTCTTTTCATTTACTATGTTGATTATGTGTCTAATGAATGTATATTTTAATATTTCATATTGTTAAACTTTAAGTATATTCCATGTATGAGAATGTTTGAATGGATATAATACAAAATTCATTTGTTCTTTTCATTTACTATGTTGATTATGTGTCTAATGAATGTATATGCTAATATTTCATATTGTTAAACTTTAAGTATATTGCAATGGAATGTATGAATGCCATACATGAGTGAATTCCATGTACAATTTAACCCTTTATCACCAACACAAGACCATATGGTCTTCTTGACTCTAATGACATCTCAGGAGAGACCTTCTTTAATCTTTAGCTAATGATTGATATGATTGGATGAACCCTAGGCCATCAACCCCCAACCTTAAGAAGGATGCTTGGAAGCGAAGCAACACGTATGGGTATTTTGATTGAAAAACGGATTCCTATTTTGACTTGGGTGTAATATTTTGTGAATATAATAGACTGATGTTTTTTCAGCTAAAAAAACATGAACTTAAATGAAATTTTTTAATTTAGATGAAATTTATTCCGATAAATTTATAGAAATTTACATTTTTTTTTTTTTTTAATGAAATAGTATAGGGAATTATCATAAATTTTAATTTTAATTTTTTAAATTTGATTGTCTATTTAATTATTTAATTTTTATCTCATTATAAATTACAAATAATAATATTAATAATAAAGAATTAATTATTTAAATAAGAGTTTTATAAAAAATTCTAATAACTTTTTTTATTGGTCAAATTAGTAATTACACAAATTTCTTCTTTTATATAAATTTATTGATTATAATTTTTTTTATATTCAAATATTTTTATATTTTTCTCTAAATTATTATTAAATTAAATAACTAATCACATAATAATTAAATTACTAATCACAATGGTAAAATTATCCTCTTAAATTACTACAGGAGCTACAATGTTAGTAATGTTTTATTACAAAACAATCATAACATTGTGGAGTTCAAAGCTCTTGATGGCTGCATACGCTTAGTAAAGACCAATGTAGATAGTCTCCCTAAAAGTAATTACTTTACAAAGACTCGAACATTTCACTTGCAATGTTAAAAAATATACCTCAATAGATGAAGACCAAGCAATCCCAGGAGAATATGATGTGTTACTGAACAATTCACGGAATGTGTGCAAGAGCTTTAGAGGGCACTGTAAGTATGAAATAGTAAATGTTTGAATTCATGAGCATGACACACAATATAGACGCGTAATAATTTCAATTTTATATATTTAGAAATTGAATTTATGTTTATGTCTTTGCCTACTAACCGCGATCGAAATTGAAATGTGATAAAGAAGTCAATATCCAAGCACTCTCCCAATCTCAATTGAATCCATCTAATCCCTTCACTCAGAACCATTTCCATTCACATATTCTATTTCTTTAGGGATTCTATTCCATTTTATGGAAGCTTCTAACTCAATTTTTTAAGCTGGTTTGGATTCTGCGTGCTGAATTTGATATTATTTGCAATGTTGTGACCATAATAACGTAATATTAACATAATATTTTATATGTTATAAACTTCTTCACTATTATATATATWTWKWTWTWTTTTACCAAAATCATAAATGGAAAAAAAAATTAGTTCTATTTATTTAAATAATAGATTCCAAACTATTTAATTGGGATTTTGGATGTATTCATTTCAATTAATTATTGACATTCTATTCCAGAATTAGGTGTATAATCACTGGTATTATATATTAAATGATTTAATTTGGATATCAATTTTCAATAACATAGGAACCGTCTTATATATTAAATGGTTTAATTTGGATATCAATTTTTCAATAATATAGGAACGAACCATTCTTATTAGAGCTATTTATACATACAACACCTTAATTCCAGCTTTAGAAAAAGTATTTTCTGGAACTTTAATTCTCTATCTAGTTGTTTGATATGCAAGAGAATTATAAAATATGGTGGTTAAGAAACCAATAATGTTTTCAAAAGGGTATTCATTCTAAGTTATAAATAATTTAGTTGACATAAAAAGTTTTAACGTAATGAATTAACCTATATATATGCAAGAGAATAATAAAATAGGGTCGTTAAGAAACCAATAATGTTTTCAAAAGTTTACTCATTCTAAGTTACAAATAATTTAGTTGACATAAAAAGTTCTAAGGTAATGAATTAACCTATAAGAAAAACATAAATAAATAAAAATTTGGTATTTGAGTTTTTTCTATTAAAAAATAAGATTTAAAATAATTTAGTTGACATAAAAAGTTCTAAGGTAATGAATTAACCTATAACAAAAACATAAATAAATAAAAATTTGGTATTTGAGTTTTTTCTATTAAAAAATAAGATTTATTTTATTATTTTAAAATATATGATTTATGGTTAAGAAATAATTATTTTTTACATGAAGGCCACCTTGAAATGTTAAAAAATTAAATAAGAAAATAAAATATTACAAAAATGAAGAAAATTAATTGAAAATTCTCGATGTACATATAAGATTCATGATTTAGTTAAAAAAAAGGACAATTTCGACTTTACACAAAGCTGAGAGAGAAAAAAACTATTTAATTAATTAACGAACAAATAAAGGATTAACAACTGTTTTTTTTTATTGTCTCCCAAACATCAACAACAAAATTCAATCGAAGTAGCATTTTAACCTCCTATGATTCAAACACATAATCGATTGAGAGGCCAAACAAAAATTGGGCTCATTGAGAGGCCAAACAAAAATGATGCAACATCATTGATAGCAATCCACACTCATTCTAACTCGAATAGTTCAATTTTTTTTAAGGTGACTTTTGATGCAAAAATGAGCGCTCAAAAGATTGGGCTTTATTGCTAGGGGATAAATCTTGGTTTGCAAATCGATGCAGGAATGAATCCGCAATCGTAGGATCAATCCACTTGTTCTCTCCTTTAACGCATGTGCTCATCCGCACTCTGAAACAGGTATGTCGATACTATGTGAGTTGTCAGATCTAGCTATGCTCACTTCCAGATCTAATCTAAAGCGTCCGAATTAAAAGATGCAAACACAAAAATTCTTAATGTTGCAAAATGTGGACTTTGTATATGAGCAGATCTAGAACCTCACTTAACTATGTCAACTATGAAACAAACTCTTCGATCTGGAGAATTGTCGATGTAATGATAATTACCCAATAGAATTAAATCCTTTCTTTGGTATCTCAACCTTTTCGCACTAATACACACTTAACTCGTCTTACTCCTACATGCATGTTTCCTTTTCAAACTAATACACACTTAACTCGTCTTACTCCTACATGCATGTTTCTTTCTACCCCATCAGATATTTTAATACGATACAAAGAAGATCGATCGAGACTATGCAAAATAGGATTGGATCTCACCAAAATACATACATAATTCTAATTTGTTCAGAACAATTCGA
Source organism: Picea mariana (assembly GCA_032191745.1). Lineage (NCBI taxonomy): Eukaryota > Viridiplantae > Streptophyta > Pinopsida > Pinales > Pinaceae > Picea > Picea mariana. Next base: position 29,573 of record JASDQU010739399.1, on the reverse strand, counting down.
TTATGATACTGGAAAACATGATCAAATGCAAACAACTCCCCTAAAGTATCCAAGGCTTCAACCTCCTACCTAAACCATTTAAACATTGTATTCAAGGAAAATTGTCTTCTTTTCAAACACACTAGAGACATTACACTATTGGAGATATTACACACTCACTTATAATTATTTTCCTAAGTTCGATAGTCCAATGTTGAGAATGCTTCCTTAGATAAGAATATTCTCTCTAGAGAATATTTTCCTACATAATAGGGCATTCATCTTTAATTCAGAGTCAGTTACATTCACTTAGACTAGTGGAAGTCGCTCTTGCATGACAACCATAGTTTTATCACCAGCAGTTGCATGTGTTTCTCTCACTTCCACACGTGTGACTCAGTTAACTAGAACTGGGTGGAAGTTCACTCTAGTGTCTATTAGTGAGTCTCTTTGGCGCATTGGCTACTCGTGTAACCTATATCTATTGTAAATTATTCACTCTTTCAGTTTGGAATTCAGTTAATATAAAGTCTTCCATTCTTTCCACCGTTTTTTTTCTTCTCTTCACACCATTTGCAAGTTATGTGTGTTTTAATGTTAGCTCGATCTTATATGGAGGGATCTCAGAAACTCTACAATCAAAACTTAGGAAAATTAAATAATTACAAGCCTCATGACAATGAGAAAACAAACTTCCTCTCATAAAATTCCTAATACCTTCTAGAAGTCAAATAATAAGTTTATTGTGGAAGATGTTCCTTTGTCATACTCCAAGAGAAGAAAAGACTTGTTATTGGGCTTGTTGCAATAGTTCTTCAATACTTGTACCATATTTATAAATTTATTCTACTCTTTATATTTTTTCTTCTTTACACCCTTTTTGTCTAAAATAGATTCAATATGTTTCTTTTGTGTTGTAGGTAGTTA
>JASDQU010739399.1:3338-20244 GCA_032191745.1 Picea mariana | reverse complement strand
CTTTTCAAAATTGCATGTGTTGTTCCTTCCATCATGTATTTCCTTCTTGTCATACTCGCAAGGTCTACCTAGCAGAATATGACAAACATCCATAGGCATGATATCACAAATCAACTTGTCCTTATATCTTCCAATTTGAAACTCCACTTCACATGGTTCATTCACTAACAACGAATGTCCCTTATGCAACCATGAATCTTTATAAGGAATAGGGTGTGTTTTCTTCTTCAGAGACAAATTTTTAACAATTTATATAGACACCAAATTATAAGTACTTTCACTATCAATAATGAGTTTACAACATTTACCTTTGTTTTTGCAAAAAAATCTAAAAATTGTCTTCCTCTATTGAGTTCCTTAATTTACTTGTGTGGTTTCAGAAACACTCTCTTCATCAACAAAGATTCTCCAACTTCTAGTTCACCCTCATGTACAGATGACTCCACATTGTCTTCCTATGCGTGAACATCATTTTCACTTCCTCTGCTAGTGGAATCATTTTCTCTACATTCATATGATCTATGTCTAATTTAATTACACCTAACACATTTGATGGAAGAACCCATACCTCTATGATAAGGTCTTATTTATCTGAAATCACCACACCTTGTTGATTGTGCTTGTTAGTGTGAGATATTGGCTTCTTCTTTCTAAGTTGAAGATATTCCCCTACCGCCTTCTTGTCCTCTACCTCTGAATGAACTGCGACCTATGATTTTTTTACTTCCCTTCATTGCCAATTTTTCCTCTACTTTAAGATCTAGCTATGCTCACTTCCATATCTGATGTAAGCCATCCAAATTAAAAGATGAAAACACAAAAATCTTAATGTTGCAAAATGTTTACTTTGTATATGGGCTGATCTAAAACCTCACTTAACTATGTAAACCATGCAACAAACTCTTCGATCTAGAGAATTGTTGATGTAATGATAATTACAACAGACTTAAATCCTTTCTTTGGTATCTCAGACGTTTTCACACTAATAGACACTTAAATCCTCTTACTCCTACATGCATGTTTCTTTCGACCCCATCAGATATTTTAATAGAATTCAAACCAGATCAATCGAGACTATGCAAAATAGGATTGGATCTCACCAAAATACAAACATAATTCTATTTTGTTCAGAACAATCTGATTCCGATGCAGGAAAACATGATCAAATGAAAAAAAATATCCTAAAATATATAAGGCTTCAACCTCCTACCTAAAACATTTAAACATTACATTGAAGGGAAATTATCTTTATTTTCAAACAAGCCAGAGACATTACACTATTGGAGATATTACACACTCGCCTATAATTATTTTCCTAATTTTGATAATCCAATATTGAGAATGCTTCCTTAGACAGGAATATTCTCCCTAGAGAATATTCCCGTACAAAATAGGGCATTCATCTTCAGTTCAGAGTCAGTTACATTCACTTAGACTAGTGGAAGTCGCTCCTCCATGACAACCCTAGTTTTATCACCAGTAGTTGCATGTGTTTCTCTCACTTCCACACGTGTGACTTAGTTAACTAATGATTGCATGGATCAGTTAACAAGGAATAGGTGGAAGTACACTCTAGTGTCTGTCACTAAGTGTTTGTATCTGTATATATCGTTACTTCAGTGCATTAGTTACTTGTGTAGCCTATATCGATTGTAAATTGTCCACTCTTTGAGTTTGGAATTCACTTAATATAAAGTCTTCCATTCTTTCCACCATTTTTTTTCTTCTCTTCACACCATTTGCAATTTTTGTGTGTTTTATTGTTAGCTCGATCTTATATGCAGGGATCTCAGAAACTCTACAATTAAAACTTAGGAAAATTAAATAATTACAAGCCTCATGACAATGAGAAAACAAACTTCCTTTCATAAAATTCCTAATACCTTCTAGAAGTCAAATAGTAAGTTTATTGTGGAAGATGTTCTTTCATCATACTCTCAGAGAAGAAAATACTTGTTATTGGGATTGTTGCAATAGTTCTTCAATACTTGTACCCTATTTATAAATTTATTCTACTCTTTATCATTTTTCTTCTTTACTACCTTTATGTCCAAAATAGATTCAATATGCTTTTTCTGTCTTGTAGGTATTTTTTCCTGCCAATGAATGGTATTAATGTTGTCAATGTCATCTATCTTTTGTTTCCTTGAATGGGTGAAAATATGATACATTAAAAAGTGGAGAAATTCCAATGTTACTTGGAAGTTCTATTTCATAAGCATTTTAGGAAAATATCCTCAACACTTTACATGGTCCAATCTTTTTAAGCTTTAATTTGTCATNCACACCATTTGCAATTTTTGTGTGTTTTATTGTTAGCTCAATCTTATGTGCAGGGATCTCAGAAACTCTACAATCAAAACTTAGAAAAATTAAATAATTACAAGCCTCATGACAATGAGAAAACAAACTTCCTCTCATAAAATTCCTAATACCTTCTAGAAGTCAAATAGTAAGTTTATTGTGGAAGATGTTCTTTCATCATACTCCCAGAGAAGAAAATACTTGTTATTGGGCTTGTTGCAATAGTTCTTCAATACGTGTACCCTATTTATAAATTTATTCTACTCTTTATCATTTTTCTTCTTTACTACCTTTTTGTCCAAAATAGATTCAATATGCTTCTTCTGTCTTGTAGGTAGTTGTTCCTACCAATGAATGGTATGAATGTTGTCAATGTCATCTTTCTTTTGTTTCCCTGAATGGGTGAAAATATGATACATTAAAAAGTGGAGAAATTCCAATGTTACTTGGAAGTTCTATTTCATAAGCATTTTAGGAAAATATCCTCAACACTTTACATGGTCCAATCTTTTTAAGTTTTAATTTGTCATATTCCCCTCTAGGAAACGTTTCATTTATGAGGTCTGTCATGACCAAGTGTCCAACTTCAAAATCAAAGTGTTTTCTCTTCAAGTATTCCTTATGTTTGTACTTGTTGTTGTTGTTTTCCTATAGTTGTGGATTAACTCTTTCCTACAATTCATGTATACTTACAACAAAATCTTCACCATCAACACTTCTTATTTCTTGTTTTCCTAGATTTCATAACTCATAAATTACTCTAGGATGCGTTGCATATAGAATTTGCAATGGACTTAAATATGTGCTTCTATTAGGTGAATAATTACATGCAAACACAATATGTGCAGGTACCTAATCACACTACCTGGGAGGATCACCTTAGACAAACATCTTAAAACATTTCCCAAACTTCTATTTACCACCTATGTTTTCCCATCAATATGTGGGTGGTATGATGAATTGAAGTTGAGATTCGTCCCTAATGTTTTTCATAAATTTCTCCAAAAACGACCCACAAATATTTTGTTTGTATGAGAAATAATACATGCAATCTGAAAACTTATTTTAAGAAAAAAATTTCAATACGAGTTGCATCATTTGTATTATTACAAGCTATAAAGTCTTCCATATTTGAAAATATATCAAAAGACACATAAATAGAATCATTACCTTGTTGATTTCTTGGAAATCCTATCAGAAAGTCCATACTTACAAAATCTCAAGGTCAGTTTGGTATTTAAAATGGCTAATACAATACACTATTCTACCTCCTTCCTTATCCATAATGACAAACCCTGCATATTTCAACAAATATCTTGACATAAATTTGCATACCAAGACATAAATAAAAGGCACTTAACTGATCAAATGTCTTGTCATGTCAAAACTTTCACATGTACTAATCCACCGCTGTGATTTTCTTTCAACAAATTTTCTCTCATTGAACATCTTGGAATGCACAATGCACTCCCTTTAAACAATAATCCTTCATGTACATCATATAATCTAGCCATGGATTTCTCTCTCTAATTATTAGATTCTGAGAAGATGCATACGCATCTTAAAAATCTGCATCATCCTTATACATATCTTTTAATTCATCAAATCCTGAAACATTTAATTGAAACTCATGCAAAATGAAATTGACTCTGCTTAGTGCATCTTCTACCTTAGTTGACTTCTGACTGATGTGATTAATAACAAAATAAAATTTATGTAAGAACTCAATCCATTTGACATGTCTCTGATTTAATTTAGTTTCGTTGTCAATATACTCTAAGTCATGCTTATCAATGTAAATAATAAATTCTTTTGGCATGAGGTTATGCCTCCACTTCTCCAGTGGTTGAATAATTTCATAAAACTCCTTCTCATAAGAGGAATACTTATGTTTTTCTTCATTTAGATTTTTACTCAAATAATCAACTAGTTTCTTTTATTGACTTAGAAAATATCCTATTGCAGTCCCACTTGCATCACATTAAACTTGAAAGAGTTTACTAAAATCTAGTAATGCTAAAATCGATTGTTTTATTATCATCTTCTTTAGTAATTTAAAAATTTTATCAGCTTCCTTTATCGATTTAAATAGTTGTTTTCTTCCTTTAGTTTTTTCTACAATTCGAGAACATATCCCACTAAAATTCCTGATGAATTTTCTATAAATTCTTTCCAATCGATGAAAATTCTTACCAAAAAATAACCCCTTGGAGTAGCCAATTTATTATATCCTTCACCTTCTGTCAATCCATCTTCAAGCCATTTCTGGATTTTACAAAACCCAAGTATTGTGATTCCATCTTCACAACACTAATTGTGATTTTGTTTTTAGCTCTAGAATGTGCGCACATTCTCCATCCTCTATCTTTCTTTGGACTTAAAATTGGAGGTGTAATATCCCGCTTTGGCGCACTGAGTGAACTTATTCATTGAGGACACTTGCTCACAAGTGATCTAGATTATTATGCTATTAAAACTCTTGATTTTGATTATGAGGCGTTATGGGTTGATGATATGTTGTTTTACTACATTGACATAGACGGGTGCTATTGACTTGGTTTTACTGAGTGTGCAGGGTTTAGGACCTTCAGGATGCAGAGGTATCGATGGAACCCCTTGGACACTGGATCGAGTCAAGGAGTGTGCTATTGGGGTTTGATTGTTTTTCTCTGATATTAGTACATCTAATTAGATGATATGATGTGGATATGTTCTAACATGATTTTTTGATGATGCATGTTGACGATAGCTTGCCGACTAGACTCACATATGGAGTAAAGGGTTCGCACATGACTACCAGAGATGTTGAGGGAGAGGTGTGGACAACAGCCCTACCACAACCTACTAGCACTCCTGTCATGGCTCGAACTGTAGGTTAAAGGATTACCTAGATCGAGAGGACCCACGATGTCATGAGGGTAGACTACAATAGTTGCTAACGATGATTCTAAGGGGCGTGCAATATGGAGGGGGCCTTACTCCTTAGAAACCCTTAGTCTCCCATAGGTTCACCTGGCAGAGTGTTGACTTCTAGGGTTATTGATGTCTACCAAATCAGTCGAGAGGCGAGTGGTAGCCTTGGAGCACATGGTGCATCCTGAAGGGCACGTTGCACATGAAAAATTCAGAGTGGCGAGTGGCACCCTCAGAGCACGTAGTGTGTCCTGAAGGGCACATCGTGTAAGGGAACAGATAAGGGGAGTGCCACCCTTGGAGCACCTAGTGTGTCCTGAAGGGAACGTCACGTTGTTGATGATATAGGGATGAACCTCGATGGCCCTAAGACAAATAACATGTTAAGAAATTTTAAAAACAAATTTTCCCTAATTAAATGTTGCCCAGTACAAAATCTAAGTTCTAAGTCTAAAATTTCACTAGGGGTAAAATTTTGTCTACCTTTGAAACAATAATACTAATAATAAAGAATAACTAAATAAATAGATAAAATAAAATAAAGTAATAAAATTTAAAATAAAAACCACTTAAATAACAATTAAGATCTTCATTAAATTTTGTAACATGAAGGGAGTAAGAAATCAAATTATTCATAAGAAATAAAATCTGTGGATATAAATGTTAAGAGGGAATTAATTATTTTATCTTTTGATAAATTAAAAAGATACTAAATTATTGATAAAAGGGAAAAGGGGTTAAATTCTTCACCAACCTTTTTGAGTTCTAAGAAAAAGGGGAAAGAGGGAAAATCAAAAATAGGAAACTAGGGAAAAGAGGTAACATAAAAAGGAAAAAGGGGAACTTAAGGGGAAAAGCGGGAATGCAACTTAGTAAAGAATCTACATTTAAGAGATTTCTAATTTTAAACAAAATTAGCAATTTCTTAATAGAAAAAACCTTTAAAACCTGTAAGGGAATTTAGGGACATTTAGGAGTGATTCTAGGAGTAACTCTAGGTGGGTGAGAGAAATAAAGATAATTACTTAATTAAAGAAATTAATTTATGGAGGAATGTAGGAGATGGGGGACACTTGTACAGAGAGGAATTTTAGGAATTTATTTTTAAATAACTTTAATTAAATGATATTTAGGAAAGAAAGGAAGTGGAAAATTATATAGAATGAAGGAAGGAGAAGGAGATAGGGGATCTTCTGTTTTGTGTAACGTTACATTGTAGAATTATCTACTTGACTGATTTACTTGTGGGAGTTGGGATACCCAACCCAGAGAGGAGTGGTAGCTCGGCCTTGCGAGGTGAGCTGGGAGCTAGATGAAACCTCTAGATAGTGTGTGTGGCCGCCCTATGGCTCGGGGGGCTAAGGGGGAAGAAGAGTACCCCTAGCATTGGCTGGGAGGTACCCATGAGGTCTCGACGGTCAGCGAGCAGGAGTGCATGGAGCACGGGATGTCATTCGAAGCGGGCGATTAGGCAATGGTACACTCTTTTATTTTTTTGAGTAGAATGCACTAACACTTATGCTTGGAACTGCATATTGTTTTGTAAATGGATTGGATGTTTAGATTATTAGTGGACCCCTATTTCTTAGCCTAGTGGATTGTCTAGTTGATTGTTTTTCCATGGCCTTTGTCTTCCCGCATGTGGTGACCACCCTATGTGTTGATTGAGACCTTCAGGTTATTAATCTTTCATCCCTAGGTCACCATTCCTTGCCTAAGCAGTCATCTAGGAGTCTGATCTACGATCGTCACTTTAGTGTTAAAAGACCTATGGATCTCAACTCCATGTTTTTCTATGCGAGTATGGCGAAGCAAAGGAGAACCTGTTAGCCACCCACAATTTTTGTTATCCTTGGTTGATTGTCATTTTATGCCCTAATGCGTTTATTTAACCCTGCAACATTTGATTTTTGGCAAAGTTTTTCCATGAACTGCTATCTCGTTTTACTTCGCCTTTTTATCTCGCTGGACATTCCTGCATTTTTACATTATTGACTATGTTTTTATGCATGCATGGATAAATTTACTCTGCGTTTATGCTTAGATGAGAAACTTAACTCTGCGTTATTGAGCATTGTTGGATACATCTATCTCTGCATTTTATGTTGATGGATATTTGTCTTGCGCTTGTAATTTGGTTGGCCAACAATTAACTACCCTTTGCATTTATCATTTTATCTTTAAGTGAATAAGCATTAGCAATCGTTGATGGACAATGTCACTGTGATAATCGTTTTCCCTTTAAGCTATTAAACATTAGCAAATCATATGATGGATAGTGACTCTGCAAAAATCGTTTTCTTTTTAGTAAACTAAACAATCATTATATTTAAAATTGCATATTCCTGTAACTAGACAATGCTGGATTATATTTAAATTTTCATATTCCTGTAGCTAGACAGAGCTGGATTATATTTAAATTTTCTTATTCCTTTAACTAGACAATGTTGGATTATATTTAGATTGCATATTCCTTTAACTAGACAATGTTGGTACCTTTAAACTCAACGAAGGTTAGCTAATTGTTAACAGTCGATTTACATTAATGGATAGCGATAGCTTGTAGCGTTTTTTCGACAACAATGGTGTTTGGTGGGTGAATTTGCTGAGTATGATTGTGTAAAAGGGATTTTTTGTTGCGCAGATGATGTGGTTGTTGGCTTTGTGGTGTTTCATTAACAGCCACGATTTTTTTCACTTATGTTGAGTCTTGGATTCGATGTTTCTATTGGTTGAAATCTTGACAGTGTTGCCGCCCCTTGAATCACTATTATTACTCTAATCCTTAACAACAATGTGGCTGGAATGACCCTGAATTCCTCCTTGAGTTAAACACTTGTGATTTTCTCTATAACCACTCAGCCTTGAGATGGTAGTTGTTGCTTGGTGAATTACCCAGAGATGACTGTGTCTACTTTTAAACTACTGCTAACGTGCCTTGGTTTCCGGACGAGTTTGCCAATCTATTTCTTGTAGAATGGAATCAGTCAGGCATTGACTGTGGGTTTACTGGGTAATGACAACGTTAATGACTTAGACTACATCTGACATTCAAGTCTGTTAGCTAATTATTATAGACAGGTAAATACTTTTACAGCATGACATCGGTTGCTGAAAGTCTTTAGCTTTGAGTTTTTTTCCCTTAGTAGTGATATCCCTTTTTGTAAAATCTAGTCTACCATTGCCTCAATCAACATTTTACCCTTGGCTGTGAGTCACAGCCATTTACCAGACCTTGCACAGTGTTGAGCTTGTCAAGACTGATAGCAACATGATAACCATTACGTGCTTAATGTCTGCAGGGTAACAAATACCCAATACGATGTGATGGTTAACTTATAATGGTTCCAATCATTATTGTTAATCTAATAGAGTTGCCATCCTTTATTGTTTATTGTGTAACTTCAGGATAATTTGGTATTGGGTTGCTTCAGTGATAGATTATAATTTCTTTTCCTTCAGTGGAAAAATATCTGTGTTATTTTCTGACTTTTTGTGTGTTGTTGATATATTTTATTTCTGCATTAAAATAATGTTCAGAATCCTCATGTTTCAGTTCTAAAAATTTATTTTATGCTGAGTTTAATTGGCTATCATAAATCTGGGTTTGGGCATTAAACATTGGCTGAAAAATAAGCTAGACTGAAACTGGGTTGGGATCTGAAATTTTACATGGTATCAGAGTTGAGTTGAAGAGAAGGAAAAATATTTCAGCAAGTCATAAAATTGGGACAACAGTCACTTCATCGGACATAATTTTGAATTTTTCATTTTCAACAGAAAGGGGTCAATGGCTATAGGTTTGAGGGTTGAGGACATAATTGATGGGGCAACAAAATTTGGTTCTTCGAAGGAGAGTATGATCTTGTTGTTGCAAGAAAATGAGTTGTGGGAAATTGTTGAAAATACTACAACACATACGGTGGTTGTACCTATTGATGCTACTCTTCTTCTAGCTTACAATAAGAAGAGTATCAAGGCTAAGAGGATTATTCTTGAGTCCATCAAGGACCATTTGATTCCTCAATTGGCGGGGAAGGAAAATTTCTGTGAGATGTGGGAGTCTTTGACGAAGTTGTACCAAAGTACAAATGAAAACCAGAAGATGTTTTTGAGGGAAAAACTGAAGAGCATAAAAATGACCAAGGTTGAAAATGTGGTCACATATCTTACCAGGTTGACACAGGTGAGAGATGAGTTTGGAGCTGTAGGGGAGGACAAAGTTGACAGTGAGCTTGTGAGGACAACATTGAATGGATTTTCCAAACAATGGGTTGTTTTTGTAGAGGATAGTGTGGCTAGGGAGAAGCTTCCCAATTGGGAACGTCTTTGGGATGACTTTGTTCAGGAGGAGACCCAAAGAGTTTATGTACATGGCATTTCATATATGATGAGGATAATGTAGCTCTTTCTTCCAACAACAACAAGAAGTTCAAAAAGGGTCCTAAGGGAGGAAACAAACCAAAGGGTAACAAGAAGAAGAACATGAGCAAATTCAAGTGCTTTTCATGCCACAAGTTTGGGCACTATGTAGGTCAATTTCCGACAAGAATAAGAAACAAACAAAAAATTCAACAGTGGTGGAAGAGTTCTCCACCAAGTTTTACAAGGAATTTTCCTTGCTTGTGTGTCTTTCCACAAGGACCACTCATTCAAATATGTGGTATATTGACAATAATGCCTCTCTGAATATGATAGGGGTTCGTGAGAACTTGACATATCTCACTCAAATTGGTGATGTTGAGGTGGTTCTTGGAGATGACTAGGTGGTCAAAGAAGTTGGTTGTGGGACTGTATCATTTTAGAGGGAGTCTTTTCCTCCCATGTTGTTGAGACAGGTCCTATATGTTCCATGCTTGAAGAAGAACTTAGTATGAGTTTATGCTATTGAGGAGAGGGGATATGAGGTGTTTTTCCATGATGGGTAGGTGTTCCTTTTCCCCAAGGGGTCTAGTATCACTTTGGCCAAAGTGATTGGGACTAGACATGCGAAGTTTTATAATCTTATGTTCTAGCCGACAAGAGCATTGTTTCATTCTACTAGCAGCAATGACTTATGTGAGCTATGGAATAGGAGGATGGAACATTTGCACCATGGGGATTTGAGGCTACTGAGGGAGATTATGGTTGGAGTTCCATATTTCAGTACAAAGAACCAGAAGTTGTGCAAGGGGTGTGCTTTGGGAAAGTACACCAAGACTGCTTTTTCTAGCAGTTATAGTAGAGCAGCAAGTATCCTTGATAGTATTCAGTCATATGTATGTGGCTCGATTTCTTTGATGTTGTTGACTAGTTGTTTATACTATGTTATATTCATTGATGAATTCTCATGGAAGTCTTGGATTTTATTCATGAAGACCGAAAGACAGGTATTCAGTCGGCTCCAAGAGTTCAAATCTCTTGTGGAGAACCAAACAGGGAAGAAAATTAGAGTTCTAAGGAAATACAATGGGGGTGAGTATACCTACAAGGAGTTAATGGACTTCTATGCAGGAGAGGGCATCTGGACAGAGTTGATTGTTCCTTACAACCCACAACAGATTGGGGTTGCTAAGAGGAAGAAAAGGGACATTATTGGGATTGCGAGAGCCATGCTACATGATAATGGGATGCCTCTATTTCTTTGGGATGAGGCATTCTACACTTCATTTTATCTTCATAATAAGACCCCACACAGGGCAGTGGGGAGCATGAATCCTAAGGAGGCATTTTTTGGGAAGAAGCCTGAGGTGCAACAATTTCATATTTTTGGGTGCATCACATGTTCACATGTCCCTTCTAACAAGAGGACAAAGATAGATCCCACAATAGAGAGAGGAATCTTTGTTGGGTATAGCGATACTTCAAAGGATTTCTGTATATACCTTACTTCCTTAAGAAAGACTGTCTTGAGGAGGGATGTGAGATTTGAGGAGGATGGATCCTTTAGGAAGTCATGAGAAACAGAGAGGGGTGAGAAGTCTTCACCTGATATTCGAGTGAGTCTACAACAGTCTACAATGACATAGAGTTTAGGGCCACCAATTTCGATGACGACTAGTCCATAGGTGACATGGCCACATATGTTAGGTTCCCAGGTTAGTGGTCCACAAGGTTCAGGATCGAGTACTCAAGAGTCTACTTTAGGATCAAAGTCTTCAAGAGATGGGGTTGAGCAGGAAAATTCCCCTCCAAGGGACACTACTTAAGAGAGGAGGAATCCCAAGTGGCTTCAGTATACTTTGAGGGAGGCACAGGTTTTAGTGGGGAATCCCAGACATGCAGTGAGGGAGAGTAAACTTTCAGATAGGTTTTGTAGCTACATTGGGATGGTCAGTGGTATTCGAGAGTCTGAGCCTTCCACTTTTGAGGAGGCTAATGGTAGACAGGTTTGGAGAGATGCCATGATGGAAGAGTACAATTCCATCATGAAGAATGATGTNGGTGGCTCTATAAACTCAAGCATGCTGCAGATGGCAGCATTGAGAAGTACAAATATCTCTTTGTGGCTCGGGGGTTCTCACAGTTTGATGGATTTGATTATTACTAGACCTTTGCGTCAATTTCTAGATAAACCTCGATCAGGGAAGTGATTTCCATTGCAATAGGGATGGGTTAGAAGATCCACCAGATGGATGTGAAGACCGCATTATTGAATGGACTTATACAAGAGGAGGTGTATATTGAGAATCCTTTGGGATTTGAGGTGAATGGGAGAGAGTCTCATGTGTGTGGACTGAAGAAGGCATTGTATGGGATGAAACAAGATCCCAGAGCTTGGTATTCAAGGATTGATGCATATTTGCAGTAGTTGGGCTTTGAGAAGAGTGAGGCAGATCCCAATCTAAACTTCATTGTGGTTGGATATGATCCTCTCATTATCTTGCTATATGTGGATGGTATTTTTATTACAAGGGTAGAGATACTCATCACTAGCTATAAGGAGAGCCTTGCTTCAGAGTTTGAGATGACTGATATTGGACCGATGCACTGTTTTTTGGGAATGGAGGTTTGGCAGGAGCCTGGCCACATCTTCATGGGACATGGGAAGTATGTGTGTGAGATTCTGAGGATATTTCAAATGGAGGACATTAGGCCCATGCCCATTCCTATGATTACTAACTTGAAGAAGCTTCATGCTTCTGAGTCACAGTTGGTGGATTCCACTTTATATTGTCAATTGATCGGGTCATTGATCTATTTGGTCAATAGGAGGCCATATATTGGTATTGTTGTAAATGCTCTCAGTCAGTTCATGGTGGAGCCCAGGAGAGTGCACTGGGTGGCAGAAAAAAAAGTGCTCAGGTATCTTTGTGGAACGATAAATTATGGTCTCAAATCTCAGAGAGGAGATGGAGTTCGTTTGGTTGGCTACACAGATTCAGATTAGGAAGGATGTGTCAGTGACAAAAAGAGTACTTCAGGGTGTTGTTTTAGATTGGGCTCAGTTGTGTCTTGGTTCAGTTAGAAGCAAAAGTAAGTGGCATTGATTTCTACAGAGGATGAGTATATCGCAACCAGTCATCCCAGTTGTGAGGCCCTTTGGGTTTGCAAGTTTTTGGTGGGATTTTTTGGTGTGCAGATGAGGCCTACCTTGATTTACTGTGATAATCATAGTTTTATTAAACTCTCGGAGAATCTGGTTTTTCATGATAGGTCTAAGCATATCGATATTCTTTATCACTTCATCCATGACTATGTTCAGAGAGGAGAAGTGGAGCTACATTAGATGTCTATAGAGGAGCATGTTGCAGAAATACTCACCAAAGCATTAGGTAGAAGCAAGTTTATATTTTTTAGGTACAAGCTTGGAGTGATGAGTAACACTTTCCTTGGTAAGAGGGAGTGTTAAAACTAAATTAAAAATTACCTTGGCAAGTGTTTCTCATCACCTAGGCACCTAAGGGGTGAGAAAGTTCCTAATGTGGACCCTAGTCATTTAAATTGTGAGATGCAAATTAAAAGGGGGCCTTTTCAGAATTAGGCAAAGTGGGTGGATAAAGTGATTCTATCCCCACCGTTGATCTCGTCTAATCTCAATCGTTAGATGAGATGACCATTGAGATTTCCTCATGAGGTCGATTAGGGTAAGGAGGGTGCACCCATTGTAGGTTGTTGCAACGTTTTTCAGAGAGAGAAAGAGAATATTTTTTTAGCTTGAGGAAGAGGCCATTTATGCAGAGCTATGTAACGCATTCCAAGGCTGTAAACTAGCAAAAAAATCGAGGCAGGAGGTACAAAAAAAGAATCAAGCTGTATAGTATAGATTTCATGAGTCTGTACAACCTTTTTTTAGCATAGAAATCGAGGAACAGGAGCAACATTAAATTATGTCCATATAGTACAGATTTACGCAGTCCATACAAATGAGTTTTCGCACATTTTTTGAGGAAGCTACAGTCAATCGTACATAGTCTGTACTGTACGGATTTTTACAATCTGTATAGTTTACTTGCTACACAATAATTGAGGATATTTGTTGTCTGTATTTTCTAGAAGTTTGGCACAGTTTTCAAGGAGGTCGTACAACCATTAAATACCCATAAATTTGTTGTTGTTGTTGGCATGAATTTCGAGGCATCTGTACAACCAATTGGAGGAACAAATATCAAGGAGCAAACCTATACTTTGTTGCAGAAAATTATGAAATGAATTTTGAGGAGTTTGGCTCAGAACTTGTGTTAAGACTTGGAACAATTTTAGATATAAGTTTTTCATTAAATTTTTGAAGATGAATATGCTGTTAGAGAATTTCTCTGAAGCTCACAAATAATAAAAAATCCCTCTCTCACTGGTTTTCCCCTTGTGGGTTTTTCCAGGGTCACTGTTAGACCAAAAATATCTGCGTTATTTTCTGATTTTTTATGTGTTGCTGATATATCTTATTTCTGCATTAAAATGATGTTTAGAATCCTCATGTTTCAGTTCTAAAAAATTATTTTATGCTGAGTTTAATTGGTTGTCATAAATCTAGGTTTGGGCATTAAACATTGGCTGAAAAATAAACAAGACTGAAATTGGGTTGGGGTATGAAATTTTACAATTGGATCCTTCTACACGTTGACTACAATTCACCCAGAATATATGATCCATTTTTCCACCAATGGACAACGCTCAAGGTAGAAGATACTTTCTTTAAAATTTTTAATGATAATAATTTAGTTTTAATGTTTTATAATCAAAAGTCATAAAATATCCCAATATTGTAAAAATTGTATACTAATTATAGAAAGATACATCTATCTTACCATGCTATATTGGGAAGGAGGGGATTTTATTTCATTTTACTAAATTAGGGTTATACAACTACATCTATTCTACTCTAGGTTTTAATAGCTTTAAAATTAGCTCAATGCCATTAGCAAAAGTGGTTAGCTACATCTCTTCTACCTTGGTAAAAGTGATTGACATAAGTTAACTTCCTTAACTCATAATGGTGGAAAAATGAAGTAGATGGAAATTTATCAACCACTTTTACTAATTTGATTGTGCTAGTTTATTACACAATTCACGATCTATAATTCTATGTTAAAAAATAAAAGATGACTCCTAGTTACTTTATATTTCTTTTTATATTCCACTTCTCTCTTCAAAAATTATTTAAAATGGAATCCTCATATTTGGAGGTGTCTTTCTTTATATTCAATATGATCTGGCTTCAACACTAAAATTTTGTGCTCCATAGCTAGAATTTGGTTATAATTAAGATTGCTATTTTCAATATATTTCAAAAATGTATAAAGAGGAAATTAATGTTGTTAAAATCATCACGAACACTATCAAGTGAGACTCTTTTATAAAGTGTCTTCGAGACATTTCTCAACTCTCCAAAATTTATGGACAAGTTAATATCCAAAAGAAAGAGAACCCTCTTAGACCTATGGATAACTACCCATATCTTATTCCCAGAAAATAAGATTCAACCTTTTATAGGCTTAACATATTTATTCTTAAAGATTTCACTAGATTCATCCACACAATTCTAAATTTCCTTTAATACATTATGGTAAGTTATTCTCTCCTCACTAAAATCCTTGTTCAAAAAGATTTGCCTTATTTCTAAATTAGTACATCTATGAAACTTAAATCTAATTAAGACATTTATTACATCTAATTAATATATGAGATCATATTTATCCCCACTAGTGGAAACATACATCTTCATAAAAAACTTTGAAACATTAACTCCCAAGAACTTCATCTCAAACCAAGATGTGAATTTTAAATGTACCTTGTTTTCTAGCCACCCTACTCTCATATATGCATGCACATTGTCTTACTATACCCATTCCTTCTGTCATCCTCATACATAAACCAAATTTGATGAGCCATTAACCAAAATTGATGAACCATACTAGTTTGAGTGTGAAAATTTTCCCATGGGTGTGAAGGAGATGATTGGGTATCGAAGGAATCACCATACATGTATAGATCAACATGTTTTATACTTGCATCTCACAACAAGAGTAAATCTTCTTCGGATTTGGGAGAACACAATTTTATCTTTGAATTAGGTGCATGACAACTCAAATTTGACCTGGAAAACCACAAGTCACAGTTGATTAGATGTATTTTAGGGTGACCAAGTATCAAACTTCATTTTGCACGAGATGATTACAATTTTATCGTTTTCTTCATATGTGATTTTTTTCAATTCGAATTGTGTTCAAGTCAAAGAATAGGAAATCATTTGAAAACAGAGTATACACACACAGAAATTGAGTTGTTCAACTCTTCTCCATATTCATATATGAAAAACTAAAAACTGTAAAATACATAAAACTAGATATTTCTCTATAACAGTCCATCTTCTCACCTACCTAAAAAATGCATATACATCTATATTATCTAGTGGATTTCTGATTCCTATGAACTATCAACTTGGTCAGGTAAGTGAGAGAAATTATTCCATTTAACATTCCTTCTTAATTTCGACCATTACAAAAATCAACATAAACAATATCTAAGTGTTGTCTCTGAAATATAAAAGTATTTCTTCCCAATGGCTTGGTGAAGATATCTTCTAATTCTTCTTTCAAACCAAAAAACTATAGAGTAATTCTACCATCATTGACAATATCATGAATGAAATGATACCAAGTGTCAATGTCTTTACTATTGAGGTGAAACACATGATTTTTAGATAATGCAATTGTTGAACTGTTGTCACAAAATATATAAGTTGGATCCTTCTCTTCATGTGTAAGATCACTAAGGATCCTTCTCAACCAAAATTCATGACATGATGTTGAAGTTACTTCCACATATTCTTCTTCTACTAAAGATATTATTATGATGGGTTGTTTCTTAGAAGCCCATGAAATTAAACCTGTACCCAAATGAAATGTGTACCTAGAAGTACTTTTCCTATAATCAACGCTACCTTTTCCTATCATCAACACTACCTAAAAATATCTATATGTATGTCCAACAAGTGAGCCATCTTCTGAATTGGAATACCAAATTCCATAATTGGTTGTACCTACCATATACCTCAAAATTCTTTTTCCAGCTTTCCAATGAGAGATTTTGAGATTTTCCCAGGTAGTTGTAACATACATGAGGATGCCTGCAATCCTCTTATACAAACTATAATCAATTGTTGTTCCTTGATCTTGTTTAAATAGTTTTGTACATGTTACAATTTCTGTATCTGTTAGAGTGCATTTGTTCATTTTGAACCTTTTCAAAATATATATGGCATATTTTT
>JASDQU010739398.1:110479-123977 GCA_032191745.1 Picea mariana | reverse complement strand
AACTAGTTGAGCATCGAGATAGACCCGGAGATGAGAGATACCCAATGACAAAGCGTCACGAAGCAACTGAATAACTACACTATACTCGACGACATTATTTGTGGTGTCACCTAAGCATATACCTTCGGAAGATAATAACTGACCTTGAGGTGTAAATATTACCCAAGCTGCGAAGGAAAGCCTTCAAGTGTGTCGACTAGCACCGTCTGCATACCCAATGAACACCTCGGAATCACTTGACATCTACCACAGTGACGAAAGATAACATCACCAACACGTCCAAAACACTAAAAGAAACTAAAAAGTAATAGTACAAAGACTATACATATGTTACAAAAATTTACCCACAGTGACCTGCCTATGAGTAATACTTCTTGAGGTAGAGCCCATTCTAGGCTCCGCCAAAGCATTCCCTTCAAAGTCAACCAGACGATAAACACCCTTTTTTAAAACCTCTTTTATGATGAAAGGTCCGAACCACATGGATTTGAATTTTCCTGCCCCTAGGGGGTCCTTATCTTGGTCATAAACCAAGACAAGGTCACCTTCAGAGAAAATCCAAGGACAAATGGACCTATCATACTGACACTTGACCTTATGTTTGTGAGCCTTGTTGGCCAGGGCTGCATCACAACACTGCTTAAGGTATACTAACCATTCTTCAAGTGGAGAAGTGTCTAGCAATAATTGTACTTCCAACTTTAGAGACAGGATCTGACATTCGATAGGCAAGACTGCCTCCAGCCTGTAAACAAGTTGGAAAGGTGAGAAACCGGTTGCAGTCTTAATAGATGTTCGGTAAGCCCATAATGCCGAGTATAACATCAAATGCCAATTTGACTTGGCTGAGTTGATTGTTCACTGTAGAATGGTCTTAAGAGTTTTGTTCACAACTTCCACCTGACCATTTGCTTGGGGGTAGTAGGGTGACAAATGTTCCTGCCATAACCCAAGCTTTGATGTTAACTCGGTCATCATTTGGTTTTGAAAGTGATTGCCATGGTCAGTCACATTCTCCCTTGGGACGTCGAACCTTGCTATTATCTGGTTGAATAAAAAGAGATATGTAGTCTCTCCATCATCTTTAAATGTTGGCATAGCTTCAACCCACTTTGTGAAGTAGTCTACAGCTACGATGATATAGTGGTGCCCCTGTGCTGAAGGAGGGTTGCATGTAGTGTAATCAATCCCCCACTTGGTGAAGGGACCAACTGTGATGACAGGAAACATGGGAGCGGGATGTGCCCTCATCTTCCGAGAGAATATTTGGCATGGGTGGCACTTCTTGACCGATTCGATACAATCTTTGATAAGTGTCGGCTATAAGTAACCTACTCGTAGAATCTTTTGGGTTGTTGCCAACCCAGAAAAATGACCGCCACAAGCTCTGATATGGAAATCGTTAAGCACGATAACTACTTCTTCGTGAGTAAGACATCAGTGTAGGATGCAATCTACACCTCTCCGATACAATGTATCATCGAGTATGAGATAATTCTTAGCCTAATGGTGTATGCGTCGACGCTCATCACGAGAAGTAGTGGTGGGGCACTTCAAAGTCTAGAGACAGATAAGTATATCTCTGTACCAGGGATCCGAAGAGGTGATCAAAAACATATCTCCTTTGATAGGCGACTCTTCGGGCACAAGATCACCTGACTCAACCGGAAGTTCCGAAATAAGTTCTGCGAAGACCAGTCACTTTTTGGACTTCGCTGAAACAAAATCTAAGTCAAACTCCTGGAGGATGACTATCCATCTACTGATTTTTCTGCCTATTACCCGCCGTGTCAACATGTATTGAAATGGATTCACGACAACAATGACGGTGGTCTTGTGAAACAAAACATAACGATAGAACCGTTGAACATCATGGACTGCTGCCAACGCAAATTTTTCGATATGAGAATAATTGAGTTCCGGTCCTACCAGGCCTCGGATCAAGTAATAGATGACATATTCTGAGAACAAGTCATCTTCCTGAACTAAGACCATGCCAATGGTTGACTCTGCTGCAGCCAGATATAATAAGAAATCCTTGTTATAGTTAGGTGGCCGGAGCAGAGGGGCAGTTGTGAGCGCATGTTTCAATGTGGTGAAAGAGCGTTGAGCGGCATCATCCCAATAAAAAGGAATGTCTTTTTTAAGTAGGCGCATAAAGTCCTTGGTGATCTCGGTGTAGTTAGCGATAAAGCATCTTAGAAAATTCGCCTTGCCCTGTAGACTCTGAAGTTGAAGGATTGTGCATGGCGGGGGAAACTGAATTATTGCCTCAACCTTGAGAGGATCTACCATGATCCCTGTTGTTGACACTATGAAACCTAACAAACATCCCGACGTTACGCAGAATCTGCACTTGTTTGGATTCAAGGGAATCTGAAAGTAGCGACAACGTTCAAAGATAATTCGGAGGTGTGTGGGATGATCCATTCTCTTGCGAGATCGAGATGCTAAATCATCTAAATAAGCCTCGAATATATGCTTGAGGTCATGGAAAGAAAAAGACATGGCCCGCTGAAAGGTTGCTCCAGCATTTTTAAGACCAAAATGCATCTTACAATACGCAAATGTACCCCAAGGATAAATGAATGTTGTTTTGTGTTGGTCTTCGGGTTTGATTTGTATTTGATTATATCCCAAAAAACTGTCCATGAAAGAAAAGGCCTCGCAACCAGCACATTCATCAATGATCTGGTCGATGAAAGGTGTGGGAAAATTATCTTTGGGACAGGTCTTGTTCAAATCACGAAAGTCAGCACATACACGAATCGTGCCTTGTTTTTTATTGACTGGCACAGGATTTGACACCCATTGGGTCAAATGAATAGGATAGATAAACCCATATTTTAGCAATTTCTCAACCTCAACCTTAATGGCTACTTCTTTCCTAGGATTAACTAGACGAAGCCTCTGTCGAACAGGCTTGGCATCAGGATACATTGTGATTTCATGTTCGACTATTTTTGGATCGATACCTGACATTTCCTCATAAGACCAGGAAAAAACGTTGCATAATTCTTTAAAAAGATCTGTATAGAGTTGAATCTCTCCAGGGGAGTAGTCAGCTCCGATGAAAACATTCTCCACGATGCCAAGATTTTGGGAGATATTGATCGGTATGGTTTCAGTGATGGTTGCCATATTACGCTCAGAATAAACTTCGTGGGTAGCTAAGAGATTAATAGGACAAGACCGATCTCCCATCATAGTCACGGTGAATTCTCCTGCTTCGATTCGGCTTAACTCTGGGAGGAAGTATGATCTGTGATGAAGATCTTCCTAGGGTTTGTCTAGACTAGTCATTGCTTCAATTATTGCTTCGCCAGAGAGCAAGACTAAGTCTAACGAATCGGCGTCAGCGAGAGAACCTTGAGCCCAAATAGGCTCTAGAAATGGATCGAACTCTTGTGCAAGAGTTGGATCAGTGTTAGCTGAAGCTTGCTGGACTAAAGAGTACACTACTTCAGCTATGGACAAGGGCATGGACATGCTCGGGTGCCCTATCCCATCCATCATGGTCGATGGGGAAGGAAGTATCCACAGATCATCGAAGTAAGTCATGCAGAATGACGAAACTTGAAAAATATCAACCTTATGGTGATTGAATATAAACTTGATATCGCCTTGAGGGGGTGGGTAATCGAAGGTACCCATCAAAGATGGGCACAAACCAACCCCTACATTGACTACACCTGGTTGGGAGTTATCAATCATCGGGACCGTGGATGCCCCCAATGCAAGATCAGGTCTAGAGAAAGACAATTGATCGATGGTCACAATCTGGCCCTTGTGTGGAAACAACAAGACCCAAAAGACTGTAGCAAACATAGTTTGCATGGCATAAGTCCAACTCCTTCCTAACAAGAGGTTATAGTCGAGGGGTGCATCGACTACCTCTACCTCAACACACACGGTCTTCCCTCCTAACTGCACGGGGAAAGAGGGAATGATTCCATGTGGTTGAAACGAACGACAGTCAAAAGCAGTGAGGAGAGTAGGTGATAGAGACAAAACGGGTTGGCCAATGGCCTTCCAACATGCCAGCGACATAACGCATGTCGAGGCTCCCTCATCAACCACCATGCAGAAGATATTCCGAGTAAAAGTTTTCGTGGGGTAAGCCACTACTATCTGAAATGCTACGTGGTAAGGTAGACGAGGTTTTAGGTCGGTTGTATCCAACATGATTGTACCCGGATTACAAGTCTCGGTAGATCCTAAAGTGGTTAACAAGGCTTTCCTCTGGGAAGGGCAGCTTTGGAGGACCTCCAAAGTGGACATCGCACAAGGGGTTTGTGATAAATCTTCCACCACAGAATAGTTCTGGGCGGCCCTTGCGTTTGGGTTGTGAGAAGATTTTTTGAACGCGCCTTTTGGGATGCATGTCATTGTTTCGCCCAATGTCTTCTCAATCTGTAGAGGAAGAGATGGGAGTTCAACTTCTTTACCCTTATCAGAAGTGCTTGGTTTACTATTGTCATGCTCTCTAGTCGATATGAAAGCATCACCCCTCACCATATATATGTTCGCAGATGCGGTGTTGTTCGAAGGCGGAGAGGGTCCTTGGCTTCCCCCTTCCGTGCTTGCAGAGACCTGTGTTAGATTTTGCCCATGTTGGAATGGATTGGTTAACACAACAGGTTGTTGTTGTGTTACAAAATTTTGGGCCTCTACAAACCGGGGACAAAGGTGGGTCAGGTGGTCCTTCGTGCAAAGGTTGCATGGATACCTCACCTTCCATTTCTCAGTATTTCCCCTGCTAGTATTATTGGTGGGTTTCTTATCCCCCTTACCCTTCTTTCATTGTTTTTTCTTTGCTTCAGGCTGCTGGGTGGCCTTTGGATTAGTCGATTGCACAGTGTGTACATCTGACGTTTTGGTAGGGGGAGCAACCAAAGCAGTAGTTTGGCTGGCCACTATGGTTTGTATAGACAACTACTGCAACTGCTTCGTCAATTGCTCAGTGGGCTTTGTTTGTGCAGAACCAACAATACCATTGGCATGTGGTCCAACTCTCTGTCTAGTGTTATCAAATATTGAGCATGGTGCATCTGGCAAGTTCTCGTATAATAAACCGGACTGAGAATAGATTAGCTCAATTTGTTGAGCTCTCATGATGGCATCTTCTTCGAAAAATACTCCCAACGTCACGACGTCTTTGGAAAAATGTGGGACCAAAGACTTAAGAAACCACTTGAGCAAGAATGATGGTGGGACTAGTACCTTAATTAAACTCTTTCAGCATCTCCATTCTCGAATGTGATAAGAGATATGGTCTGCTTTTTTTTGTGAGAAATTGGCCAGCAATTCGGTGCCAGGGTCATATCTCACAAGTAACTGGAAATGGTTTAGGAAAGCCATCGCCAGTTTGCCGAAGGAAGAGTATCTTGAGCGATCAATCTCAATGTACCATTTTGCGACACTCCCAATGAGAGTACGTTGAAACAATCACAACTGTACGGAGTCGTCTTTCAATGAGTTAGATGAGCACCAAATATGGAAGGTAGTCACATGATCTCCTGAATCTTCGTTAGGCTTGGCTTCAAACTTTGGGATGTCTGAAGGCAACTTCGTCGGCATAGGAGGCCAATGCGGATCATGAGAGATAGGGTCATTCAACAACCTTGTCAAGTCTGGAAAATGCAAAGTTGCCAGGAAGGGTAGTTTGGGTTGTTGGTGATAACCTGGGAAAAAGGGGCCTGGAGTTTGACTGGCACCAGGTTGCCAGGAAAATTTTTGGCTATTGGCCCAGATTCTAGTAAAAACCATGGCCATGGCCAGTGTATGGATTTTGCGTGTGCGAAGACATCATCAGTTGATTTCCAAAATAGGACATAGATGGTTGGGCATGCATTACATTCGAAGGACTTTGGGAAGGATTGCCCCATGTCGGTCCCGTGGGGATAGACATAGTTCTTTGTCCGAGGTTCCATTGATTGTGAAAATAATTACCCTAGATCAGCATTCCTGATGAGGGAACAAATCCCTGCCAAGAATTCCAAGGCCTCGATGCAGAAGAAATTCCTGGGTGTGCCCCCTGTGCAGGAATATTAGCCTGCATAGGAATAGATTATTCGAGACTAGGATTGCCCCTAGTCGGGAAAGCAGCTGATGAGAAGGCATTGTTACCAAATGCACCGAACAAAGAAAATGGTGTCGAACCTACCGGCATGTTATGCGAAGGTGGTCCTTGACTCTCCGCTCCAAGTAAACTATGGTGTGCAGGTGGCCCGGTGGATTGATAATGTGTGCCACTGAGTGAAGGGGACGAAGGAGGTATATGACCTCCCCCGTAAGGGAAAGCATTAAAAGGAGTAGGATTTCCCCTCATGTGACCTTGCAGAGGAGCGTTAGAGCTCCCTACCCCCAGACCTGAAGTCTGTGAAGTGGAGTAGGAAAGTACATGACTTGTACCTGAACTAGGCATCCCGTATGAGAATGGAGGGCCTGTCGTACTTGGTGTGAAAGGGGTTGTGGTCGTCGCCAGAGACGGGATCAGACCATTGTGTGATGTAGTGGCGGTCGAGACCATTGTGGCTCGGACTGGTGACGGTGGGTTAGGAGGTGGAAACTCTCCTATGGTGACAACCGTAGTGGGAATTGAATAATTCCCAGAAGGAGTAGCTGCATTTGTTTCCATTGCTGCGTGCGACATTTTTTGGCACTCGTAAGGATGAATCAGTACGATGGTGGGTGCTGAAAGATCAGTGGTGGAGGTTTCAACCAGACCAAAATCTTTTTCTCTAAGGTCTAAAATGGTCGATTCCTCTGGATGTTGGTCGGGCACAATTTCTTGTGACCCGGTCGCTTCAAAAGACCCTTGTTGGTCTAGCTTTCACCTTAGTGGTGGCGGGGGTGGCTCCAGTGTAACTGGTGGCAGGCCAATAAGCCTTCATGACCGGTGAAGCTCGTGATCCTCCACTGTGTGAGAAGATCAAAGACAATCTAGGGCGTTCTAGTCGTTCAAAAACAACACACACTAAAAAAGTCCCTATAAGATAAGATAGGCAAACACTAAATTAATTGGAAGAACAGTTACAACAACCAACACTAGAGAAACTTACCGGTGCAAGTGCAACTTGAAAACGGAAGCACCCTCCGGGTATACTCTGCAAAGCGTGGTCCAATGTCTATCCTAGGTATCACAATATACCCCCGCAGTCACCTGTGTATGTCCCTAGAAAAGATAGGCAACTAGGTTTCCAGTGCGTGAACAGTCACCAGGCTAGTACAGTCGAAAGTCGGGTAGACCACAATGAGCAGGGTATCGAGCCTAAAACTTGTCAAGGGTATCGAAATAAAATGGTCTGGAATACAACTAAAGACCTCAAACGGATCTGAGACCCACGAAGCCCCGTGGAAAATGCAATCGACAGAATCCCAAAACAAGCCCTCTATATGTGTTCTCCACTACGATTGGTCCAGCTTTGGAGGGGTTATCTCCGATACCTTTCTGCATGCGACCTCATGTTTATCCCCTATGTTAGAGGGGGGTCCCGGATAACTTTCATGATACTGGACTTGGACACTCCCTAACTCAGACTCCAATGTTTGATTTTAATGGCCTTGAAGAGTTTCCTCTCCAACCTAATCCAAGGCCCTAATCCTAAACTAGTTGGTTAACCCTACAAACATAAAATTCTAATAAATTTTAGATTTAGCATTAATTTTATGGCTTGTCTTATGTCAAGGGGTATGAAAGTGAAACTAATGATGTTTGAAATACAAAAGTAAAAAATGAACAGAAAGCTGGAAACAAAAACTTTCACTTAACGGAAATTTTCAACAACTTTTCATTTTTTTATTTTATTTTCTAAGATCTTTTGAATCAGCAAACTTAAAGAAGGATTTCACTCGACTACGAGCTACTTACAATCTAAGTAAACTATCAAGAACTTAAGAAAGAAAATACTTTTCCTTGGTTACTAATGCAAAACCACACTTTTCAACCAAACAAGAAAATGTAAGAGATTTTTTTTTTTGAATGCTGACAAAGAAAAAGGAAAAATATCAACAAGTCAAAAACCAAGAATTTTTTTTTGGCCTAATCGCAGATCACAAAGAATCACTTCAAGAAATCACACACTAGCAACTTAAAAAAGGACTCTCACATTTGTCTAAAAACCCTAAAGAAAATTCTTAAGGACAACTTTTAAATGAAAAAAACAAGCTAAGGCTAAGATCAACCCTAAGCTACTGACTACTAGGACAGAGATTCAAAAACCTGAGAGGTATAACTCTTGTCAAGGGAAAGGATGATTGCCTCACCCTCAACAAAAACTATACTGCACAAGCACACTACTGACAATTCAACAACAAGCGTGTGCACATGAGCTGTGTAGAGCCAGAGGGCATGTACACGCGTGCTGGCCTTATACAGGCCGCGTGTATCTCTAAAACTATGAAACGAATAAAAGCAGACAATCCAAACTAGGAAGAGACCACTGATATTGAGAACCAGGATCTCTTGAAGGCTTAGACACTCTCTTTAGCAGAAAAAGAAAACAATGTAAGGAAAAAATTCGTAAAACAAACCAATTTGAGATGAGACTGCAAATAACCAAGACTAGAAAGAGTTCCAGAAAACCCCTGAGAATGACTGATTCTGACAGGGAAGAGGATGACTGCCTCAAAAATTTTCTGGAATCTACACGCTACTGTTACTTCTTCAGCTAGTGTTTACACGTGGGCTGTAAGAAAGTAGGGCACAGGTACACATGTGCAGACCTTATGCAGGCCACATGTACCTCTGTGGGTCTCGAAAAAACACAGTCAAGAAAATAACAGAGATAGCTAGTATGGAAGACCAGACTCTCTGTTAGCTCAGACTTTGCAGAAACTTCAAAAAATAGGAAAGAAACCCAGTCTTTTAAAACTACCCAAAAATACTCCCATGAACCCTAGAGACTTCCCCAGTACGGTCGCCAATTTTGTTGTGGTGGGAAATTCCCCCTACGGACTAGCAAATAGGGTTATATTATGCATGCATATATGACCAAAAGAAACCTACTTTCTACCTTCGTCCCCAGACCTAATCCCCATTTCTTTTCAGCAAATACATGGTTAGACCAACATACCTTGTTCCAGATGTTTGATGTCGATCCTTCTTCATGCTTGATTGCTTGTTAGCAGCTCTCCTCCCAAGGCTGACCTGCATACAAAACAAGAAACAAACTACACATGCATTTTACCTACAGACTAATGGGTTAGAGATTCAAACATATATTTACTAAACTATGAAGAACTCATATAGTGAGACGGGAAAAGCATTTCTTTATTATTAACTTTAATGAATCAACTTACAATGTCGAGACTGACCACTGCTCTGCAAACCTGATCCTGGACTCCTCTTCAAATGTCCTCCAACTTCTTTGCTCTGTATCTCTTCTTGCACAAGGATGGCTAAAGGGTTGGGACAATGGGAATGTGCAATTGGGCAGAGTTTCTTTACTATCATTCTCCTCTTCCAAATGGGACCCCTAACCCTTCTTTTATAGGCTAGAAAAAGCTAGGTATTTGGACGAACCCTCAACCATGCATGGCCGGGAGTTTCAGTTAACTCACTCAAAGCTGTGTGTTCCATCGACAACTTTCCTTTTTTCGTGCTTTTGTAGGTCCACGCGGGCTGTTTTAGGTCAGCTAGCATGTACACGCATGCAGTAATGGAGTAGGGAACGTGGTCCCTTATAAAAGAGGTTTTTTAAAGAGTTGTTTAGTAGTGCTTTGGAAAAGAAGGGATCTGAGATGGCCTGATGCCAGGTAAGCATGTATGGTGCAAATTAGGGTTATAACACCATTCCCACCTGTAGATGATCACAATAGAACTATTATCCATGGGAATTTAATCATCCAAGAAATACAATTTAATTTACATCCATTATTGAAACTAACATATAAATATAACATCACACAGACTCATCCATACATATGCACAAGGATTTAATCTACAAAACCCTAATTCCTTTATTCATTTGCATAAAGAATAAAATGCACTGGCTCCATAACCTATATGTGATCTTACAAAAGTCATTAGATTGTCGAGCCAAAGGCCATGGAATCTCAACCATTCCTTTGTCACTTTCCTCACGAGATATTTGCAAGATATCTTTGATCCTTCTCGATGCTGTATTTATTCACCTTTAGGGAACTGTTCACCTTTAGCTTCCAAATGAGCTCCTTGTGCCCTTTCATTTTCATCTTTTGTCCTTTCATTTCCATATTAGGATTCACCTTCTTCTTCTGGAGCAATTCACATTCCATCTTCTACTCATCAACCCAACATGTCCTATGGACTCCATTTTTCCAATGTAGACAAATTCCTCATGATCATTGCTATTTTTCTCATGCACAGTTCCATAGTATTTTGTGTGAAAGTTTCATATCTAAGGACAATTCTTGATCTGTAATGACCACAATCGCTTCTGAAACAACACATCAACCCTAAATCAATGCGTCCATTTTCCAAAAAGGCATCCATCCTGTAGCACATGTCCATTCTATTGCACTACCATAATCTGTAGCATTATCATGATATGCAACAATGATATCACTTTCTGCAACCAATCATTATCCTACAACAACGTTCTGCAACTTGCCATGTTCCACAACGCTATCACTATCCTGCATCAATGTCACTATTTTGTAGCACTACCACTATTTCACAACAACCAATTTGGTTCCGTAGCCATATTCATCCCGACATTCCCATGATGACTTCGATGCTCTTGCATCAAACCCCCTAGGTTATTAAGAAATCATGCCCTCATTCTTATGAGGTAAAATATTCAAACCTTTAGTTGCCTAATGCAACTTTCATCATCATCACATTCACCAACTCTACAGTCTCATTGATGTACATTGAACTATACAATGAATACAAGGAATTTTCCTCACGTTGCATATTCTTCTTCAAATCACTATTGTTATCCTCATTTCCATTGTTGGATATCCATATACAACAACAAAACAACACTCTCATAGTGGAAATATGAAGCTTCCATCTCATTTCCACTACAAAACACCTTCTGGTACTGCTACCATCTCTGTCTCTCTTTCTTCATCACCATAAGCAATGGTTAGGTGCTCCTTAGCCATGAATCCCTTGCACAACTCGATCTGAGTCACATGCCATCTAGGACATCCCACTTCCCTTTTTCATGCAGTGTACAAAGTACCTTCGGCGTAGCCAACCACTTATGCTTGAAGCCACACAACATGGAGTCACAAGCTCACATGTTTCACCTCCCTTTAATCATCCACAACCACACACAGACTGCCTCAGTCAATGATTCTACTAGTGTATTCAAATTATTCACAAATTATCAAATACATACCTTCAATGTCATTTGTCTTCATGCAACACCTCCACACTCGACTCTTATCAATATTCAATTCTTCTAATATTCTTCTACAACATGTCTTCTTCCTCCAGAAGATTTGAAATATTCTCTCTTTATTTGTTATAAACATCTTTATCAACTTCCTCATCTCCAAGAATACAATCCCATCCATATTCAACTCAACAGATTCAATCATGCTTCCTCCCAGACCACTTATATTCATGGAATCATCTTCTACTCAAGCATTCTCTTCAAGCATATTCATCAGCTGCAACCTTTGCGATTATGCAATTGTTGTAATCTTTGCAAATTCCTTTTCTTGCACATCATCATTTGATTGCATATTATTCTCAAACATGTACAATCACCTTCATCTACAACCACAAAATTTGTGTAGCATCCCCTCTGTTCGAAATCAAAATAAGTGAGTAAAATAGTGGTAAATTTGTTTTTTTGAGCAACAGATAGAACAAGTGGTAAGCGTCACTGGCATACATCATAATTGCACTCCCTAATCTCATCACATAACTACAAAACAAGAATAAGAATACACCATCACTATTATTCATAGATCAACCATGTCAATTTAAGATAACAAACGTTTACCCGCCCAACCTACTCTGCAAGGTTAGGACTTCTAAGACACATAATCAACGCTCAAGTCCAGGATTCATCTTATTGATTTTGACAATTTAAGGTCTCAGGATTGGCAACTGTTTTGAGGAACATGGAGATATATATTCCCATAACCAACTCTAATTAGAATCAATTTTTAAATAACAGAAAGTACTATATCCATATCATAATTTAAATCATTTAATTCCTCAATCACTAGACGATTTTTTCTTCCTCTAAAATTTTCAACAACAATAATTTGTTCATCATCTAGATAATATGCCTACTCTTTATGAAAACTATCATATATATTTTAGCTCATCGTTAAACACAATCTCTTCCCTTTTTTCATACATACATTGATCATTATTTAATACTAACCAACACATAATCTTATATAAGAATGCTATCCAATAATGATCATATTTAAACAATATATCCTATTCCCTAAAAATGCCACAATAAATATATTCAAGAATCGACCAATTTTCTTTTCTTAATGAAAAACGAGTAACCATCAATATTCACTTAGTCTAATGAACCATATGAGATATATGGTTCAACTACAATGACTTGACACCCAATCCTAACCTCGACAAGTGGGAAGTAAAATTTCTATCAATATATAGACACTAGTTCCACTTGAACACAAGCAATCACTTCAAGGACTCTTAGAAACTAATTAAATATTTAACTTCTAGTTGTAAAGGTTGGTGATCATTGAAATAAATCCATTATAATTTTCCACTATGGAGTCAATAAATATAAACAAGGGTGATAATCTTTACTATTATCAAGTCCAAAAGCCACGATATCCTAATACCTATGGAGGTAGGGTGACATAATCAAAAGATGTTAGCTGAAGTTCTCCATAAACAAAACACTTAAAAGTATAAGAAATCGGGTTCTTCAACAAGACTTAATGCTTATCTGAATTTGAAAGTTATTGACTGGATGGACGAGTCCGACTATCTCGTTGACAATTGGAAGATCGGAAGACTCGTATACCATTCGAGTTAGCGAACTGGTAGCCAAGACAACTACACCTAGATTTGCGTAATACAAGACTACTTGAATAGTAGTGACTTTCAATGATCTTGATGAGACAAAATTTAATGTTAACTCCACAACAACTATACAAATTAATATACAAAGATGAAATTAAACTTCACAGCGACCAACACTCAATCGTTTTTTCCATTGACTTTGGCAGCGAAATAAATCAGGTTCGGTGTGCAAGCTCGTGACAAGGAGAATATAACAAATTCAATTTTGATTTGCGAAGGATTTTAATAAAACAACCTATCAATATTATCGTTTCCAAGCTTGAACAATTTACACACTAAACCAAAGAACTCTCGAAATTCAGGTGACAATTTAAAATTTGCAGCAAATACAACATTCTAAAATTCAAGTTATAAAAATTCAAGTGTATAGAGGACAAATTTGAAATTGATTTCTCCAAGACGCATGGTGAATTGAAATTTAACCTTCATAATTACAATCAACTCTGCATTGTCCTTGAAATTAATACAATTTATCAC
>JASDQU010739398.1:65277-110429 GCA_032191745.1 Picea mariana | reverse complement strand
GGTCCTCCACGCACAGGTTGCATGGATACCTCGCCTTCCGTTTTGGGCGGCCCTTGCATTTGGGTTGTGAGAATATTTTTTGAATGTGCCTTTAGGGATGCGTGTCATTGTTTCGCCCAATGTCTTCTCAATCTGTAGAGGAAGAGATGGGAGTTCAACTTCTTTACCCTTCTTATAAGTGCTTGGTTTACTATAGTCATGCATTCTAGTCGATATGAAAGCATCACCCATCACCATATATACATTCGCGGATGCGGGGTTGTTCAAAGGCAGAGAGGGTCCTTGGCTGCCCCCTTCCGTGCTTGCAGAGGCCTATGTTAGATTTTGCCCATGTTGGAATGGATTGGTTAACACAACAGGCTATTGTTGTGTCACAAACTTTTGGGCCTCTGCAAACCAGGGACAAAGGTGGGTCGGGTGGTCCTCCACGCACAGGTTGCATGGATACCTCGCCTTCCATTTCTTAGTATTGCCCCCACCAGTATTATTGGTGGGTTTCTTATCCCCCTTACCCTTCTTTCATTGTTTTTTATTTCCTTCAGGCTGTTGGGTGGCCTTTGGATTAGTCGATTGCACAGTGTGTACATCCGACATTTTGGTAGGGGGAGCAGCCAAAGCAGTAGTTTGGCTGGCCGTTGTGTGTTGTATAGACAACTGCTTCGTCAATTGCTCAACAGGATTTGTTTGTGTTGAACCAACAATACCATTGGCATGTGGTCCAACTCTTTGTCTGGTGTTATCAAGTATTGAGCATGGTGCATCTGGAAAGATCTCGTATAATAAATTGGACTGAGAATAGATTAGCTCAAGTTGTTGAGCTCTCATGATGGTGTCTTCTTTGGAAAATACTCCCGACGTCACAACGTCTTTGGACAACTGTGGGACCAAAGACTTAAGAAACCACTCGAGCAGGAATGTTGGTGGGACTGGTACCTTAATTAAACTCTTTCAGCATCTCCATTCTTGAATGTGATCAGAGATATGGTCCACTTTTTTTTGTGAGAAATTGGTCAGCAATTCGGTGCAAGCGTCGTATCTCACAAGTAACTGGAAATGGTTTAGGAAAGCCATCGCCAGTTCGCCGAAGGAAAAATATCTTGAGCGATTGAGCTCAATGTACCATTTTGCAGCACTCCCAATGAGAGTACATTGAAACAATTGCAACTATACAGAGTCATCTTTCAACGAGTTAGATGAGCACCAAAGATGGAAGGTAGTCACATGATATCCTGGATCTTCGTTAGGCTTGGCTTCGAACTTTGGGATGTCCGAAGGCAAATTCGTCGGCATAGGAGGCCAACGTGGATCATGACAGATAGGGTCATCCAACAACCTTGTCAATTCTAGCAAATGCAAAGTTGCCAGGAAGGGTAGTTTGGGTTGTTGGTGATAACCTAGGAAAAAGGGGCCTGGAGTTTGACTGGCACCAGGTTGCCAGGAAAAATTTGGCTATTGGCTCGGATTCTAGTAAAAACCATGGCCATGGCCAGCGTATGGATTTTGCGTGTGCGGAGACATCATCAACTAATTTTTAAAATAGGACATAGATGGTTGGGCATGCATTACATTCGAAGGACTTTGGGAAGGATTGCCCCATGTTGGTCCCGTGGGGATAGGCATAGTTCTTTTTCCGGGGTTCCATTGATTATGAAAAGAATTACCCCAGATCGACATTCCTGATGAGGGAATGGATCCATGCCAAGAATTCCAAGGCCCCGATGCAGAAGAAATTCCTGGGTGTGCCCCCTGTGCAGGAATAGTACCCTGCATAGGAATAGATTGTCCGAGACCGGGATTGCCCCCAATCGGGAAAGCAGCTGACGAGAAGGAATTGTTACCAAATGCACTGAACAAAGAAAATGTTGTCGAACCTACTGGCATGTTATGCAAAGGTGGTCCTTGACTCCCCGCTCCAAGTAAACTATGGTGTGCAAGTGGCCCGGCGGATTGCTGATGCGTGCCACCGAGTGAAGGGGAAAAAGGAGGTATATGACCTCCCTCATAAGGGAAAGCATTAAAAGGAGTAGGAGTGCCCCTCATGTGACCTTGCAGAGGAGCGTTAGAGCTCCTTGCCCCTAGACCTGAAGTCTGTGAAGTGGAGTAGGAAAGTACAGGACTTGTACCTAAACTAGGCATCATGTATGAGAACGGAGGGCATGTCACACTTGGTGTGAAAGGGGTTGTGGCCGCCGCTAGAGACGGGATCGGACCACTGTGCGATGTAGTGGCGGTCGAGACCATTGTGGCTCGAACCGATGACGGTGGGTTAGGAGGTGGAAACTCTCCTGTGGTGACAACCGTAGTGGGAATTGAAGAATTCCCAAAAGGAGTAGCAACATTTGTTTCCATTGCTGTGTGCGACATTGTCTGGCACTTGTAAGGATGAATCGATACGATGGTGGGTGCCAAAATATTAGTGGTGGAGGTTTCAACCAAACCAAAATCTTTTGCTCTAATGTCTAAAACGGTCGATTCCTCTGGATGTTGATCGGGCACAATTTCTTGTGACCCGGTCGCTTCAAAAGACCCTTGTTGGTATAGCTTTCACCTTAGTGGTGGCGGGGGTGGCTCTAGTGTAATCGGTGGCAGGCCAAGAAGCCTTTGTGACCGGAGAAGCTCGTGATCCTCCACTGTGTGAGAAGATCAAAGACACTCTAGGGCGTTCTAGTCATTCAAAAACAACACACACTAAAAAAAGTCCCTATAAGATAAGACAAACAAACACTAAATTAATTGGAAGAACAGTTACAACAACCAACACTAGAGCAACTTACCGATGCAAGTGCAACTTGAAAACGGAAGCACCCTCTGAGTATACTCTGCAAAGCGTGGTCCGATGTCTATCTTAGGTACCATGGTATACCCCCGCAGTCACCTATGTATGTCCCTAGAAAATATAGGCGACTAAGTTGTTAGCGCGCGAACAGTCACCAGGCGGGTACAGTCGAAAGTCAGGTAGACCAAAATGAGCAGGGTATCGAGCCTAAAACCTGTCAAGGGTATCGAAAGAAAATGGTCTGGAAGACAACTAAAGACCTCAAACGGATTCGAGACCCATGAAGCCCCATGGAAAATGCAATCGACAGAATCCCAAAACAAGCCCTCTATATGTGTTCTCCACTACGATTGGTCCAACTTTGGAGGGGTTATCTCTGCTACCTTTCCGCACGCGACCTCATGTTTATCCGNCCGCACGCGACCTCATGTTTATCCCTTGTGTTAGAGGGGGGTCCCGGATAACTTTCACGATACTAGACTTGGACACTCCCTAACTCAGACTCCAATGTTTGATTTTAATGGCCTTGAAGAGTTTCCTCTCTAACCTAATCCAAGGCCCTAATCCTAAACTAGTTGGTTAACCCTACAAACATAAAAGTCTAATAAATTTTAGATTTAGCATTAATTTTATGGCTTGTCTTATGTCAAGGGGTATGAAAGTGAAACTAATGATGTTTGAAAGATGAAAGTAAAAAATGAACAGAAAGCTGGAAACAAAAACTTTCACTTAACGGAAATTTTCAACAACTTTTCAATTTTTTTTTATTTTCTAAGATCTTTTGAATCAACAAACTTAAATAAGGATTTCACTCAACTACGAGCTACTTACAATCTAATTAAACTATCAATAACTTAAGATAGAAAAGACTTTTCCCTGGTTACTAATGCAAAACCACACTTTTCAACCAAATAAGAAAATGTAAGAGATTTTTATTTTTTTTGAATGTTGACAAAGCAAAAAGGAAAAATATCAACAAGTCAAAAACCAAGAAAAAACTTCTGGCCTAATCGCAGATCGCAAAGAATCACTTCAAGAAATCACACACTAGCAACTTAAAAAAGGACTCTCACACTTGTCTAAAAATCCTAAAGAAAATTTTACTAAACTATGAAGAACTCATATAGTGGGATGGGAAAAGCATTTCTTTATTATTAACTTTAATGAATCAACTTACAATGTCGAGACCGGCCACTGCTCCGTGAACCTGATCCTGGGCTCCTCTTCAAATGTCCTCCAACTTCTTTGCTCTGTATCTCTTCTT
This sequence comes from Picea mariana, assembly GCA_032191745.1. Taxonomy (NCBI): domain Eukaryota; kingdom Viridiplantae; phylum Streptophyta; class Pinopsida; order Pinales; family Pinaceae; genus Picea; species Picea mariana. Next base: position 106,389 of record JASDQU010739398.1, on the reverse strand, counting down.
GCACAAGGATGGCTAAAGGGTTGGGACAATGGGAATGTGCAATTTGGCAGAGTTTCTTTACTATCATTCTCCTCTTCCAAATGGGACCCCTAACCCTTCTTTTATAGGCTAAAAGAAGCTAGGTATTTGGATGAACCCTCGACCATGCATGACCATGAGTTTCAGTTAACTCACCCAAAGCTGTGTGTTCCATTGGCAAATTTCCTTTTTTCATGCTTTTGTAGGTCCACGCAGGCTATTTTAGGTTAGCTAACGTGTACACACGTGCAGTAATGGAGTAGGGCGCGTGGTCCCTTATAAAAGAGGTTTTTTAAAGAGTTGTTTAGCAGTGCTTTGGAAAAGAAGGGATCTGAGATGGCCTGATGCCAGGTAAGCATGTATGGTGCAAACTAGGGTTATAACACCATTCCCACTTGCAGATGATCACAATAGAACTATTCTCCATGGGAATTTAATCATCCAAGAAATACAATTTAATTTACATCCATTAATGCAACTAACATATAAATATAACATCACACAGACTCATCCATACATATGCACAAGGATTTAATCTACAAAACCCTAATTCCTTTATTCATTTGCATAAAGAATAAAATGCATTGGCTCCATAACCTACATGTGATCTTACAAAATTCGTTGGATTGTCGAGCCAAAGGACATGGAATCTCAACCATTCCTTTGTCACTTTCCTCACAAGATATTTGCAAGATATCTTTGATCCTTCTCGATGCTATATTTATTCACCTTTAGGGAACTGTTCACCTTCAGCTTCCAAATGAGCTCCTTGTGCCCTTTCATTTTCATCTTTTGTCCTTTCATTTCCATATTAGGGTTCACCTTCTTCTTCTGGAGAAATTCACCTTCCATCTTCCACTCATCAACCCAACATGTCCTATGGACTCCATTTTTCCAATGTAGACAAATTCCTCATGATCATTGCTATTTTTCTCATGCACAGTTCCATAGTATTTTGTGTGAAAGTTTCATATCCAAGGACGATTCTTGATCTGTAATGACCACAATCGCTTCTGAAGCAACACATCAACCCTAAATCAATGCGTCCATTTTCCAAAAAGGCATCCATCCTGTAGCACATGTCCATTCTATTGTACTACCATAATCTGTAGCATTATCATGATATGCAACAATGATATCAATTCCCGCAACCAATCATTATCCTGCAACAACGTTCTGCAGCTTTCCATGTTCCACAACGCTATCACTATCCTGCATCAATGTCACTATTTTGTAGCACTACCACTATTTCACAATAACCAATTTGGTTTCGTAGCCATATTCATCCTGACATCCTCATGATGACTTCGATGCTCTTGCATCAAACCCCCTAGGTTATTAAGAAATCATGCCCTCATTCTTATGAGGTAAAATATTCAAACCTTCAGTTGACTAATGCAACTTTCATCATTATCACATTCACCAACTCTACAATCTCATTGATGTACATTGAACTATACAATGAATATAAGGAATTTTCCTCATGTTGCATATTCTTCTTCAACTCACTGTTGTTATCCTCATTTCCATTGTTGGATATCCATATACAACAACAAAACAACACTCTCATCGTGGAAATATGAAGTTTCCATCTCATTTCCACTACAAAACACCTTCTGGTACTGCTACCATCTCTGTCTCTCTTTCTTCATCACCATAAGCACTGGTTAGGTGCTCCTTAGCCATGAATCCCTTGCACACCTCGATCTGAGTCACATGCCATCTAGGACATCCCACTTCCCTTTTTCATGCAGTTTACAAAGTACCTTCAGTGTAGCCAACCACTCATGCTTGAAGCCACACATCACAAGCTCACATGTTTCACCTCCCTTTAATCATCCACAACCACACACAGACTGCCTCAGCCAATGATTCTACTAGTGTATTCAAATTATTCACAAATTATCAAATACATACCTTCAATGTCCTTTGTCTTCATGCAACACCTCCACACTCGACTCTTATCAATATTCAATTCTTTTAATATTCTTCTACAACATGTCTTCTTCCTCCAAAAGATTTGAAATATTCTCTCTTTATTTGTTATAAACATCTTTATCAGCTTCCTCATCTCCAAGAATGCAATCCCATCCATATTCAACTCAACAAATTCAATCATGCTTCCTCCCAGACCATGTATATTCATGGCATCATCTTCTACTCGAGCATTCTCTTCAAGCATATTCATCATCTGCAACCTTTACGATTATGCAATTGTTGTAATCTTTGCAAATTCCTTTTCTTGAACATCATCATTTGATTTCATATTATTCTCAAACATGTACAATCACCTTCATCTACAACCACAAAATTTGTGTAACATCCCCTCTGTTCGAAATCAAAACAAGTGAGTAAAATAGTGGTAAATTTGTTTTTTTGAACAACAGATAGAACAAGTGGTAAGCGTCACTGGAATACATCATAATTGCACTCCCTAATCTCATCACATCACTACAAAACAAGAATAAGAATACACCATCACTATTATTCATAGATCAACCATGTCAATTTAAGATAACAAACGTTTACCCACCCAACCTACTCTGCAAGGTTAGGACTTCTAAGACACATAATCAATGCTCAAGTCTAGGATTCATCTTATTGATTTTGACAATTTAAGGTCTCAGGATTGGCAACTGTTTTGAGGAACATGGAGATATCTATTCCCATAACCAACTCTAATTAGAATCAATTTTTAAATAACGGAAAGTACTATATCCATATCATAATTTAAATCATTTAATTCCTCAATCACTAGACAATTTTTTCTTCCTCTAAAGATTTCAAGAACAATAATTTGTTCATCATCTAGATAATATGCCTACTCTTTATGAAAACTATCATATATATTTTTACTCATCGTTAAACACAATCTCTTCCCTTTTTTCATACATACATTGATCATTATTTAATACTAACCAACACATAATCTTATATAAGAATGCTATCCAATAATGATCATATTTAAACAATATATCCTATTCCCTAAAAATGCCACAATAACTATATTCAAGAATCGACCAATTTTCTTTTCTTAATGAAAAACGAGTAACCATCAATATTCACTTAGTCTAATGAACCATATGAGATATATGGTTCAACTACAATGACTCGACACCCAATCCTAACCTCGACAAGTGGGAAGTAAAATTTCTATCAATATATAGACACTAGTTCCACTTGAACACAAGCAATCACTTCAAGGACTCTTAGAAACTAATTAAATATTTAACTTCTAGTTGTAAAGGTTGGTGATCATTGAAATAAATCCATTATAATTTTCCACTATGGAGTCAATAAATATAAACAAGGGTGATAATCTTTACTATTATCAAGTCCAAAAGCCACGATATCTGAATACCTACGGAGGTAGGGTGACATAATCAAACGATGTTAGCTGAAGTTCTCCATAAACAAAACACTTAAAAGTATAAGAAATTGGGTTCTTGAATAAGACTTAATGCTTAGCTTAATTTGAAGATCGGAAGACTCGTATACCATTCGAGTTAGCGAACTGGTAGCCAAGACAACTGCACCTAGATTTGCGTAATAGAAGACTACTTGACGAATACATTTTCAATAATGTTTGATGATGCCTCAATCACAATATTAAAGGGTCAATAAGGATAAAATTATCCTTATGAGGATCCACATCCCATGTTAAACATGGAGGTTAACAACCATAATCAATTTTATAAACAACATCGACCAACAACTCTAATCGAATATGCAATCCGTTGCAGTGTCACATCGAAAATTAAACTCTGAGAAAGCGTTAAACATCATAAATCCATCAATCCTTAATATAATGATTTAATAAAATTGTGTCGACTGTCAATCCTCAGATTCCTGGGAAAAATCAATGCAGTGCCTTTTTCGAAGGTCAAAATTATGGGAAGGAGATTCAACCAATCAAACTAATGCTCAATATATAAATTTGAAATTGAAATAAAATTTTCAAGCAGAATAAGTTCTAGATCCCTGTTATAAATTGAACAACTCAAGCTTACAAAAATTTCAACATGCCATTATTCTTGGCAGGGAATCAAGAAAGATTGTGAACCAAAAATTCCAACAATACCAAATCAAATTTCATCAATATTAAACATAAATTTAGTAATTTTTTATAACCAGATCATATGATATATGGTAATTCGAATTTCAACATGAAATTTCAATACTATACATAATACAAATTCAGATAACAATATTTTGTGTTGATAAATCAATTTAAATATCGAATCCATCCATTGGTTGGAAATTAAAGAATACATGGATGCGAATTTACTAATCAAATTCCACAACAACTATACAAATTAATATACAAAGATGAAATTAAATTTCACAGCGACCAACACTCAATCGTTTTTTCCATTGACTTTGGCAGCGAAATAAATCGGGTTCGATGTGCAAGCTCGTGACAAGGAGAATATAACAAATTCAATTTTGATTTGCGAAGGATTTTAATAAAACAACCTATCAATATTATCGTTTCCAAGCTTGAACAATTTACACACTAAACCAAAGAACTCTCGGAATTCATGTGACAATTTAAAATTTGCAGCAAATACAACATTCTAAAATTCAAGTTATAAAAATTCAAGTGTATAGAGGACAAATTTGAAATTGATTTCTCCAAGACGCATGGTGAATTGAAATTTAACCTTCATAATTACAATCAACTCTGCATTGTCCTTGAAATTAATACAATTTATCACAATACAAATACAATTTCATAAATTAAAATACCAGGGCCAATGAAGACAGAGAGTTGGTGATGTCCTTCAAGGACTTGTGCTCCTTCTGTTCTCCCATTTTCTAATCACTGAAATTTCACATGTACCTCCCAACCAATGCTAGGGGTACTCTTCTCCCCCCAAGCCGCAAAGGGGCCACACACAATAAACCAACAAACAATAGCTCCAAGGCTTGCCTCACAAGGAAGAGATTCCACTCTTTCTTCAAGCTTGGTATCTCAACTCTCACAAGTAAACCACAGTCCACAAAATTTTGGCAGAGTAACATTACCAGAAACAATCACCCTTTTCCCTTCTATTTCATTTGTTTTATAGAAAAATCCTCAATGACACATGTACTCATGCATAATTAATTATCTTTTTTAATTAAATTATTTTTTGTTATTCACCCACACACTTGTCACACTCTCCCCAAGTTGCACAAGTAATTACCAATTTTTATTTTATTTAAAAAACCAAATTCCCTCACATTTCCCAATATGTTCCTATTTTTTCTCTGAGTTGTCCCTTTGTTCCCCAAATTCTCATTTAATGAGTGTCTCCTAACTAGATCTTAGTTAGAGTTGGATTAGGAGTCTTCTTCTAGTTAGACTAGTGGTAGCTTGACTCAAGATACTATTCTCTTTGTACACCTATTCTCTCATATTATTATCTCTTTTTATTTTAAAAATTCAATTTATTAATTTCATGCGCACATGTGCAATTAATCCATTTATTTAAATTTTTATTTATCTTCTTCCTAGAGTTTGATTTTATTTTACACTCTTTTCATTTATTTAATACTTTAACTAGTCCCTCAAATAAAATTAGACTTGGACTTAGTCTTTTGTTAGGATTAATTAATAATTTATTGTTCAAATAATTATTTTATCCTAACAAGGTCTAATCACTTCAATTTTTTCTAGGCCACCTAGATTTGGTGACTCAAGTTTTAATTACACAACGTTCCCTTCAAGACACACCTCTATGATCCAAGGGTTCACTTTATATTGGTTTTGGAAGTTTGTCCGACCCTTTGGAGTCAACACTCCATTCGTTCGACCTTGTGAGAGACTAAGGGATTCTAAGGAATATTGACTCCACCTTATTACGTTCCCCTTAGAATATTCGTGATTGACTATCTCAGTCCACCCTCATGACATCGTGAACCTCTCAAACTAGGGACGTTGCCACACCTCTCCCTCAATGCTTGGTTTCTATGCATGGCCCCTCTACTCCTATGTGAGTCGTGTTAGTAAGGACTATAAAGCCTATATCCACTAACAAAAACAATGTCAATAATATATATACATAAATCATACTGAAATCAATCATCTGTCACATGTGCATAAAATGAAATACTCAAACAAATACAATCCACTCCCTAACTCAATCTAGAGTCCAAGGAAGTCCATCGATGTCATCAACATCCATAACCTATCATGTTCCCTGCACACTCAGGAAAGCTCGTCAATAGCATCTGTCAATACACATACATCAATTTAACGACAATTCATAATACATCATCATCATATATAACTCATAATCGAAACAAAATCATAATATACCATAACCGGATTACTTGCATGCAAGTGTCCTCAAAGAATATGTCAATAAAAGTGTGCTCAATAGAGCGGGATGTTACACTTTCTTCTTCTTGAAAACAAACAAATAATATGTTAAGGGAAAACACAAATTTCATCTTCACTCCCTCGTTTTCTTTGCTACATCTGACACACACCACATGTGTCTCTATCTTCCACTACTATCATTTTCTATGTCTCTGTTCATACTCATTTATTTTCAATTTAGGTCCACTCTAAAATATTAGCCACCATTTGGAAACAATGCATTCCCTCTGCCACCAACATGTTCCTCAAAACATATGAGCCCAGTCTCTAGTCCAAGAAACCTTCTGACTACATTTTCTCTTGCATCCTACTCATGTGGTCAGACAAATTCAAACCACACACTTGCTCATTTCTAGTGACTATTCTTTCATCTCAAGATAACAATTATGGATAATTCCACCATAACTTCCATCACATTCGATCACAAATGAACCATGTTGCCTCTTTCATCTCAAGATAATAGTCATGGATAACTACCACCATAACTACCATCTCATTCGATGACAAATTCTCTCATAACCCACATTACCTCTTTCATCTCAAGATAATAGTCATGGATAACCACCACCACAACTACCATATATCTCTAGCAACCATTTATTTCAGAGACTGTATTCTTTCAGTAGCAACCTTATGGAATTTACATCATCCAAATTTCTATTCTTGGCTATCTTCTTCTTCTCACGAATTCAATCTTCCCTTCAATAATTTCACTCTGGCATCTGGTACTTTATCTCATGCATCTTCATTTCCCATGCAATTCTTATTTTCAATCTGCTACCATTACATCATATCCAATATTGGTTCTTACACCTCCTTGACTTGCTCATCTTCACCAAAGAAATATTTGGGAATTGTCTCACCTTCTCATATTCACAGAGAAATCCTCGGGAGTTGTATCGTAGACCTCAACTAGACTACCATTCACGGGCCTTTTTTCCAGCACTATCTCCCATCACCCTTCTTCCATCAAACACAAGATGAAACAAAATTCTCCTAGGTCTTCTTGTTTCCATGGTTACACATGAACACTATCACGAAACCAATCCTCAAGAGCGTAACCATCTCTCATACTCTTGCAAATTCTTTCATCTGAGAGTTGTAACTTATAACTCCATACTCTTGCAGATTCTTCCATCGTAGAGCTAAATCTAGCTTTGATACCACCTGATGCATGGATTTTCCAACCCATACCCATTAGAGTAGATACACAACAAAAATTCCCTCTCATACAAAGACTTCTCACTCTCATAGGTAGACTTATCACATCTTGCAAACCCTCTTTTATGTGATGCAAACACACTCCTGTACTCTAGAAAATATCTATGCTCATACCACAAGAGTGCTTATCCTCACTATAATCATTCAATGATATCTCAACAACAATATCTCTACACCAATGAAAATATGTTAGTCTCACACAACATATTAAAACATTCAGTTGCGCCCATATACAAATAAACATAAATCCGAGCACGATCTTCCCATAAACCCCATTCCCACCTATATATTATCACAATTGAACTATTCTCCATGTGAATTTAATCATCTAAGCAATACTATTTAATTTACAACCATTCATACAACTAACATAACACTATAACATCACATAGACTCATCCATATGTACACACAAGGATTTAATCTACAAAACCCTAATTCCTTTATTCATTTGCATAAAGAATAAAATACACTGGCTTCATGTCCTATATGTGATCTTACAAAATTCATTGGATTTCCAGGACAAAGAACATGGAAATATCAACCGTTCCTCTATCACTTTCCTCGCGATACATTTGCAAGCTCTCTCTAAGCCTTCTTGATATGTGTTTATTCACCTTCAAGCAATTTTTCTCCTTGAGCTTCCAAATGAGATCCTCATTCCCTTTCATTTTCCATCTTTTGTCCTTTCATTTCCAACTTAGGGTTTTCCTTCTTCTTCTGGAGTGATTCACCTTCCAAATTCCACTCAACAACATGCACTCCTTCCCCAACACATCTAATGGAATCCCTTTTTCCAATGTGGACAAATTCCTCAAGACCGTTGTTGTTTTCTCTCATGCATGGTTTCATAGTATTTCATGGGGACGTTTCATAGCCAAGGGCGATTCCACTTGATCCGTAATGCCCATAACCACTTTTGCAACATTTTTTGTTTTGTTTGCTAGAGTGTCTATGACCTGCGGGACTAGCTTGTGGCTAAGAAACCACAACCCAGGGGCATCTAAGCCATCAAAATCACCCGGGGATTGCACCTGGACTAGGCCACACCAACCCTTAGCTGTATAGATTTTTTGGTGTCTCCTCCCAGCGGGTTCAAACCTGGATCACCATGCAGAACAAGGCCCATCAAAACCAACCGCATTAACGAGATTTGACTATTCAACAACATGTTAACCTTAAGGCAATGTGTCCATTTTCCAACAAGGAATCCATCCTATAGCACGGGTCCATTCTGCTACACTACCAAAATATTTAGCATTATCATGATATGTAGCAACGTCGTCACTTCCCACAACCAATCATTATCCTGCAAGAACATTCTGCATATTTCCATTTTCTACAGTGTTGTCACTATCCCACAACATGGTCACTATTTTGTAGCACTTCCACTCTTCCGCAAGAACCAATTTGGTTATGTATCCATCTTCACCCTAATATCCCCAAGATGATTTTGATGCCCCTACATCACAGAGGTAGGGAGAGGTTTTATTCCTTGACTGATGTCCTCAACATCTTTGTCAAGGGGAAAAAACAACCTTTAGCTCTCATGGTATTTCTTTGAACCATCATATATTTTCTACAACTAATCTAGTGACTCTGGCTATAAATTTCTCCAAGACATGTAATTCTACTACATATACTCGTGAAACTCCATTCTATAGATTTAGAGAAAATTCTTCAGTTAAAAGAACATTGATATTTTTAATATTTTCGCAAAATTGAAACCACCTTTTTATTTGAAAGATATCTACAAATTGTCTATTTTGGACAAAAAATTCCAAATTCATGGGTTCATGTCGCAAAAAATTTCCACGAATCCTTTGTTAATTCATAGGTTCACTCAATAACATTGTTTTACCAATTTTTTTGCATGAAAATGTGATAGGATATATTCACATATGATCCATAATTCAGAAAGAAAATGTTGTCCTTCTTGCCAACCCCTTCCATTATGACTTCTAATGAATGCCAAAAATGTTTCCTTAAATCAAACACTTTTCACTTGTCAACTCAACTCTTCTCTACCACCTTTGTCAATTTTATTGTTTGTCCCACCATCATTTTAATTGATATGTTATGTCATTTGATTGATGTGCCATAAAGTTTATTTGGAGGCATCAATATCTCATGTATATTCCATGCAATAATCATTATAAAAGGTGCCCAATTGAATGTAATGAGTCACAATGATGTAACCCATCTGCAAAAAGTCATAAATATCAACCATGTGTGATAATGACAAGGCTCGATGAAAAGGTTGATGACATAGCTATCAAATATGTAATGAATGGTGGTGCATATAAAGGCTAAAATAAGGCAACAATGGTCTAATAGGTAGGATATGGTATTGAGGAGACAATAATGGGTATTAAATGTGGCATTGGAAATAAAGTGGAAAACCCCCACCCATCCCCACAACTCAAATGGCCATTGTATCGATGGCGGAAAATAAATTAGGGGAAAGGGGGATAAGACATTGCATGACAAGGAATTAGATGAAGATGAAGAATAAATTTTACCAAATAAGAGACAGACACACCTGAAGACCGATGGAAATATTGCAATGGTGAAGTCAAAAACTAGAGAATGTGGTTGAATGAGACTTCGACAGAAGTAAAATAATTATCAGTGGAAAGGATGGAGAGAAAATTGTGAAAAACATTGACAAGGTGTAGCATGATGAAAATAGATGTAGAAAAGAAAAGGTCTAGAATGATGAAAATAGTGGTCAGAGAGAAAATGCACAGTATGGGGAAAATAGTTGTTGTAGAGAAAAGTTGTAGTATGAAGAAAATTGTTGCTACAAAGGAAATTCATAGTAGAACGAAAATTGTTGCGACAAAGGAAAGTCACAATACAAAGGTTTTCTTTTTTAGTTTTTAGCATCAGAAGTCCCACCAAAACTAGTTTTCAAGACCACAAATGTCCAGTGATTCCCAAAGGTTTTCAACACTAGAAAACAAAATTTACCTATAGAAAATACCACCAAAATTAATTTTCAAGACTTATTACGACCTTGATACTTGAAGGTTTTCATCACAAGTTTTTTTTTTTTAAATGAAGAAATGTTTAGACTGATGTGAAGGCCAAAGATCCTTCCATCAAACTGATAGAGGGATGGTGCTATAATTGGCTAATGAAATATTCCTTATATTGAGGTTTCTTGTAGATATTAAGATGATGTCCATCAACCAGAAAATATATGTGATCATTATCAATAGTGCTTAATTAGATAGTGCCATTAGAATACATTGTTTCTACTTTATAAGGACCAAGCCATTGAGTATGCAATTTTCCTCTAAAGTCATGGAATTGGGAATTGTACAGAAGAGCCTAGTAACCTAGTTGAAAATATTTAGATTTAATGAACCTATCATGCCAACAATTCCATTGTTGCTGCAAAGTTTCAGTATGTTACAAATCTTGTTGGTGGTTTTTTCTAATAGATTGAGATGAGTGAGATAATTATATTGAGTAGTGGAAATTTTGATACCAAAATCCAGATTGTGCAAAGGTTTTTGATTTTTAATTCAATAAGTAGAGGAATTTTTTTTTCATAAACTAACTCATACAAGATGAAACATATGGAAGTCTTCAAGGGTGTAAAATAGGCCCAAATAGTATCAGGAACCCAATCAACCCAATTACGATGATGGAATTGGAAATTCTTGGTGGGGATATTTCAAGTTCTCTATCAGTGACTTCAATTTGACCATTATCTTGAGGATGGTACAAAGTGGAGAGATGGTTCTTTATCTATTAAGTGTCCATAAGTTTGGAAATCATTTTGAAAGTAAAATGGGTGCCTTGATCAGAGACGATTTTCATATGGACACTGAATATGGTGAAGATGGCTTCATACAAGAATTCAACAACTTGACCTTCCTTAATATCTCATAAAGGATAAAATTCAACCCATTTGGTGAGATAATCTATGCATATCGAAATGTAATGGAATTGATTGGAATGAGGATTGATAGGTCCCACAAAGTCGATACCCCACTTTTCAAAAGTATACAAGGAAACTTGTGGTTTCAATGGAATTCCAGCTAACTTGGCAAGACATCGGCATGTGCTAGTAGGCATCACATTGTTTTACATAGTTGTAAGCATCCTTGTGAAGTGTACGCTGGTAATAACCAGTGGAGCGGATTTTCCAAGTAGTTCCATCAAAAAACAATTACCACCACATTGTTCAGCGTGGTATGTCTTCAAGATATCATACACTTTGTATTCATAGACATGGTGACACAAGATTTGATTTGGCCCAAGAAAAAACATGTAGCCTTATATTCAAGTAAATGATCCACTCTTCCCAATTAAGTGGAAACAATCTTTGTAGGAGAAATGTGGTGGAAAATTCCTAACCATCAAATAATTGGTAATGTCTACAAACCACATTGTACTAAGAGAAAAAACAAACAAATGTTTATTTGGAAATGAATCATCCAATGGTTCATCCTCCAAGTTGTTAGGTAAACAAGACAGAAAATTTACAACCACATTCTCCTTACCAGGCTTATCAACTATAGTAATTCCAAATTCTTGAAGAAGTAATAGACAACAAATAATTTTGACATTAATAATAGGTTTATTCATTAAATAATTAATAATGGCATGACCTGTGTGAACAAATGCATAATACACAGTGATGAAATGCCAAAATTTACTAAGAGCATAAAAAAGTCTTTAAGAAATTCCTTCTCCGTGACAATGTAGTTTAACTCTATAACAATGATGTTCTTGTTTTTTTTTTGTTTGTTAATTTGTGCGGGACCTGTTTGCTACGCGATTAACCTATGGCTTGAGAAACCGCGACTCAGGGGCATCTAAGCCGTCAAAATCACCCAGGGATCGCACCCGGCCTGAGCCACACCAACCCTTAACATGGTTGGATTTTTTGTCCCCGCAGGTTTCGAACCGGTGACTTTAACATCAAGGAGTGGCTTAACAACACACTCCGTCATCGACTGTCCTACACCTCGGGGACACAATGATGTTATTGTTGATATAATATATAGTATACATTTTCTCAACATTCTTCTGTCCTATAATTGCACCCAAACTTTTGTTAGTGGCGTCAATATCTGGTAATAAATCCCATGTCCTAAAAAGATACAGACATCCTTCTATTTTTTAGGGAATGAGAGGTATTTAATAACAATGATTTTAGTAGGGTCCACTTGAATACCTTTGGTTGAGATATTTTGTCCTAAAACAACTCCTTCTATCATCATCAAGAATCATTTCTCATTTCTCAAAGATATATTCATGTTCCTACAAGGATTAAGCATTATCTCAAGCCTATACAAGGCTTCTTCAAAGGAATCTCTAAAAATAGTAAAGTCATCCATGAAAACGTCCACGCAATCAAGGATTATATAAAAAAACATACTGATAATTGTACATTGGAAAGTGTGAGGTTCATTGCACAATCCAAATAGAAGTACCTGATATGAAAAGGTACCCCATGGKAAAGTGAAGGTTGTTTTCTCTTGATCTTCTAGGGAAATTTTATTTGGTTATACCCACTAAAACCATCGAGAAAAGAGAGGTATTTATTTCTTTCCATGGAATCAAATACTTGATCAATCAATGGCAAAGGAAAACGATCCTTCCTGATGGATTTATTAAGTTCTTGATAGTCTACAAAAATTAACCATTTGCCATTTTTCTTCAATACAATAACCAATGGGGAGACCCATTCACTATCAAATATGGGGTAAATGAATTCAACAGTAAGTATATTTTGAAGTCCATCCTTAACAATATCGTTAAGAGTTGGATTCATCTGTTGATAAGTTTGTCACAACAGGGGAAATCCCTCATAGATGTAAATATGATGCATGCAGATGATAGGATCAACACCTACCATATCCTTTTTGTCCCAAGAAAAAATTTCTAATTTCTTCTACAACATACTCATCAACTATTGTCATTGAGTAGGCTAGAAATTGGTGTTGATATTAAGATATTTCCCGAGAGAGATCTCAACAACCAAATGTTTTGAATCTGTTGTTGTTTCCATAAAAAATTCATCAAGGTATAGAGAGGGGAGATTATCATAGGAGGAAGGAATCATAAAATATTTAGGGAGTGAGGAGGAACTAGACTTTTATATAATTGACCATCGATATCTCTAATCTAGATAGTTTAAGGGTGTAAGTTTTGCATATATTTCAAGATCACTTGGTCATCTATAGGTCTTTTGAGAATTGGATCTCTATCAACAATAAAAAATAAGCAACATTGTGGTGTCATCGAAAGGATATGGATCTTATAAAGTCATACATAAAGGCTTATCCAAGTCTAGAATATATTTTGTTGGAGGGTACAATGTAAGTTTCTTTATAGAAATACCCTATGAAATAGTAATATTTCTAGAGAAACACCCTATGTAAGCATCAACAATGGCTAACCACGAACAACCTCAGATAAGAATATAACCTCCAAGGTTAGTCTTGGTATGTAACACCATAATATCATTAGGGTATTTTGAGGAATCAATGGTGACAAGGACATCTTCCAAGATACCTTCTTGTTTGATTGTGGACTGCTCAAATATTTGAAAAACAATAGGCGTTGGTCATAATAGGTTTTAGAGTTGTAATTTATCCATAACCTCCTTAGCCATGGAAGCACCTAAATCAATGAAGGTATGTAGAATGAGATTTTTCTTGATGGGGCTCCCAGATTCATAATATTTTATATTGGAACCCTTCCTTAACATAAGGTTAACTAGGTGGTCTCATGACATGAATATTTTTTAGATCTTGTTGTTTATTTTGACCCCATTTTTTGAGGCAAAGGTCTCAAATCGTTTTACTATAAATAAGAACATCTTTGATGGCCTGTAATAGAGGAATATTTACACTAAGTTCCTTAGTTCCCATACAATGTCAAAAGCGGGTTGACTAAGTGGTTTAGACTAATTTAGTCACTTTGGAAAAGGTGGGGATGCAACTTGAGGTTCCTTAGGTGGTGGAGTCAACTTGGTTGAGTTCAGTGTAGACAACAATTATTGGTTAGGTTCATTTCTCATTGGTTCAACAACTAGATTGTATTTTGGGCCAGTAAAAACTTCCTGGACCTAAGATAGGTATCCTAACAAACCAAAGTAGACAATGAGTAGGTCTGTCATTCTTTAGATTTTTTATTGTAAATAGGTTGGGTTGTCTTTTTATTAGTATTAGGAGTAGGATAAGCAGGTAGTTGAGATTGCCTCCTAGGATGTTGTTTGTTTTGATGATTCTTCTATGGAGGAGGGAGGAGGAGAGCCAATGGTTGTTGTGGCGACCAATTTGGATATGACCTAAAAGATTGTTGTTGATCTAACCATTGGAAATTCTAAAACATATAATTTTGTTGGGAATAAGGTGGAGGGTAAGGCCAAGGTGGTTGATTTGCAAAAGTCTCTTTCCAAGTTAGTTGAGTACCTAGAAATTGGTGAGGATACCAATTAGAAGTTGAGAATTGATTATTCCAAGATGAACTAAAATGTTGAGAATAATAATTCATACCTATAATAATTCATACCTTACAATAATCATGACATTTCTTTGTAAATACTTCATTTGGTCCCATGTATGTATACTTCCTCCTAAACCCATGAACAATGTTGCATCTTCCAATATAAAAGGAAATAGTCGTAGCTTCTAAACATTAGTGTTGTATTCATAGGTTTGAAACACCACTTCAAATTCAAACATCAAGATATATAGGTCCTCCATGGGAAGGCCATAGAAATGTGGAAGAATAGGGAGATTATTATTTTTCCTCTTAGATTCTTCTTTAGGTTCCCAAATGGGAAACTTGTACACTACTTCTAGTTCTTTATTATCGCTCTCATTCTCAATGGTAATAGAGGTAGAAAACTTAGTATTAGAACTCTCGAAACCCCAAATAGAAATATAGGGTTTAGCCTCTAAAACCTTGATTGTGGGTTATTCATTTATAGACACACTACCACATTATCTATCACTTCATAAACCGATTATGCACCAGACAGAGCTGTTGCAGTGAGCTCTCTTTTTCTACTTGTTTCAATAGAGTTTGAAGTTGAAAGAAACCTAGGAAGAAATCTCCCAAAATTTCCCCTTCTCATACATAGTAATATGAGTCAAAAACACCATACATTGAAACAAAATTGGATATCATTTTTCAATCCTATAATAGTAGCAATGGATTTAGCAACCCAAAATCAAGAAAAAAAACTTTGACAAATTGGTGTTTCAACGTTTGGAAATGCTTCGGATTAATGAACTTAAGATAATCTCAACTATACTTTAATTATTAACCAAGGATCATAGACTTTCAAAACACCTACACTATATGTGCATTTTATAGATATTTTAGATCTTAGGTATTTATTATCGATTTAATTATTTTGGGGGTTTTTCATTATTTTCAATCAAGTACTACATTCGTAAATTTTTAAACCTTAAACTAAATGATGCCCATGAATTACTTTGTAGTGCTTTGCTGCAAAAGTAAAATCATAGGAAATGAAGAGAAAGGACCAAAAATTAACTATGCACACCAGTGAAGAAATGAAATTGCAAAAGTAAATCTAACTAGACACACAAACATAAACTAAACTTGGAAAAAGGAAACTAATTTAATCACACTAGCAAAAACTAAAATTGCAAAAATGAAACTAATTTAATCACACCAACATAAATTGAAATTGCAAAAATGAATCTAATTTAATCACACCAACAAGAATTGGGAGTGTGGAAATAAAACATGACATTTACATAAGTGAAATGAGATGGTAGTAATGCTAGAACAAATAGTAACTATTAGAGATCATTCAGTTATGTACTACAAGAGTGGGCCTTTTCTTTTCAACTTTGTTGAGTGATATCTGAAACTTAACTTAGTAAATAAAATAGAGACTTAGTAACAAAAGAAACTAAGCGAATTTCTTTTATTATAAACCCAAATGAACCCAAACGGTTCTTTTCTTTGTTCCTTTATACAAATTCCTTCAAAGTTGTTCTTAGATAATTCCCTAATTTTATAGAAAAACAACTAACTATCAAATCGTTTCCATCTCTTTCTTGGATATCTTCTTTACATCAAGATGAGGGAAATGTAGGGAAATTATCTCCTCAAAAGGTGGTTGCAATCCAAATACTCCTTATGGAAGTTCAAGGTTCCTAAAGTCATGGTTAGATCCCATAATGTTGTATTGCAGGGAAATATGTCAACATGTGCCCTAAAATATTCAACTACAAACTCAACCACAATCTCAAACTCATCTACATGGAATGTAACTTTGCATCAATTTATCCAAATGCCACTGAGTTGTTGATGTTTTGGTAGATGCGGGAGGTATTAACCTCCATGTGTAACCTTTGAATTAGAATATAATATTCCAGAATCAAGTGAACCGCTAAACATATGTTAAGAAACCGTAGGAGAGAATTCAATCTCAAGAGAAATAATATCAAAGTAATAGACACTTCCAGAAGGAAAAGTCGGCCCTAGTCAACTGGAAAATTTAGTATAAATTGGAAGTTTCCTAGTTCATTTGTACACACTCACTTAGTAAGAGATCAAGTCTAGAAGAATGTAGTTACAGCTAGAGGTGCACAATTCTAGGAGCAACAACTATAGCTAGAAGGGGTGCAAATATGGAAGAGTAGTGTAGAAGTCATGAGTATTTCTCTTGTGCACTTCTCTTAGGGAAAATTTACATTCTTATTCTATGGTTATTGTGTTGTTGCTGTAGTAGTTGTGGCTAGGGTTTATTTGTTGGTTCTGGAGTAGGCTTGCTAGAATTATTCTAAGTAAAGGTTAGTGTGCTTGGGGGTGGAATATGTGAATGCCTATGGTTGGGTGAAAAGGATGTGACAGTATCTATGGTTAAACGAGCATACCAAAATTTTAACATGGTATCAGAGTTGGTTTCCTTCATAATAGTCTAACCGCTTTAAGGAAGATCCTCAGTTTCCCCCATTTTCAAGCTCGCTGAGAACTTACTGAACCTATCAAGAAGTTTTCCGAAGTAGGGTGCACCTTCCCCCCAGATCATATCTCCAAAATTATGAAATTAAAAATTAAGTTTTCTCATAAAACCCTAGGTCTGCAGTGCCAATTGCAGTTGTAGTACTAGATACAGTTGCTTCGTGCCAGTTACTTCGTACAAGTTGCTTCATACCAGTTTCTTAGTGTCAGTTGCAGCACCAGCTGCAGTTCCAGTTGCAACACCAATTGTAGTTCCTCTGGACCAATGAAGTTTCTGTGAAACGTTGGGACTAAGTTTTGGTTGTCCTAGTGCGCCTCACCCTAGCGCATCTCCAACTACCTTCAGATTGCAAGTTGGAGCACCTTGAAGTTTTAGGATTCGTCGTTGCTTGCCGCTCCTGCCATAGGTATGTACTTGTATGTGTTTAAATTGTATCATTATATTAAGGATATTTTGAAGATAAGGGATCTTTTGTCCAAGAAACAATTGTAGATCCAAAGGGATCTCAAATCCAACACATTTAGAGGAACAACACACTCTAGGTTTTGTTATTTTGATATGCCTCTAGTTGTTATGGAATTATTTTGATATTATGAACATCTAGTTGTATTTTGATCTATTGAAGTTATGATTATCATACTAACCTTTGGTCAAAGTTAAAGTTATAATTTGACTCTAGTCAAAGTATTAAATTGATTAAGGTTGAGATTTTCGAGTTTACTTTCATTATATTCCCTTACTCAAATCTATGTCAAGAAAGCATATTGTCTTAGTACAAGGGACAGATTGAAGAGAATACTTGTCATCTTGACTGAAGGAGACTCAAAATAAAAGAAACAAAACTCATTCTTGAAGATAAGACGCAAGGTTCCAGGTTTGATTGATTAAATTTATAAGTTTCCAATTTGCACATATCAAGTTTGATAATTTCTACATTACAAGTAAACACTATAGTTGTGAAAAAAATCCTTGAAAGGTTCTATTACTGCTAGATACAATGAATACTTGGTAGCATGTAAGTACTATTAATATAAATACTTATTGTACTTGTTTGCAAGATGAACTAACATCTCCTATAGGAGATACTTCTGGTTTTTCTTCTAGGCATGTCACTTTGGTAATAATATGTTGATTACCATGAAATTGTATTTTATTCTTATTAACATAAATATGTTCTTATGAAAATGCTATTATATTGGAAATACTTTTTCTCTTGTTGCTCTTGTCTCGGGAAGGATATCTTGTAATTCCATGGATATATTGCTGTTCTTCTTTTCTTGTTTTGGGTAGGTTACCATGGAGGAATGATTGGTCACAACACTAGAAGAGTGTTGTTCCTATTTCTTATTATTTTATTTTTTATGTTGGATCTTGTTCTAGGTAGGTCACAAGTCATAGCTCTAAGAAATATCTACTGTGATGATTGTTCTCGTTATTGTTTTTATTATTATTATAAGAGTATTATTCTTGTCTATTGTTTTCCCTTGTTGTTGGTCTTGTTCCGGGAAGGTCACATGTGATAAATCTGAGAGAATCTATAGTGATGGTTGTAGGAGGCGACATATTATATGGTCTCTAGTTTGAGACATGGAGCAGACTACCCAGAGAAGAAGTTGTATACTCAACCACATATATCCATGTACGCAAGAAAAAGAGGAAGAAGAAGGGTACTTTTGCAAGATACATAATATCTCATATGGATATTGATTGTCGGGAGAAGAAGGATCCAAAGATGACCGAACATATCCCTTTAGTTCTGTTGACCTGTAACATCCCACTCAGGCACACTGAGAAAACTTATTTTTGAGGACACTTGCTCGCAAGTGATCTGGAATTTTGTGATGTTAAACCATTTATACTTGATTATGATGCGATTGACAAACGACATGATGTTTTACTAGTTTTGATTGACACGGGTGTTGCTGACTCTATTTTATTGAGTGTGCAGGGTTCTTGACCTTGAGGATGCAGAGGCATCGGTAGAACCCCCTTGGACTCCAGATTGAGTCAGGGAGTGTGCTTTTTGGGGTTGATATATTTACTGTGATGTTTCATTGATTTGATGATTTGATGATGACATTTCTGACATGATTGTTGATGATGCAGGCTGACAATAGCTTGCCGACCAGACTCACATATGGAGTAAAGGGGCCACACACGATTCCAGAGAGGTTGAGGGAGAGGGGTGGACAACATCCCTACCACCGCCTACTAGCACTCCCGTCGTGGCTCGAACTGTAGGTTAACGATTACCTAGTTCGAGAGGATCCACGATGCCGTGAGGGCATACTGCGACAGTCGCTCACGATGATTCTAAGGGGCATGCAATAAGGCGGGGGCCTTATTCCTTAGAACCCTTAGTCTCCCACAAGTTCACCTGGCGAAGTGTTGACTCCAGGGGTTATAGATGTCTACCAAACAGTTCAGTGGTGAGTGGCACCCTTGGAGCATGTGGTGCATCCTGAAGGGCACGTTGCACAAAAGAAACCCAGTGGCGAGTGGCACCATTGGAGCACGTGGTGCATCCTGAAGGGCACATCGCACAAAGGAAATTCAAGAGGTGAGTGGCACCCTTGGAGCACATGGTGCGTCCTGAAGGGCACGTCGCCATAATGTGGTTGAAGGAGTCAGCCTAAATAGCACTAAGTCTTCAACACCTGAATAAACCCTTAAACAATTCCCCTAACCAGGCGTCGCCAGTTCAGAATTTGAGCCCTTTGTCAAAAAAAAAACATAATTCAAGACTATACATTAAATATTCATTCCCCCTATGATTTGCAACCTCCACCTAAACCAAGGAGTTTCCTTCCTTAATTAAATACATAAAACAATTCCCCCGTTAATTGAATTCATAAAGTAATTCCTTACTTAATTGCGTACATAAGGCCTTTCCTCATTCCCAGTAATAAGCTTGATAATTGTCTTTTTAGTGAAGGTACTACTACTTCGCCCTAACATAATAATCAAAACTTAACCATCTCCTAATAACAACGCCATTATATTCTAGCTCACAATAGCTCTGCAATTCAAATAACATTAGAATTTCATTTCCTACTAGCTAAGCATTAACAATACAAGTGCTAATAATAAAATTGAACAAAAAAAAAACCCACTTAAGCTAATGTGAGTCTTCATAAAGTGTGTAGGGTAAAATAAAGAGATTTAAGAAATTAATTCATTTAGGTGGTTGTAAATGTGAAAAGAAGAAATTAATTAGTTAACTAAAGGGAGTTTAAAAGAAAAAATATATATATTATGAATTTAATATATATATATATATATATATATATATATATATATATATATATATATATATATATATATATATATATATAATGAAAAAATTCTTAAGCGCGTTTACCTTATTGAGTTTTCAAAAAAAGAAATAAAAGAAATAAAAATAATAATAAATAAATAAATAAAAGGGGGGGAAAAACTTAAAAGAAAGAGGATTTAGGGTTTTTGAGGAAAACCTAATGGGATTAGGTCAGGAGGAGGATAAAAGAAAGGTATGGGGGAAGAGAAGAGGGATCTTCTATGAGGTATTGTTATGCTGCCAAAATGGCAAACTGGACGGATTGCTTGTGAGGAGTTGGGCATCTCTCAGCTGTGTTAGAGTGGTAGCTCAGCCTTGGAGGCGAGCTGAGAAGCTAGGTACTGTCTGGATTGTGTGTGGCCCCTTTGCGGCTCGGGGGGCTGAGGGGGAAGTAGAGTACCCCTAGCGTTTGGCTGGGAGGTACCGGTGAGTCCTCTATGGTCGGCACGGAGTAGGATTGCACGGAGCACGCGGACAAACCTTCGGAGGAGGCGAACATGCAAAGGTACGCCCTTCGGTAGAATGAAAGACAGTGTAAATGGTTATTGTTTACACTCTGGAATGTGTTAGGGTTTTATTTTATTTTCCTTGTTCTGTTCTATGTAATGTTTATATTATCACTCTGGATGGCGTAAAAATTCATTCTATGACTGTGTAAAATAGTATTTGTTTACATTCCTGACGAGGTTAATGTTTTATTTTATTCTCCTTGTTCTGGTCTGCGTAATGGTTATATTATCCTGCTGGATGGCGTAAATCTTAATCTACGACTGTGTAAAAAAAATACAAGCGAATCTGGACTGTGTAAATGAATTATTTTGTTCTTATCCGGGACTGGTGTCGTTCCTCATTCTGGACGCGTCTTTCCTCCTTGTAATTATATGAACGTGTTTTTTTTCCTTCCTGTAAACACTCCTTGGTGGGGTTTTATCTTGGGCCATGCACTCCTCTTAGTTTCCCGCATTTATACAGTGGACATTCTCTTCGATTGTGGGCAAAAATCCCTGCGCTTATTGGTGAGCTTGCTCTGCGATTTGGGTTATTTTCCCTGCGTTTTTATAGTGAACCTTCTCTGCGTTTTGGTGTATTTTCCCTGCGTTGTGATAGTTAAATTTTTTGCGTTTTTGGGGCTACCCATCTCAGCTAAGGTTACCCACGACTTTAAACCTTTTAAACTCTGCACTGTGGTCTCACCCTCTCTGCGAATGGTGGATCTCACAATTCTGCGTTTCGTATTAACTCTGTGCGTATGGGTTGTCGTTCCTTGGTTGATTGGTGGGAGATTGGGTGTAAATCCTTGCATTGGTTTGACATTCTCGGTCGGGTTGCCCCTGTTGGAAGCTGGTTCAGTCGCCCTGAAAACCTGCATGAGTTCTACCAAATTAAATGGTCAATTTCAGCGACAGTGACATTTGGGTTCTTAACCACACACCAAATAGAATGTCAGGTAACAGCCAATTACTGACGAAGTAAAATACGAAAGGAGAAATATATTACGTCTTTCGTTCTCGTACTCATTATCTTTGTGCAATCTAGCATGGTAGATGCTATATGCGCGCCTAACCTTAGCGATCATAATATAAATCGAAGTAAACCAGGTGTTTTATTTAACATCTAATGCAATTCCTATATTTCGTGATCAGTCTTCTTGTCTTACTGTTTTATTATTATAGTATTCTAAACTCTAGATTTTAAATTAATTTTTAATTACAATGTAAGAACATATCAAATTGAGTACGAAGGTAATTTCAGTTTATGCTAGATTTATCAAATATGTAATTAAATGTTACATTATAATTAAATTTAAATTATGATTTTAATTAGTCGGAAGGGGTGATGATGGAATAATTCTTTTAACCCCAGAGACGCTGTAAAATCTGGCATGGGCGCACCCTCGTAATTTGCCAGCCACCTCTCCGGGCTGCCTCTGTGAGGCGCGATCCCCAGTTGCGTGCACCAGTCGCCCGTGTTTGACGTGCACTCGCCGCTGCAGTCTGGTCTAAGATTATCAACCCCTATCGTGTATTTATGGCGCCTTAGTTTTGGCGATAACTTCTTTAAATTCGGCCTTTCGTGGGAGTAGTGCCAGGCTGCAGTTGGGCAGCAGAATCGCTGCAAGATCTCGGCATAGAGATGGCAATTTTTTTTTTTACTCACCTCTACGCAGCAGCTCATTCCTAGGACCCCGTGCCCTCCATTGCAGCTGAGAGGACGTAATTGCTATCAACGAATTTCTTGGATTCCCTCGACAGAGTGTTGGAAGGGTCACCTACCAGTTAACCGTGTTGAGTCGCCCTGTGCTTGCAAGACTGCGTCTGCGAGTAACTTGGATCCCTTTTCTCGTTTGGTAAATAGTGAAAACCCGCCCTGCTGAGTACGATCATGGCCCTGTCTTGGGGATTGTGTTCGGTCTTAGTTTAACCGGCAATTTCTTTCTTTTTAAATCGCATTCTTAATGTTTTAGTTGCCCACTTATTCTTCCATTACTGTTGTAGTCCTGTGTAACTCATTTAAGTCGTGTAATTATTATAACGAAACCAGAAGCTACTTAACCTCTCTGACACGTGGAAGGGATTGACTTGGGAGGACAAGAATCCATTGAATTTGGGTAAAGGTCCAATGTCTTTTCCTTGGTATCGATTTTATACTTAAGATATTTGATTTTTATGGCATGCGAATGGTGGCCTTAAGACATAGTAACCTACCTTACTTGAATAACAACAAATCTACTTTAGTGATGTTTCATAACAAGCCCTTACCTTATTTCAGTTGAACTGACGGAATATGATCTACATTCCAGAATTGATTTTCATTATGATCTACAATGAAGGACTTTAATTACGATGTGGTTTTCAGTAGGGCTTTAACTCTTCAAGTACATCATCTTTATTTGTTTGCAATACTTTTGTAAGGTGAGTTCATTACACCTTAATGATTAAAGCATGTAATGGTAATGCTTGTACAAGGTGAAAAATGCTTTACTAGTATTGATCAGATATGAGTGCAAGATCATGGTTTCCTCTTTACAATGTTAATTCGATATAAAAATGTTAGGGTAATGTTCTAGCGATTTCTTGGGAAAGGATAATGCAGTTTATTTGTTGACAATAAATGAATGTCGGGATATGTGTGAAGGAGTTTTCAATTCCTATAGCCCTTAACAGGGAGTGCACCCATTTGAGGTATCCGAATTTTATTTTAATGCTAATCCTCTTGGTGTGCTCACGGTAACATGGTCATCATTTTAAGGTATTGTTACGAATATACATATTGTTTAGTCTTTTATGTAAGAATTAAATTAGTTAGTTTATGAAATCTGACCATCATAAGTTTAGTTTATGAATTGTGAACTTTGTTTATGTTTAGTCTTTAATGTTCTTGAATTATGACTAATGTTTAGTCTTTAATGTTCTTGAATTATGACTAATGTTTAGTCTTTAATGTTCTTGAATTATGAATAATGTTTAGTCTTTAATGTTCTTGAATTATGAATAATGGTTTTTGAATTATGAACTATGTTAATGTTTAGTCTTTATATAAGCGTTAAATTAGAACTAAGGGTTTTAAAATCTTGCAAAGAAGAAATTATTTCCTGAGGAGTAATTCAAGAAGTTAACAATTGATGTTCTAATTCCACTGCCTTAATGTAGATAGCTCATTTAATTGCGATGTTGATGGGTGTAGTAATGTCGCACTTATCACGGTACTTGCAGTTTTAATTGTCCTTGCCTTGAACGTGATTGTTATTATTGCAAGGAGATTGACTTTAAATATTACTATTACTGATACTTTATGCCTTTAGATCAATCATACATTTAGATGGCAATGTTAATGTTACCTTATCAACTTCTACATTTAGATCATTTAGTTAATGTTTATGTTACCTTAGTGCCGGCAATAATAGATGTTGAAGTGGCGATAATCAAGGAGTTATGAGCATCGCGTTGTTGAGACAATTACTGGTTCGGAATCATGGTCCAAAGAGTTATAAGTTTAATGTTAGTGTTGATAACCTAGTAAGGATCTTGTAACATAAAATGAAATATTAGTTCATTATAAATACAATGTTAGTGTGGATAACCTATGAGATGTAAGTTCATTGTTATTGTCTGTGCAATGTACTGTAATGTAAGATCAGGGTCATATACCGCTTTGAAATATGTACATGTATTGTTCTTGCAACAAATAGAATGCAATATAGAGTTGATATCATATGAATTGCATGCTCATTGTTATTTTATTGTCGTGTTGTTGTAATTAGAAAATGTAAGGAGATGGTTACCTTATTGTAAGGCTAGTGTAACTACTGTTATCGATAAACATATATGGTGGAGTGTACTGGAAATAAGTATAGAAAAATTTACTCAGAGTTAGTAAATGAGGGTTGTAGTTCATTTTTAAAGGGGTTAAACTTGGGTGTTCGTTGTCGGAATCCTTCTTACTTGCGCCTTCCTGGCGGACGCTTGTTCATATAATTTAGGTTGCATGAGGTCGTAATCATCTTATTGCTTGGTCAGTTCTTGTCGGGCGGGATGTAGACACCCCCAGGTAGCCTTAGGAGTTATGTCTGTGTGTGATTATTTCGTGTAAGGAATCCAGTGCCGTATCAAGAGTCTCGGGCCCTTTAAAGGCAGGGTTTCCACTCTTGCGACACACCTAAGGGGATTACTAGTTTCTGCCTGAGAAATCGGCCAGGAGCCTATCTGACCTTCTCTCTCTCCGAAGCAGAGAACTAAGATTAAACGCCTTGCTTTCCTGTGCAGAAATAGTAAGACCTACTACTATGGATTCTCCCTCTATGTTTGTACTGTGCATAACCTAGTATGTTGTGAATGTTTGCGTGTGCACCTTATGTCCTTGGTCGATATTGTTGCAGTACTTGTGTGCGCCTTATGTTTTGGGTCGTTCATTGCTTGCTGCTACTTGTTGTGCGCCCTTGTCTTCTTGTGGTAATATTTGTGGTGGCGTCTTGTTGGTTGTCGGGTGGTGACGTAGAGTCAAGTGTGTCTGTTACTTCTACACGCGCACACACCTTAACAAAAAAAAAAAAAAAATTCCTGTTAAGAGCCATTGTCGTAACGAGGGGGTCGTTACATGACCACTCTTCAGATCATCAGGAAGAGTTAGTGTAACACCTCAGGTTTTGAAACCCCATTTTAAATAATGTATTGTTACAATGATGAGAGGCCAGAGTTCCCAAAACAATTATTAAAAGGCCAATGTGCCCAAGACATGTAATGTTTTTATCGTTATTAATAATAAATACATGGCTAGTTGCTAGATGGACAAGGACTATAATTATAGGGGGCTATGATTCCACAAGAGAGGGGGCTTGAGGGGATAAGTGTTTATTCCTATTCTAATTACCATTTTTGTCTAAGGCAGGGGATCAGTTACATGAGCTTCTTGGGGAAGACCAGGAGGTTCTTGATTCTCCCCAAAATTACTTAAACCCACCTCTGGTCTGATGGGGGGTTGGTCATTGGCTCGTTTTCTCCTTCATTTTTTCATTCACACCATTATATCCCTCACACACTTTAATGCACGCACCTCCATGCACCCACTTACCCATTCATTGATCCATCCATCATCCGCATCTTGCCTTGGGAAAGGGAACCAAACTACTGAAGAATTAGCCACGAGATAGTTGGTTATAGTGGTCGCTGGAGTGATCCAACCATGACTTGAGGCCCGCATGTATGAGATGCATTGGCATGTGTCAAGCGTTTCTCACAGCTGTGATTCTTGAGATTTCCAACATTGATATTATAGACCAGTTGCACTGGAGCCTGAATTAAGGAGAAGGACTGCCTGAGGGACTGCATGGTAGAGAAGGGTGGAGGTCCATTCTCTCAGGTGGTGCAAGTTGGGTAGAAGAGATATGGGTACTTGGATTGTTGTGAGAGATGGGAAGTTTGTGAGAGCTTGGGTGCTAAATGGTTTGGGAAGCCAAGTAACACTCTGAAACTGACCTTGTGGATTCATAGCCCTGGTTCGGGGGTGACGTTGTTGTTGAGATTTGGAATAGTAGTGTCTACGGTTGGGTGGAACTTCCTTGGTCTGCAGCCAGTTGGTGTCAGATTTCATAAATATAAGTTCTCTCTATTATGGTATCATTTACATGTATATGAATATATTTCCGCTGTGTATATTTAATTATCGTTTAATTGAATCTTTAGACTATGCATACTTGATGGATTTTGTTGTGCATGTCATTAAAGTATTTTCTTTTATACATCCTTAAATTTTTAAAGGTATCTGTATGTGAAAGAAGTCCAAGAGAGGGCTTGAAGGTAGCATGCCTCGACTTGTGGGTGGCTGGGTATGTTACAGTTTGGTATCAGAGCTTCTAGTTGAAACACCGAGCCAGTATGGGTCGGGTCTGTTGGTCAGAGTCTCGGGGTCGAGATCAAATCCCGACCGTGGAGTTGAAAAAATCAGGAGGAATGGCATTGCAGAATCTATGCGAGATATAGAACATCAGAGACCCGTGTAAGAGGTTTGAAGGATCATGACCATCCCCTTCGAATTCAGGAGCGATCGCCACTTTAGGATCAGGAGAGATTCAAGATCGTTGGATCGGAGGAAAGGTGAATAGGGGTCGTCCGATGAAAAGGAAGCAAGGGTTAAGATCACAAACGTTAGATCCCATGGGAGAGTGAGATCAACGGACAGGAGGCATTGCGGGGAATTGAGTTGCATGGGAGATAATTTCCCAAGGCGGTCTCGTAATCCAAACCATGTTTTCCCCAAGGGGTTACGTGTCAGCATTAGGAGAATTGCAGGGCAAAAATAGGGTTACTCCAAGCCGCTGATACATGCCCCTGTAAATTGAAAGGCATGCAGTGATGTGACAGTTTAGGGCTCGAACATCGAAACTTTAAATAACCGAAGTAGCTAGGGACCGTCAATCCATAGGAGGACACACGTCAACCGATTGTGTGCTCCAGGTGAAAGCACTCCAGGAAAGAATGAACATGGATAAGTTGAGAGTTGAAACTCTTGAATCTTGGAGAGCCGGAGACCCAAAGTAAACGTCAACTGTCAGATCATCCAAAGCATATCCTGACTGTCGATTGCCAAGAGGTTACATGTCAGCAGATTAGTAACTCTGGAGGAATCTGTTCAAGAGGTTTTCAATTGGGATTTGAGACTCCCGAAGCTTGAAGAGCCAAAGTAAATCTCGACCATCCAATCATCTGAGAGGATCTCAACCATTTATCTTCTGAGAGCCACACATCACCAGATCCATGGCTTCGGGTAAAATCTAGTGGGTCTAGATAAGTTTTGAAATTTGAGATTTCTGAAGTCCAGAGACCCAAAGAAATCGTAGCCATCAGATTAAGGAGGACACACGGTGCAGATTCGTGGACTCTAGGTGAAGACCTGAAGTGAATCTTAGTCGTCTGATCCAAGATGACACATGGTGATAGTTTGGCCAGTTCGATAATGTGGAGTTCGAGAGAATTGGAAGTGTTCTAGCATGGAAACTCCTGAAGTCCTAAAGCCCGAAGAGCCGAAGTGATGGGGCAATTTGACATCACTAGGAGGTGATGTGGACCCTGAAATTTCCTAATTGAAGTGGCTTGTGAACATCACCTGAGATGACATGGACATATGCAATGTGTGCCACATGTTAGTAATTTTTGAGCATTTGGAGTATTGAAAATCCAGTTAGAATGTGACACGTGTCACCTGCCTGATTGGGCCACATGTCTACTTCCAGTATTTCACCACGTGGTGACAGATCATGTAGTTCGAAGACTGGTCACTCTAGTGGGGAAAGATGTGACAGGTTGTGTTGGGTCGAAATCTCCTGAAGTCCCGAAGGCTGGAGTACATATCGATTGTTTATTCCATAAGACACACGTCAAAGGATTGTCGACTTTGGGTGAAATCCCTCTGGGAGAAAGTGTAAGAGGAAGGTTTGAAACTTTCGAAGCCTGAAGAGCCGAAGTGATTCAAAACCGCTGATATGTGGGAGGACACCCATTGGCAGATCATGAACTCCGGGTAAAATAGTTATGGGAGGAGACAAGCGAGGAAAGTTGAGACTCCCGAAGCACGAAGTCCTGAAGTGGATCTCGATCGTTGATCGTGAAAGAGGATGAGGACTATTGATCTGATCCTAGATGAAAGTTCTGAAGTCTCGAAGCTCTGGACAAACACTTTTTCAGCTAAGCGCAAGGTCATGGCCATGGTCATATGCATATTGAGAGCTGAGGGAAGGAGGGCTAAGGGTCAAATTGGTTGTCTTCAAGATAGAAAAGTGCTAAGGAAGGATTTATCCGCAGTTGCTAGCCGTGGTCACCTGGGAATGTGGTTTGAAGGAAGCACCTATGCAGGATGAGTTTTGTGTCAGCCAAGAATAATAGGACACTGTTATTTTCAGAGAATGGGGATATGATCTCCATGAACAAAAGAAAAAAAAGAGACCTGTAGCATGGTTTGGAAATTTTGTTTATCATATGCATAATTCCAACAAAATGGTTGCTTTCACATTTTGCAGAATTAAGGGGCTTAAGAACATCAGCTCAAGATGCATATTGAGGAAATGGAAGAAGGTGAGGGAGCCTCCAGTCATGATAAGGAGGATGAAGTCCAGAATACCAGAGTTAGTAATGCAGAGATAGAGTCTAATGGACGCAAGGGAAAAGGAGAGCAGGAAATGCTACTAGAAATGGTAAGAAGCCTGAAGATGGAAGTACATAGATACAAAGTAGACAACGAGAGATTGATGAGAGAGAAAAGACAGATAAATGCTCGAGTGTTGCAGATCTTAAATCAGTTGCAGAGACAAATGAAGAAGGGATCAAACTCAAGACAAGAGGAAGAAGGCAGGTGCCATGAAAGAAGGAATGATCGTGGAAGAGCTAGTTATTCCAGAAGTGCTAGCAGAGCTCATGGACACCACTCACCTCCTTACTCAGAAATAATTTTTTATGCATCGAAAGATCCCGTAAGTAGTCCAAAGGTGTCTCATGTTAGACACCAAAGAAGGAAATAAGAGATAGATAGTTTGCAAGGAGAGTTGAGGAAGCTCAAGCCACCTTCCTTCGATGGTGAAAGAGAAAGGGAAGATGATGCCGAAGCATGGTTGCTTGGACTCAGGAGATGTTTTCAGTTGCATAACTGTTCATCAAACCTGGAAGCCAGGATTGGCACCTACCATTTACACGAGAAAGATGTAATGTGGTGGGACCAACTGAAGAAAGTGGAACATGTTAATGAAAGTAGGATCATGTGGAAGAAGTTCAAGAAGTACTTCCAGAAGGAGTACCTATCAGAGCATTTCTATGACAAGAAAATGCAGGAGTTATTTGAACTTGGGTTGGGAAGCATGACTATGGAAGAATACAAGAAGAATTTCTTTGGATTGTTAAAGTACGTTAGGTTCATTGGTGATGATAAAGTGAAAATACAAAGATTTATAAGTGGATTGCCAGCCTTTTATAAGGAAAAGATCAAGTATGATGAGCCCAAGACCTTAACTGAAGCTATTAGGAAGGCTAAATACCTGTATGAGCAAGGCCAGGGAAGAGAATCCCTACAAAAATCTTGGAAGGACAAGAAAAATGCGAATTCCGATTAGAGGAGGAAAGGATTCAAACCTCCCTTCAATAGGAATGAGCCTAATAGAAATCATCAAGATCAGTATGCTAAGGGGGATTTCAAGAAAAAATATTCCTTGGGAAAAAGGGGAAGACCACCAATCCAATGTTGGGGATGCAAGGAAGATCACTTGTACAAGGATTTCCCTCACAAAAAGTACAGAGTGAATACTGTGCACAACATCCAAGAGGCTACAACAGCCGAAGATATGGGAAGAATCTATGCAACTTTAGATGATCGACAAGCAGAGTACCAGTCCAATATGATCGAGGTGGAAGGTAAGATCATAAATCAACCTGTTGCTATTTTGATTGATTCAGGAGCAAGTCATTGCTACATTGATCCTAATATAGTGGATAGATTACATTTAGAGAAAATTAAACTTGGAAAAGCAAGTTTGGTTCAGTTAGCCACTGAGACCAAAATAAGAATCCATGATATGGTCAGAAGTTGTTCCATAAGTCTTAATGGCGTAAATACTAGTATTGATCTAAATATCATACCATTGGGGTCCTATGATATTCTTATTGGAATGGATTGGTTGGACAAGCATCATGTTGTCCTAGATTGTCATAACAAGACATTTACATGTCTTGATGGAAATGGAAAACAGAGCACTATGAAAGGAATTCCAAGATCCATCTCTATAAGTGAGATTTCAGCCTTACAGTTAAAATGATGCTTTAGGAAAGGATGTCAACTGTATGTAGCTCATGTGGAAGATCCAGATAATACAAAAGGGACAAGCCTTGAATATTTCTCGGTACTACAGGAATTTGAAGATGTATTACAAGAAATACTTAGATTTCCACCAAGAAGGGATATATATTTCTCAATTGATTTAGTGCTAGGAGTTGCCCCAGTGTCAAAAACACCTTACAGAATGAGCACACCAGAGTTAAAAGAATTACAAATGCAGTTGGAGGAATTGTTGAAGAAAGGGTACATACGTCCAAGTGTTTCACCTTGGGGAGCACTAGTACTTTTTGTCAAAAAGGATGGATCCTTGAGGTTGTGTATTGACTTCCGACAACTGAACAAGTACACTATAAAGAACAAGTATCCTCTACCCTGAATTGATGACCTCTTTGATCAGCTAAGAGGAGAAAATATATTCTCAAAGATTGACCTGAGGGCAGGATACCATTAGATAAGAATCAAGAAAGACGACATTCATAAGATAGCCTTTAGGACCAGATATGGGCATTATGAATTTGTAGTGGATCCTTTTGGATTGACCAATGCACTAGTTGTCTTCATGTGCTTAATGAATGGCATATTCTTGAATTATTTGGATAAGTTTGTCATAGTATTCCTGGATGACATACTTATCTATTCTAAGTCTAAAGAGGATCATGAACATCACTTAAGACTGGTGTTGCAAGTATTGAGAGAACATCAATTGTATGCCAAGTTGAGTAAGTGTTCTTTTGATCAAAAGCAGATCCATTACTTGGAACACATTATTTCAGAACAGGGCATAGCAGTAGATCCAGAGAAGATTGAATCCATTAGAGGATGGCCAACACCCATAAATGTGTCAGATGTCAGAACTTTTATGGGATTAGCTCGCTACTACAGAAGGTTCATAGTAGGGTTCTCTAAGATTTCTCATCCCATCGCTTATTTGCAAAAGAAGGGAACTAAATTTGAATGGACACTCAAGTGTGAAAATAATTTTAATATGTTGAAGGAATTACTTACTAGTGCACATGTGCTAAAGATTGCTGACCCAAATGAAAGTTTTTTGGTATGTACAGACACATGTAAGGAAGAACTTGGGGGAGTCCTCACGCAAAATGGACATGTCATTGGATATGTGTCCATAAATCTTAAGGAACATGAGAGGAACTATGCCACGTGTGACTTGGAAATTGCTTCCATCGTTCACGCCTTGAGAATGTGGAGGAATTATCTCATGGGGAAGAAATTCAAATTAAGGATAGACCACATTGGCCTGAAGTATCTTTTTGAACAACCAACCTTGAATGTCAGGCAAACAAGATGGCTGGAATTTTTAAGTGAATATGACTTCGATATAAAGCATATCAAGGGAAAGGAGAACTAAGTTGTCGATGCACTTAGTAGAAGAGTGCATATCATGCATCCTACTGCTGTCAATATGCATCAGTCAGATTTGAAGAGAAGAATGTTACATGGTCTTGTTTCAGACCAGCGTTACCTAGAGGTAAAGGAAAACTTACAGCAAGGAGATGTACAATAGAAAATAAAGGAGTATGAGATAAAGGAAGACATATTAATCATGAATAAAAACAGAATCTATGTTCCTATTTCTGGAGAAATGAGGAATTTGGTACTGAAGGAAATGCATGATGTTCCTTATGCTGGACATCCCAGTTACCAGAAAACAATTACAATAGTAAGAAGCTAATTATTTTGGCCGATAATGAAGAAGGATGTTGTTGATTACATTGCTCGATGTATGGAATGCCAGAAGGTAAAGGCTGAGCATAGGCAGACAATGGGTTTGTTGCATCCATTGCCAATTCCAGAGAAGAAATGGGAAGTGATCACCATGGATTTCATCATAGGATTACCCAGAACGAATAAGAAACATGATTCAATCATGGTGGTGGTTGACAAATTAACAAAGGCTTCTCATTTTGTGCCTGTGAAGACAACACATACAATGGATAATATTGCAAAAATTTTGATGAAGAAAATTGCTAGGTTGCATGGGATACCTAGGAAAATTGTCTCGGACAGAGATACAAATTTTACCTCCAATTTCTGTAGGGGATTGTTTAAGGGATTTGGCACAAATCTAAACTTTAGCACAACATATCATCTCCAGAAAAATGGGAAAACAGAGAGAGTCAATCGAATAATTGAAGACATGCTAAGAATGTATGTGATGGATAAGCCATCTAAGTGGGAATATTACTTACACTTGGTTGAGTTTGCATATAATAATGGGTATCAAGATTCATTGAGAATGATCCCATTTGAAGCCTTGTACGGTAGGAAATGCAATACTCTAGTAAGCTAGGAAAACCCATCAGATAGAGTGGTACTTGGGCCAGAGTTGCTCAAGGACATGGAAGACCAGGTGGTCAAGATCAAGCAAAATTTAAAGGCAGCTCAGGATAGACAAAAATTTTATGCAGACAAGAACAGGACAACTAGAGAGTTTAAAATAGGGGAGCATGCACTTTTGAAAGTGAAGCCTAAGAAAATTTCTTTGAAATTAGGTAGTTGTACAAAGATGGCAGCCAAATTCTGTGGTACATTTGAAATATTGGACATAATAGGGCCAGTTGCATACATGCTTGCATTGCCTTCTTCCATGAATGTGCATAATGTATTTCATGTCTCTTTACTAAAGAAATATGTACATGATCCTAACCATGTTATTGATTGGCATTTGATTCAGGTAGAGACAGGGGTATATTTTCAGGGTCAGCCAGTGCAGGTATTGGACAGAAAAATCAAAATGCTCCGGAATCGAGTTATAAAGCTAGTAAAAGTTCAGTGGAACTACTATGGTCCTGAAGATGCTACCTGGGAGCATGAAGATTCCATGCGGGCAGAGTACCCACAACTTTTTGAATAAATTTGAGATTTTGATCTCTATTTTGTATATGCATTGAGGATTGTGCCAAAATAAGGGAGAGGGGATGTAACACCCCAGGTTTTGAACCCCTATTTTAAATAATGTATTGTTACAATGCTGAGAGGATAGAGTGCCCAAAACAATTATTCAAATACCAATGTGCCCAAGGCATGTAATTTTTTTTATCATTATTAATAATAAATACACGGTTCGATGTTAGAAGAACAAGGACTAGAGTTATAGGGGGATATGATTCCACAAGAGAGGGGGATTGAAGGGCCAAGTGTTTATTCCTATTCTAATTACCTTTTTTTTCTAAGGGAGGGGATCAGTTACGTGAGATTCTTGGGGAAGTCCAGGAGGTTCTTGATTCTCCCCGAAATTACTTAAACCCACCTATTGTTTGATGGGGGGGGGTTGGTCGTTGGCCCATTTTCTCCTTCATTTTTTCATTCATACCATTTTTTCCCTCACGCACTTTCATTCACACACCTCCATGCACCCACTTCCCTATTCATTGATCCATCCATCATCTACGTCTTGGCTTGGGAAAGGGAACTGAACTACTAAAGAATTAGCCACAAGATAATTGGCTGTAGTGGTCGCTGGAGTGATCCAGCCGTGACTTGAGTCCCGCATGTCTGAGATGCGTTGGCATGTGTCCAGCGTTGCTCACAGCTACGAGTCCTAATATTTCCATCATCGAGATTCTGGACCAGTTGTGTTGGAGCCCGAATTAAGGAGAAGGACTGCCTAAGGGACTGCATGGCATAGAAGGGTGGAGGTTCATTCTCTCGGGTGGTGCAAGCTGGGTAGAAGAGAGATGGTTACTTGGATTGTTGTGGGAGTTGGAAATCCTATGACAACTTGGGTGCTGATTGGTTTGGGAAGCTAGGTAACACTCTGGAAACCGTCCTTGTGGATTCATAGCCCCGGCTCGGGGGTGACGCTGTTGTTGAGATTTGGAACAATAGTTTCTACGGTTGGGTGGAACGTCCTTGGTCTGCAACCAGTTAGTGTCATCTTTCATAAAGATAAGTGCTTTCTATTATGGTATCATTTACATGTATATGAATGTATTTCCGTTGTGTATATTTAATTATCGTTTAACTGAATCTTTAGACTATGCATGCTTGTTGGATTTTGATATGCATGCCGTTAAAGTCTTTTCTTTTATGAATCCTTAAATTTTTAAAGGTATTTGTAAGTGAAAGAAGTCTAAGGGAGGGCTTGAAGGTAGCATGCCCCGACCTGTGGGTGGATGGCTATGTTATATTTAGTAGAGCCACACATGCCTACTCATAATCATTGCAGTAAGTAGGTAAATACCAGCATGGTCTTGTGATACTTTGCAAGATGAAAATATATATAGCATTGATGAGCCATATCATGAGTAGAATATGGCTCCACTAGTGGTGAGGAAGGTAGTCACACAAAGGGAGATAGAGTTCAAAAGGAGTCTACCCTCATGATCCAGTAGGGAGGAGCAGCCTCCCCAAGACCATTCATAGGAGACTTTAGAGGAAATCATCACATACGGAGGGAGCATATGGATCTGAAGATTATATAGACTTAGAGGGTGTCAATCTTCAAAGGGAGAATGGATACTCAAAGTGAGCCTAGTCTCAGAGAGATTTAGTGACTTAGAGACTTTCATTTAGAAAGTATTAGATGGAAGAGAGAGACATATTCTAGGACTAAAAGACAGATGCCATGGGATAAGGAGGCTAGATCGTAGCTTCAGAGACTTCTAGGAGAAGTGAGATATCCTGGGTGGATTCCCTTGCTTTAGTAGAATTTTCTACAGTGATAGAGGAGGTAGCCAATTAGAAGGAATGGGATATGAATATTTTCCTTAGTTTCGATACCAGAAGGGAAGTCAGTGGTGAATTCCAAGTTGATATACAAGATGAAGCATGTTGCAGATAATAGTATAGAGATGTACAGACCCTGATTTGTGGCCAAATGATTCTCCCAAAAAGAGGGAGAATATTATGACGTGACACTTGCTCCAATAGTCAGAAGAAGTATACATAGAGAAACCACAAGATACATGAGAAGGAGTCTCATGTATGAAAATTGAAGAAAGCTTTGTTTGGGCTTAAGAAGGCACCCAAGGCATGATATTCCAAATCAGATAGTTTCTTGATGAGCTTGGGATTTACCAAGAGTAAAGCAGATTCCAACCTTTACTACAAGGCTGTGGATGGTGGACCAGTGATATTATTGTGATATGTGGATGAATTTTTTGCAACATGAGACAAGAATCTCATCATTGAAATTAAGAGGAAGCTTGCAATAGAATTCGAGATGAAATACTTGGGTATGATGCATTATTTCTTGGGTCTAGAGGTGTGGTAGAATCCAGATGAGATTTTCTTGTGCCAAGGAAAATATGTTGTAGAGATTCTGAAGAGATTTGGAATGATGGATTGTAAATCCATGCCTACACTGATGGTGACAAATATAAATTTATTAAGTGATACATCTTCAGAGATAGTGGATGCTAACATGTATAGACAAATGATTGGTTCATTGATGTAATTAACAAACATGAGACCATATATATATTTTGTGGTGAACATATTGAGTTAGTATAAGGTTGAGTCGAGACGTATTCACTTGATTGCAGAAAAACATGTGATGAGGTTCTTGAAGGGTACAATTGGCTATGGACTCATATATGCTTCAAATCGTGAGATAATCCTGCAAGGCTTTACTGATTCAGAATGGGTTGATAGTGTTGCAAACCAAAATAGTATATCTAGATGTTGCTTCAGTATGAGATCAACTATGATCTCATGGTTCAGCAGGAAGCAGACAAATGTAGCGCTCAATATAGCTGAGGCAGAGTATATAGCAATGTGTTTAGCTAGCAGTGAAGCAGTGTGTCTTTGGAAGCTTCTTGCAAGATTGTTTGATCTCGAGTTAGAGGTGACTTGTATCTGGTGTGACAACCTGAGTTGTGTGAAGTTGACAAAGAACCTTGTGTTTCATGACAAGTCCAAGAATATTGAGATTAGGTACCATTATATTAGATATATGGTGCAGAAGGGAGCAATGAAGCTCTAGTATGTCGCTATAGATGAGAAGATAGAGGGAAGTGTACCCCACGTTGCAGGAAGTGTTGTGTTCCCCAGGTAGTGGGAAGTGTTGCTCAAGTGTGATGGATTATGGATGCGACTCCAAGTAACAGTATGGCATAGAGTGGATAGTAGGTGGTTCATGATCAGGCACTGACTGTGGCA
Source organism: Picea mariana (assembly GCA_032191745.1). Lineage (NCBI taxonomy): Eukaryota > Viridiplantae > Streptophyta > Pinopsida > Pinales > Pinaceae > Picea > Picea mariana. The sequence goes on along the minus strand of JASDQU010739398.1, from coordinate 69,058 downwards.
CTAGTCAGGGTGATGTGTACGACTACTCCAGTGAAATATTTTGGTACATCGAGTTATTGTTATTCCAGTGAAATACTCTAGTACGTAGAGGGTTACTACAGTGAAATAGTCTGGTACGCCGATTTACTTCTACTCTAGTGAAATAACCTAGTACAGAGAGAGCTACTCTAGTGAAATAGTCTAGTACGCTGAGATATTTCTACTCTAGTGAAATTGTCTGGTACGAACGTTATTAACTGTGGCACTAGTCATCATGACCTTGCACAAGGTCAGCAAATGTAGAGCCTTCGGGGCTGGCTAGTTACCCATGTTTTCAAGATGGGGGGCCAACCTGTGTGGATGGTTGGAGGTGTTTCCTAGCCTTGGGCTAGATGGGTAGTGTGTGTGCACTACATCGCCTAATCCTTGTGATTAGATTCTTGGTCATTGTGGACCAGTTTCCTGGTGTGTCAACCAGAAGTTACTAGTTCTTTATGAACTAGATGGCAAATTCTGTGTGAGCTAATGAGTTACTAGTTATTTATGAAATAGAGGCTAGATTTTGTGTGATCTGGCGAGTTACTAGTTCTTTATGAACTAGATGTCATATTCCATGTGAAATGACGAGTTACTAGTTATTTATGAACTATATGTCATATTTTTTGAGAGCTGACGAGTTACTAGTTCTTTATGAACTAGATGCCATATTCAGTGTGAGCTAGAGAGTTCCAATTATTTATGAACTAGATGCCAAATCTTGTGTGAGATGGCAAGTTTCAGTTGTCTAGACTCTGCTTGGATTGGGTAGTAGTGCAGTTTTGTGCAAACTGGATCAATTGCATATTCCAAATCCTCTGCAACTATGATGGTGATACTTGTGACATGATATTTTTTATCACAAAATATCTTGTGTGGCTATGCTACTTGTTACATGATCTGTTTGATCATGAGATGGACATGCAACCATGCTACTTGAGACATGATCAGTTTGATCATGGGATAGCCTATGTGGCTATGGTGATTCTACCTATCGAATGGTCTGCAAGACCGTGTGAGTATTTACCATGCCATGTGAGATGGATGGATGTGTTTGAGACCACTACATGAAGAACATATTAGTTAATACCTCCCTATCTAAGAGGGATTTTTGATGTTTTGGTAGTTGCGGGAGGTATTAACCTCCATGTGTAACCTTTGACTTAGAATATAATATTTCGAAAGCAAGTGAACCACTAAACATATGTTAAGAAACCCTAGGAGAGAATTCAGACTCAAGAGAAATAATATTAAAGTAATAGACACTTCTAGAAGGAGAAGTCAACCCCAACCAACTAGATAGTTTAGTATAAATAGGCATTTGCCTACTTCATTTGTACACACTCACTTAGTAAGAGCGCAAGTCTAGAAGACTACAATTGAAACTATAGGTGTGCAAGTACGGGAGCATCATCTACAGCTAGAAGGGGCGCTCATCTGGAAGAGTAATGTAGCATTCATGAGTATTTCTCTTGTGCGCTTCTCTTGGAGAAAATGTACATTCTTCTTGTATGGTTATTGTGTTGTTTCTGCAACAGTTGTGGTTAGGGTTTATCTGTTGGTTCTGAAGTAGACTTTCCATAATTATTCTAAGTAAAGGTTAATGTGCTTGGATGTAGCATATGTGAATGCCTATGGTTGGGTGATAATGATGTGACATTGTCTATGGTTAAACGAGCATACCAAAATTTTAACATGAGCGAGTCATCAACATGCTATAGGATAGTGAATTTATCTTGGGATTCTCCAAGCTCCAATAAAGAATGGACAACTAAATTTAATTCAATTCCATGGAATTGATATTTGGTATATAATATCCATATTCATGAGATAATCGAACTTGCAAAAATGTAAATATTAAAATGTTTATGGTTCAATTTATAAATGATGACTAAGGCTTTAAGTAAAGTAACATTTATAATCAATTCTTTTGCAGTGCATTGGATGTACTAGTCACTAGATAAATTGTGTGTTTTATTTCTAATGAATTTTTTTTATATCATTTTCCCTCTTCATGCCATAGCTCTGATTGTGACCTACATTTAAAGAGAGAGAATTGAAAATTGAATTCAATTCAATTCCTTGGAATTGATATTTGATATACAATATTCATACTCATGAAAAATTCAAATATGCGAAAATGAAAATATTAAAATATTCATTATTCAATTCATAAATGATATATAACGTTTTAAATAATGTAACATTCATAATCAATTCTTTTGCAGTGGTTTTTCTCCTTAGATAAGTGTTCTAACATTACTGCTTTAAATAGTATATTAGCATAGATCCATCTTAACTCTGGATCTATCATGCATTGAGAGGGATCAAATACCTCAAGGTCCAAACCTAATTTCTTAAACTTTTTGCAATGTAAAAAAAGGTTTGCACCTCAAGGGAATTGATCCCTCTCAGTGGAGTTGAGATGGATCTACATTAATATTATTCAAATAAACTAATAGGTGCAAAGAAATTTGAGTACAAAGTAGAGAGATAAAGGAACCACTAGGCGGAGAGATAATTGAGTACAAACTAGAGATCCCAATGTGCCACAAGGTGCAAAGACAAATGAGTACATACAAGAACCCAAGCATGAAATCCAAAATGGTAGCTATCCTATAAATTTAATTGCACCTTTTAGACAAGATTGAAATGATAATCAATTTTAATTATCGTTTACCACAATTAAATTACTAACGATGGGATTTTAGAAGCACATCCAACGACTTGGCCACTTTAATCTTGGATGACTAGCTCATGTCCAAAATTGAAGCTATGTCTTACTATCTTCAATCATGAATGCTTAGTGCCTTGCAATTTTTTTTATAATTACAACCATACCTTCCAAGATTATTTTAAAATATCCCTTTATTATTAAGTTTTAATAACTTCTTTCAACTCTTATATTTGGGATTGTGAAGAGGCCTTTGACCTCTGCTACATTTTTCATGTTCTTACCAAAATTTGTAGAAATTTTTTAGAATTCATAAGTAAAAAAATTAACCTCTTAACCTAGAGGTTTCTTGGATCTTTACCCTGAGAATTTCATCCTAAGTGATTTTATGAAATATAAAATAAAACAACAGTGGAAAGAGAACAATATTTCACTTCACAACAACCCAATTTTATAGGTAATTGAAGGAGAAAATATACCAAACTGTCTAGATAAGTTTTCATCCCTATGGGGAAACTTATCCCACATAAACCAGATATAAAAAATCACTTTTATAACAGTTATAATGGTAGTAAAAAAATAGACATAACAACATTAAAAAAACCCTTAAATCCTTCAATGGTGATGTCAAATCACTCAACAAATTATCCTTTTACATGTTTCAAATCATCAAAAAATATATAGTTGTAAATAAACAATACATGAAGAACATATATGGATGAAAATCATATGTGCAAATTGCACAAGTTTTTGACAACTTAAAAGTTAATGTACTACATGCCATAACCTTCTCTCAAGTGTAATAAAAACCACTAATTTTCCAAAACCCTAGTTAGGGAAATAATAAAAACCCTAACTCAATCATGCAAGGATCACTGCAAAAATTCCTCCAAGGTAAGACATCATCTTCTCTTCTTATTTTTCACAAAATATACTTTGGGGTTTTATCACTAAAACCTAATCTCAGACCTCCAATGGACAAACCCTAACCCTAGACTTCAAATATGCTCCAAGATACTCCAAGAAGAGATAAATAAACCTTAGTGACTCAAGAGAGAGAAAAATCAAGTATAAATGAAGAGAGAGAGTGAG
>JASDQU010739398.1:39621-65184 GCA_032191745.1 Picea mariana | reverse complement strand
AGAGAGAGAGAGAGAGAGAGAGATTCTCATTCATAACATTATTCATATATTTCACTCTTGTGTATAGATGTGATCTCGAGAGGCCAACAATACAATGTGTGCCTAAGCCCATACAAACAACCTACAACAAACACTTGTAGGCCTACACAAGTGAAGTGCTCTACTCCAAAGTACACATGTTATTCTCCAAGGTGATGTACACAATAAGGACTCCAAGATGACATAGTTTCATAAGGTATTTCCAAACCTCTTTAACACAAGCCTCCATGGACTCTATCAATCTTTATAAATCATGTACTCCATTGGGTCAATTTTCATTGTAAGAACATTGTTGTAGCCTAGGAATCCTTGAGCCAACTCTAATCATCCAAATAGGAATCCAAGCTAGCCCATGTTATCTAAGACATGATTCCATCCTCTTAGATGCACAACACTCCTCCTCCCACATATGGTGTCCTCTAGGAAAATGAACCTCTACATGTGGTCATCATTAAAGATATCACTTAAGCTATCAAGAGAACTCCAACTCCCTAAGGAATAATACCAATCCACCACCTATCTAAGGTCAAAAAATCATTGAGCAAGCTATATTTAGAGTGAAAATTCATCATGGATCATGTACCATGTGTCAATCCATTTCAAACCATATAGGGGTTTAACATACACCATGTACCCCAAATCTCATGAAGCACCCCAAAATATCACACTCCTTTACGAGGAAAATGTTTACACTGACACTTGTCAACTCCCTCTACAACTCCACAAGCATACTATATACAAATCTATACATGTTGCAGTCCTGAAATCAACCATTGTCTCCTATAAAGAAACTATCACCCATGCTATCACAACGACTTGATCCTATAAAGAACACTGGCCATCTATGAATATGAAGGAACATAACCCTGGAAAAAAAAAACCTACCAAATGTTATATTTTCTTAAATTTTCAATAGAAATAGATTTACCAGAGTACTTTGATATCGTTTTAACATTCAACAACCATATATTGAAAATATAATGAGGATCTAGAAGTAGATAGAAAAGTACAAGAATACACAAAGATTTATACTGGGAAGACCCCAAACTTGGGGAAAAACCCAACCACCTTTCCTTAGAGAGAATATTTTTGATAACACAATACAACCATGAACAAGCTCTATTCACAAGAAAAAAACCAAAAATGAATAAACCTTGATAACAGGTAATTATCTCTTCTTCTTGTCAAACCCTAGCAAGGGTAGAAAATTGAAAAAAACCCTGAAATATGATGTGTAGAAACCCTAGAGAGAATGCTAGAGTACTCAGCCTCTTCCAACAAACTTCCCAATATAGAAACCCTAGAAATTGCAGTAGTTGTGTCTTCTTCCTTGCCTCAAATTTGTGCCTTCTTTTCTTGAGTGAGAGAGTTGCGTGAGTGTGTTTCAGATGGAAGGGTGTCTCAAATTATTTATAGTCTTCAAGTCACTTTACTGGGGCATGTTATTGCGCAATACATACTTGCCCAAGCGAGAAATGAAAGTAGGCCTAGATTGATGTAACAAAGAGGTAAACCTATCATTGTCACCCCAATAGGGTACCTCTTTCTCTTTAGGAGGAGGAAAACCTCAGTCCAAGGGAGACGTCCCAGGACCTAGTTGGTTGATGAAGGAGGATAAGACAAGATAATACCACCCCTCTCTCCAGGTCACTCAAATAAATGAAGTCACTTGTAATGGTTAAGTAAATGGGGTTAAGGGGAAATAAGGTGATTTCTACCTACCCTTTACCGAAGAAACAACAAATGTTATCCAATTATATCAATGCATTCATCTAGTGACTTCAATATAAAAGTATGTTACCAAGCAATTTTATGCAATAAAGATAGATGTCTAGCAATACTAATAAGTCCAAAAATTGTAACTTATAAGGACAATGTAATATAAAGACCTTGAATTAGTATTTCTTTCAATTTCTAGATTAATAAAAGCCAATTAATGACTTTTAAGGTGCTTTCCAATTACTTATAGCACCAACAAATTAACAAGTATCATAGAAGTAAACAACTTCAGAAAAGTACTTTGTTTAAGGAAATTCAATAGATACCTTTAGAATTTAATGATTGTGGCTTGCCTAGTACAAATTATGGGTGGCTTATCAGTCAAAAAATGGGTTTAAAAGGCTGTCAAAAGTGGTTTTAACAACAAAAAAATAAGAGTGATGACAACTGCAACAAACCTTCAGAAATGCACCTTATGAAGAGCATTTTAAGCACAATTTAACTCCAACTGATAATACTTTGCTTCATGAAAATTTCTAGGTTGGTTTAGTTAACGTTATAAGCTAAATGGACTGCTATATAGTGGTTGTAGCATTGCTAGCAACAACAACAAGTTAGTACCCTAAAACTAGGTTAGTAGGTTAGGTCAAGTTTTAGAGATAGAAAGTGAAGTTGAGTGTAGTCTTATCAAAGAATAAGATAAGAGGACTAGTGCATTCAAGGGTAATGAAGTCAAAGTGGACGTCTTCTTCTAAGGCTGTAGATCAAATGATGATGATGCACAAAAGTCTAAGAGGGAAAATGCATAGGAGAAGTAGTAACTTAAGTCCCCCTATGCATAGACCTCAAGAGACAAGATGCTAGGGTGTAGGCAATTCTAGGACCTAGCACCTTTATCTCCTTAGGTTTATTATGGAGTGAAATATATGCAACAATAACTAAGTCAAAATCCTTAGAATGCTAGAAAATTAGGACTCTAGGGTTTTACTAGTTACTAGATCAATTCAATGAAAATCTTGGCAAATGGAAAAGTAAGAAAGTAGCAATTTAAGTCCCTTAATTCAAGCATTAAGTACACCATGCAATTTCATAATCTTGTATGAGAAAATAAAACCATACAATATACCATTCAATAGATGAAACAAATGAAGATTTTACTTACTTGCACCAATAATAATCATGAGAATACCATGCAAGATCACCACAAAAACTTCCAAGATTAATCCAAGTTGCAAAAAATAGCTTTATAATAGAGTGCACCTGACAATTTCATCCAATAACCCTCACTAGGGCACCAATTTAAGACGTCTTGTCTTATATGAAAAGTTGTGATGTGAAAATGAAAGTACTTTATGTTTATTTATACAAAATGTTGACCTTTAATTAATTTTAGGTCAAAAAATAAGGCCAATCTGGCAAATTTACAATAAAATTCAATTTTGACATAATAAAATTAATTTGCATCTAAAGACACCTCCAAGGGTGACGTTGAGGCTCATAAGTGAAACATTGAGCTAGAAAAAGGGGGGTGCTTGGCTTCTAGAGGCCCCAGATGATACCACACGTGCCACCAGGCTCATAAATGCCTCCAAAATGAAAAACCTAGCTCTAGATGATGTCTAGGGCTATGATGGTGACGTCCAGGGACCTCAAGGGATAACTTCCATGTGGAAGAGCAAGGTCCCCCTGGGTCTGGGTCTATCAGGATGCCTCCAAAGGCAACATCCTTCTTTTTCTCGGTGCAAGTCTTAACTTTATTCTTACCTCTCGTTGGGGTTGCAACATCCATTTGTGGTCTTTAAGCCCCCATGAAGGTCTAAGATAATCATTCCCTCATATTTATCTGCCCACCGAGCAAGGTCCTGTAGAAACAACAAATACACCCTCCAGGGGTTCATAATTCACAGAGATCATGGAATGTAAATCACATCCAATAATTAAATTACCCAAGCATGTACATCAACCCCCCCTTAACCTAGACAAATGCTCAAAGATGTTATGCAATTTGAAAAGTTAGGTTTGGATAAGGTGTCAAGGTGTCCTATTGGGATAACCTCTCTTGAGTTTGGGGTGTTTCCCAGGTGGGATATAATCCAAGTCATGTAAGTGTATGAGGTGGCATGGGGTGCATGTAATACAAGGAAATGTAAAGTCTTACCTGTGGGTTCCTTTGTAGAGGGAAAGTTTCACCTTGTCGTAAATGCAATTGTTTCCTAGACCATTCATTTCCATTTTATTCTTAGCTTTATTTCTTTTGATATTTTTCTTTTTTACTTCAAGGGAATAGTTGAGGGCCACTTTCCTGGCTTGATGACCAGAGGTGACAATGTTATCCACAAACATTTCATAGAAATAAGAAGGTTTTCCCGTGATGAGACCCCCTTTCTCTTGGCTATGCCACCAAGAGCCACTACCCTGGTTTGTGACTAGATAGGTGGTAGTGTCATGCTGCTACATGCCCATTATCATAATAGGCCGAATCGTGATGAGACCTCCTATCCATAAAATAATACCTTGAGTGTTTATGTATCTTATGGGTCCCCTTTTCTTACTAAGAATCTTTTCACTGCTTTCTCAGGGATCCCTGGGCGAAGAATTTCAAAGGTTTCAACATTGGCTTTTAGCTCTTTCCATCTACTTTTACCCTCTTTTTCTTTATCCCCTTCTTCACACGAGGCAAGTTACAACCCTTCCTAGTGTAGCCAATTCCAATTCCCAAACAAGGGTAGGGGAGATGAGAGTATTAAAGATGGAAAGTGGTAAGTATGGAGGGAGCGGACGATGACTTTTTACAGACCCACCTGGTGGAAACCCATCCTAAAGGGAAATCAACTTACTAGGGCACCATGCCACCCTTCTAGGTATGAACGAGGAAAATAGCATAATTTCCAAGCAAATGTCATGAAATGAAGAAGACTTCAATACAACATATTCAAGTTCTTAAAAAATTAGAGTGATACATACCATGTTACCCAGACTCATTACCTCATGGAGCAAGAGTCACCGCTATTTTAGGACTAGGATGGTGGGATGGATATTGTTGGTGGTGATATGGTTCTCAGTACTCCATGTATAGGACATGTGGGCTTGGATACATGATCTCCTTAGTTATCCCTAGGCTAGGGGATAACATATGGCTCTAACTCGGGGACATGTGCTCACCGTAGAGCGCATGAGAACCTCAACATCTCTGGTATGAACTATTGTTGCTAGATCTCAATAAAATACATTAATAATCCTTAGGGTGGTGAAAACACCCCTTGTTCATATATGATCAAATAAACCAATAAAAGCATCTCTAGTCTAGCATATGATCATGAGCATACACACACACACACACACACACACACACACACACACACACACACACACACACACACACACACACACACACACACATATATATATATATGAAAATCAAACTACAACTATGCTAACATGATATGCAAATGGTATATACAATGGATGAAAATGCCTACCTACCTCTACTTACCTATTGTTTGAATGTTAGGTGTAGTCATATAATGAGTGAAACCATCCTAGCAATACCTCACAATACCTGCCTCTATGCTTCATCATAAACCAAAAAAATGACAATTCAAGCACAAAAATAACATGAGTTAGATCATGCATCATATCATAGGAAGTTGTAAAGTCTAGCTCATGGAGAAGGGTGGGAGGGACAAAAATATGCCAAGTTACACTTCTAGTAAAGTGCTCAAACCATCTCAGAAAGGGATCGTGAAAAAACAAAGTCTCAAAATATTGACTCAAAGAGTCTGAAGGTTGGCTACCTTGGGTGTCATCACATCCTAATGTCTGGGAAGGGACTAGAAAGAACCTAGAGGATGATTGTAAACTTTTTAAGGGAAAGATGAAAGACTAAGATAATAAAATTCTTCTTAAGGTATTCAACCTAGTCTTGAATTCTAAAAGAAGGATCTGACCTAGAGGAAACTTGGGAAAAGGGACATGTTTCCGAACAACATCCTTAGTGACATAACAAGGTAAAGTAATCGAAGGGAGTTGGAAAACCTTGTCACAAGTATCCTGCTTCAGGAAAGAAACGACCTTACCTTGATCAAGATCTGAGCACAATGGTGGTTGATAATATTCTTCATATAATAAATCCAAGTTCTCAAAGGAATGCTCATAAACATACTCAAGGTATGACCAAAAATCATCAGGAGAACATAGAACTAGGTCACCCTTGGGTGCTTGGAAAACATCTGCAACTACATCATCTCCTTCTTGCCAAATGTCAAAATTAGTAGTAACCTCATATGATAGTTGTAAAGGCAACATTTGGAAATGACCCTCAATGTTGTAAATGGGATCCCCATCATACCCAATCACATCTCATTTACATTTCCCAATGTGTATGAACTCATCAATGTTATCAACCATGTCATTGCCTTTAGCATAACACGAAGGGATTAATACATCCAAGGGCTCCTTTAACCATTCTTCACTTTCCAAATCACAAAATAAAGAATCTTCAAAATCTTGGAAAGTGAAATAACTTACCATATTCACTTCTTGTTGTGCAGGAGCATCAAATACTTGGATGACTTCATCAAATGAAAGAGCAAGCATCAATGCTTCGTCCTCATGATTTTCCCCTACACCTTTAGCTTCATAATACAAAGGGTCTAGCATGTCCAAGGATTCCCTTTCTTCTTCACCTTTTGAATCATAGAATAGGGTATCGTCAAAAACATGAAAAGGAAAGTGATTAACGTCATCCTCTTCTTTTTGTGTAGGAGGAATATGATCTCGAATGGCTTCACCAGAGGAAGGAGCACACATTAATACTTCATCATCATGTTTGATATCTCCAGGCTCTCGCTCTTCAACGAGGTCTTCCTTATTCTAGGTAGAAGCATGAGTAAATTCTTTCTCTTCCTCATGGGATTGGAAACCTTCATTAATATCCCTCTCCTCAACCTCTTGTTGGTTGATGACTTGCTCCCTTCTTTCCTGGAATTCACTAAACAAAGATTTCAAGGGAAACTAATCTCTCCAGACTAAGAGTATCTGGGGTATCTTTGGGGTCATCAACTTCAATTTCTCGAGTAAAGAGGTGTTCTCCCTTGAACAAGGAGATATTTTCCTCGATTTCTATAGCCATGTGATAAGCTTCTTGGATTGTTCTTGACCCTTTTTTACTGAGGAGAAACCATAATTGCACTAAGAGTGCATTGGTATAAAGGTAAGAGAGGTACTTTTCTTCAGGACGATGGCTTCTAGGAATTTTTTGTAGCAAATTCTCAAACCTGGTATGGAATTCTTTGACATTCTCGTTCTTAGTTTGTTTCCTGTACTCAAGTCTTTTTATTAGCATGTGGATATATTCTAATTTAATACCTCATTTCTCGAGAAATGTTTCTTCTAACTGGTCCATAGATTTGATGCTACTATCAGAGAGATCATAATACCATTTCCTAGCATTGACATGAAGATTGGAGGAGAAAAGTTTCATTACCAAATATTAGGCTTCTTATGGAGTGAAATATATGCAACAATAACCAAGTCAAAATATTTAGAGTGCTAGCAAATTAGGGATCTAGGGTTTTACTAGTTACTAGATCAATTCAATGAAAAAGTAAGAAAGTAGCAATTTAAGTCTCTTAATTCAAGCATTAAGTACACCATGCAATTTCATAATCTTGTATGACAAAATAAAAAAATACAATATACCATTTAATAGATGACAAAAATGCATATTTTACTTACTTGCACCAAGAATAATCATGAGAATACCATGCAAGATCACCACAAAAACTTCCAAGATTGATCCAAGTTGCAAAAAATAGCCTTATACAAGAGTGTGCCTCACAATTTCAGCCAATAACCCTCACTAGGGAACCAATTTCAGACCTCATGTCTTATATGACAAGTTGTGATGTGAAAACGAAAGTATTTTATGTTTATTTAACAAAAAATTGACCTTTAATTAATTTTAGGTAAAAAAATAAGTCCAACCTGGCCAATTTACAATAAAATTCAATTTTGACATAATAAAAATTATTTTTCATCTAAAGACACCTCCAAGGGTGAAGTCATGCCCTTCTAGGGTGATGTTGACGCTCATATGTGAAACACTGAGCTAGAAAAGTGGGGCACTTGGCTTCCAGAGGCCCCAGATGATGCCCACAAGTGCCACCAGGCTCATAAGTGCCTCCAAAATGAAAACACTAGCTTTGGATGACGTCTAGGGATATGATGGTGACGTACATAGCCCTCAAGGGATAACTTCCATGTGTAAGAGAAAGGTCCCCCTAGGTCTAGGTATGTCAGGGTGTCTCCAAAGGCAACGTCATTCTTTTTCCTGGTGCAAGTCTTAAATTTCGTCTTACCCCTGGTTGGGGTTGCAACATCCATCTATGGTATTTAAGCCCCCATGAAGGTCTGAGATAATCATTCCCTCATGTGTACCTATCCACCAAGAAAGGTCCTGTAGCAACAACAAATACTCCCTCCAGGGTTTCATAAGTCACAGAGATCATAGCATGTAAATCACATCCAATAATTAAATTACCCAAACATGTGCATCAAACCCCCTTAACCCAGACAAATGCTCAAAGATATTATGCAATTTGACAAGTTAGGTTTGGATAAGGTCTCAGGGTGTCCTATTGGGATAACCTCTCTTGAGTTCGTGGTGTTTCCCAGGTGGGATATAATCCAAGTCATGTAAGTGTATGAGGTGGCATGGGGTGCATGTAATACAGGGAAATGTAAATTCTTACTTGTCGGTGCCTTTGTATAGGGTGAGTTGCACCTTGTGATAAATGTAATTGTTTCCTAGCCCATTCATTTCCATTTTATTCTTATCTTTATTTATTTTGATATTTTTCTCTTATGCTTCAAGGGAATAGTTGAGGGCCACTATCTTGACTTGATGACCAAAGGTGACAACGTTATCCACAAACATTTCATGGAAATGAGAAGGATGGATCATGATGAGACTCCCTTTCTCTTGGCTATGCCACCAATATCCAATACCTTGGTTTGGTGACCAGATAGGTGGTAGTGTCATATCGCTACATTCCCATGGTCATAATAGGTCGGCTTATGATGAGACCTCCTATCCATCAACTAGTACCTTGAGTGTTTATGTATATTATGGGTCCCCTTTTCTTACTGAGAATATTTTCATTGTTTTCTTGGGGAACCCTAGGCGAAGCATCTCAAAGGTTTCAACATTGGATTTTAACTCTTGTCATCTACTTTTACCCTCTGGGCCTTTATCCCCTTCTTCACACGAGGTAAGTTACAACCCTTCCTATTGTAGCCAATCCCAATGCCCAAACAAGGGTAGGGGAGATGAGAGTATAAAATATGGAAAGTGGTAACTATGGAGGGAACAGACGATGACGTTTTACGAACTCACCCAGTGGCAACCCATCCTAAAGGGAAATCAACTTACTAAGGCATCATGTCACCCTTTCGGGTATGAACGAGGAAAAGAGCATAATTTCTAAGAAAAATTCACGAAATGAATAAGGATTCAATACAACATATTCAAGTGTTTCAAAAATCAGAGTGATACATACCATGATACCCAGACTCATTACCTCATGGAAAAATACTCATCGCTACTTCAGGACCAGGCTGGTGGGATGGATATTGCTGCTGGTGATAAGTGGACTACACTGAAGAAAAGAGGGGCCCTCCGAGCCCATTTTCAAGTCGTCTGACTCTCGTTATTCCATGTCTATAACCTGTGGGATTTGAGACATGATATCCTTAGTTATCCCTAGGCTAGGGATAATAGTGTCGACTTTGTTAATGTTTAAGCCATTATTATAGATGTTTGCATTTCATTAGATAACAATAGCATAATCCAAGATCACTGAGAAATACACAATCACAAGAGACACAACATTTATTCTGGGAAACCCTCTAGGGGAAGAAAACCCAGCAAAAATTCCTTAATATAGATAGCCAATACAATGCCAAGAGATCTCTTAAACAAATACAGAAAGTCCNACAATGCCAAGAGATCTCTTAAACAAATACATAAAGTCCTCTCCCAGATATGCGCCACTCTCTCTCTCCTTCTTCTCCAACAACAGATCTAAACTTGTCTCTTAAAATGAGCAAGTGAGTTATGTCTAATTGAGGCACTAGCCTCCTTTATTTATACAAGTCTAGCACGTGTGAAGTGTCTCTTCACTGGCAGGGCCGAATTCTCAAACTGGGTGGGTAAACCCACCTTTATTATATTTCTGGGCTTCTTTAATATTTGTTGGGGCCGAATTTTTATTCTTCCTATTACAATTGTCTTTTGACCAATCCACAAAAGGGGATTTGGTCCTATTACAATAACCGACATGATCAATCCACAATGGGGATTGATCCTATGAATAATATATCAATAATAATAAGAATACTCTTTGCAGTTACATTATTTCAACACTCCCCCTTAACAAGAAGGGTATTCTTCAGCGACATCATGCGAGAGAGAGAGGACAGCATCATCAAAAACATCAAGTGGGTGAGAGGACAACATCATCAATATCATATTGGAACACTGAATGGCATATATATAAATCATCGAAAGTTTTCTTCATCGGCAGCATCGTCATTCTCAAAGGAATTCCCTCATCATCTGCATCAAATATGTATTAGTATAAAAACTGATACATCATCATCATCATAGCACAAGGTTGTCTCATCATAATACAATACTGGCTTTACATCACAACTATCAAGCTGGAAGCTCAGTACTCGTCTCATCTCAATGTCTTTCTTTACGTCACAACACTCAGGCTGGATGTAAGATACTAGACTGGATCTACGTCATAGCTATCAGGCTGGAAGCACAGTACTAGTCTCATCTCATCGTCTTGCTTTACGTCACAGCACTCAAGTTGGAAGCAAGATACTCATCCTGCTTTATGTCACAACCATCCGGTCAGAAACAGGATACTAGACTGGCTTTACGTCAAAGCTATCCAGCCGGAAGCTCAGTGCTAGTCTCATCATATCATCTTGATTTACGTCACAACCATCAGGTCAGAAGCAAGGTACACATCCTACTTTACATCACAGCCATTAGGTTGGAAGCAGGGAACTAGATTTGCTTTACGTCGCAACTATACAGTCGGAAGCATAGTACTAGTCACACATCATCTTGCTTTATGTCACAACCATCAGGTCAGAAGCAAGGAACATCTCATCTTGCTTTACGTCTGACAACTAGGTCAGAAGCAAGGAACATCTCATCTTGCTTTATGTCTGACAACTAAGTCAGAAGCAAGGAACATCTCATCTTGCTTTACGTCTGACAACTAGGTCAGAAGCAAGGAACACATCTCATCTTGGTTTATGTCTGACAACTCGATCAGAAGCAAGGAACACATATCATCTTGATTTACATATGACATCTAGGTCAGAAGCAAGGAACATCTCATCTTTCTTTACGTCTGACAACTAGGTCAGAAGCAAGGAACATCTCATCTTGCTTTACGTCTGACAACTCGGTTAGAAGAAAGGAACACATCGTATCTTGCCTTATGTTTGACAACTAAGTCAGAAGCAAGGTACACGTCTCATCTTGCTTTACGTCTGACAACTGGGTCAGAAGCAAGGAATATCTCATCACAACAACTACTCCCCCTTTCGAGGAAGGTCCTTTCGGACTATGCCAAGCTTATCTTGGAAGTACTCAAACTTCGCAGAAGATAGGGGCTTGGTCAACACATCAACAACCTATTCATCTGTGCTAATGTACTGGAGCTTCAAGGCTCCTCTCTGTACCATGTCACGGATGTAATGATAACGGATCTCTATGTGCTTCGACCTGTCATGGAATACAATATTCTCTGTCATCTTTATGCAGCTCTGGTTGTCACATAGAATCAAGGTTTCTCTCATCTCTAATTCAAATAGGTCGATCAACAAATTTCGAAGCCATATATCTTCATAGCTAGCAGAACATGCAGCAATGTATTATGCTTCCACTGTGCTGAGAGCAATACTATATTGCTTCCTACTCTGCCACGAGATTATAGCTGATCCCAAAATGAAACAACATCCTGAAGTGCTTTTCTTGTCAGAAACACTTCCTTCCCAATATGCATCAGTATATCCACTCAATGTGAAATCATGATCTCCATCATAACTGAGACCATAATCTATTGTACCTTTAAGGTAACTCATCACATGTTTTGCAGCCACTAGGTGAACACATCTGGGTTCTACCAGAAATTGACTCAAGGTGTTCACGGAAAAACAAATGTCTATTCTGGTGTTCATCAGGTACATCAGCGATCCAATAATTTGTCTGTATAGTGTGGCATCAATCAATTCTGACGAAGTATCGACCAACAGCTTCATCTTTTGCTTCCATGGGTGTATTCATGGGCTTGCATTCCAACATGTCGAATCTCTTCAAGATTTCGATCGTGTACTTCCCTTGGTTAAGGAAGATCCTCTCAGGACTCTGCCATACCTCAAGACCTAATAAATAATGCATTAGGCCAAGGTCTTTCATTTCAAATTCTGAGGTAAGTCTCTTTTTACATTCAACGATGAGATTTTCTTCTCTAGTTAAGAATAATTCATCCACATATAGCAGTAAGATTACTGACTCATAGTTCATAATTTTGAAGTAGAGATTAGAGTCTGTATTACTCTTGGTAAAGCCTAAGCTCATCAAGAAACTATCTATATGGCCATACCAAGATCTAGGAGCTTGCTTCAATCCGTATAAGGCTGTCTTCAATCTGCAGACATGAGACTTCCTGTCTTCAACCTCAAATCCTTAAGGTTGCTCTATATACACTTCCTCTTCGATGACACCATTTAGGAAAGTTGTCTTCACGCCCATATGGTGCAGCTTCCACTTCATCTTAGCTACAAGAGCTATCATGGTTTTGATTGAAGTGTATCTGGCCACAGGAGCGAATGTCTCTTCATAGTCAATGCCTTCCTTCTAGGAATAGCCACGAGTGACAAGTCTTGCTTTATACTTCTCAATACTTCCATCGACAACATGTTCTATTTTGAAGAGCCATTTGGAGGATACCCCATCTTTATTCTTCGGTCTGAGAACTATTTCCCATACTTCGTTCTTCATTATGGATTGGTATTCCTTTGTCATGGCATCTGCCCATTATTTCCTTTGAATGACTTCTTCAAAGCAGGTAGGATCCTCTTCTAGGAGATCACACATCAAAGCCGTATAATTGGAGAATGGCTTTGGTCTTTTCACCTGTCTCGTAGTTCCTTGGGGAACACCATACTTCTCTCCATTTTGAATAAGCTCTCTAGCCCAAGCTGGATTTCTTTTATGGAGGATCGTCATTTGAGGAGGTTCTTGTACTTCTACTATATCATGGTCTTCTAGAAGTTCCTCATCAGGGGAAGTTACGACTTCTCTCACTGGTTCTGAAGCTCTGGGAACCTCCCTCATTGTAGTATTGGGGATTATGGGTTCCTCTTCATATACCTCTTCAAGATGGCATAGTTTAGATTTCTTGAGCATTGCATCTTCATCAAAGGTCACATCCCTATTGATCTCAATGTGATGTTGACCTGGTATATAGGTTCTAAAGGCCTTGGAGACCTCACAGTATCCCACAAATATTTCCTTATTTCTTGAAGGGTCCAACTTGTTTCTCTTTTCTTTAGGTATATGAATAAACATTGGACAACAAAATATTTTGAGATGGCTTACCTCTGGCTTCTTTCCGGTGAACATCTCTTCCAGTGTCTTGAGCCCAAGTGCACTATGGGACAATCGGTTCTGCACATAAACAACTGCCATTGTTGCTTCTTCCCATAAGCACATAGGAAGATCTTGATCTTCACAGCTTCCAGCATGGTTCTATTATTCCATTCAGCTATACCTGTTTTGTTGGGGATTATAGGGAGTAGTGAGTTCCCTCTAGATCCCAACATCTTTGCAGAAGTTCACAAACTCTTTTGAGGTATATTCTCCTCCATTATCGGACCTGAGTATCTTAATCTTCTTTTTAGAAAGGTTCTTTATCAAGGCTTTGAATTCCTTGAACTTGTTGAACACTTCAAATATATTTAGGTCTTATGAGAATAATCATCAGTGAGTGATACATAGTATACATACCCACTAATGGAGGATGATGGCATTGATCCACACACATTTGAATGAATGAGTTCTAGGACTCCTTCTGCCTTGCTGTCTTTCTTCGGAAACAGATTCTTGATGTTCTTCCCTTGTTCACATCCATTGCATACGCCTTTATGGTCACCTTTGAGTTATGGTAAACCTGTGACCGCTTTGTATATGTATGGTAGCACCTTGTAGTTGATGTGAGTTAATCTTCTATGCCAAAGTTCACATGGATGCTTCAATGGTGTGGGTCATGGTAGCTTCTTAGTGACCCTTTAGCTTATGCGAGCCACCTTCTTCTTTTCCAATGATGATTGCTTCATTTATGGTCTCTCCTTTAGCACGTTGCCTTCTGCAACCTTTGGTATATCTTCCTCATGTGACCTGGAGAAAGGTCAACAAAACAACAAGCAAGAATAATATCCTTATGATAATATAAAGCAATAGCACGAACAATCATCACAATAGCTCCTTTAGAGCTATCACTCATAATTTATCTGAAGCAAAGATTAAAGGTAAGGAATACAATATGAAGTGAGGTCAACACTCTAATAGTGTTGTGACCAAGCATTCTTCCATGGCAACCTGGAACTAACACACGAGGTTTCTCCTAGAGGAGGTGTTAGTTGTATCAGGCAAAGTATTTACCTCTATATGCTCAAATGCTATCAACTATAATACTTTACGACGACTGTTATCTCAACTATAGTCATTAGCTTGTCATGTGTACCTTTGAATCTTATTAATCTTGATTAATCAAACCTGGAGCCTTGTCCTCAAGAATGAGTGCTTTCTTTTCTTCCAGGTCTCCTTCACCCAAGTGACGAGTGCTTTCTTCAACCTGTCTTCTGTACTGAGACAATACACTATCTTGATAGAAGGTTAGGTTAGAGGATAAGCTCTATGATCAACTTTTAATCCTTCTAATAATTTGACCATAGCTTCAACATGCAACATTGATCAAGATAATGTTATGACAAATAGATGCATATCAGAATAATCACACCTGGGTTGCATCATTCCTCTGAATGTGTTGGATCTTGAGATCCTTCTGGATCTATGGCAAGAGATCCCTTCTCCTGCAAATACTCTTTAGGGTTTAACCATTAAACATATGCGAGTACATACCTCTTATGGCATTTGCAGGTAGTGGCTCCATCTAGTAGCAGCAGTAATCATTACCAACTCTTAAGAAAACTTCAAGGGTGATTGCAACTGGTTCTATGGCTGCAACTACAACTGCAACTGGCTCTGAGACTGCAACTGCAATTGCAACTTAGGGTTTTATGAGGAAACCCTAATTTTTCAAACTTCAAATTTTGAAATTTTGATCCAGGGAATAGATGCACTAAGCTGAGGCGAGTATGCTGGTGTAGTCAGAATTTCGATAATCCAACTTTTATCCCCTCAAACTTGATCTGTGGATTTTTGGACTAGTGCTTCTGGTTTTCTGGTACTTCTGGTACTCTGGTACTTCTGGTACTTCTGGTACTCTGGTTTTCTGGTACTTTTTGAAACTAGGGTTTCACTTTTCGGGAGATCTAGCCACTGAAAAGGTGCACTGAAGGTGCCAAAATGATCATTGGGGGAGGGCACACTTTTCTAGATGGTTTTAGGGATGAAATACCTCTCCAACAAAAGGCCCTAATTTTCATGTACGGTAATAGTGACGTTTTTCACTTTTCTCTTGTGAATGATGCTCTCTTCAGCTTAGTTATGATACCATGTTAATGTTTAAGCCATTATTATAGATGTTTGCATTTCATTAGATAACAATAGAATAATCCAAGATCACTGAGAAATACACAATCACAAGAGACACAACATTTATCCTGGGAAACCCTCTAGGGGAAGAAAACCCAGCAAAACTTCCTTAATATAGATATCCAATACAATGCCAAGAGATCTCTTAAACAAATACAGAAAGTCCTCTCCTAGATATGTGCCACTCTCTCTCTCCTTCTTCTCCAGCAGCAGATCTAAACTTGTCTCTTAAAATGAGCAAGTGAGTTATGTCTAATTGAGGCACTATCCTCCTTTATTTATACAAGTATGGTACGTGTGAAGTGTCTCTTCACTGGCAGGGACGACTTCTCAAACTGGGTGGGTAAGCCCACCTTTGTTATATTTTTGGGCTTCTTTAATATCTGTTGGGGATGACTTCTTATTCTGCCTATTACAATTGTCTTTTGACCAATCCGCAAAAGGGGATTTGGTCCTATTACAATAACTGACATGATCAATCCACAATGGGGATTGATCCTATGAATAATATATCAATAAGAATAAGAATACTCTTTGCAGTTACATTATTTCAACAGACTTCTCTTTCTAGAAATTATATTTTCACTTTATTATTTTCTTTTGGGGTCGACTTCTCCTCTGGGGTATTCTTCAACTATTCAATGGTCTTCCTTTTACTTCTTGGAATCTTCCTCTCTAAGAAAAGTTGTCCAGGAGGGATTACCTCTCGTTTCTACAAAAAATTGACACTCCCTCTTAGTGAAGGAGGTATTATTCCATGATGTTCTCCTCTAGTAGTCCCAATCACACCCATCCACTTCACATGGAATGGGAAATACTACCACCATAGTATCAATACTACACTGCAAGTATCTATGATGTTTCTCCTCTCCTAGTAGTCCTAATCACACCCATCCACTTCACATGGTATGGGAAAGACTATGCCATGGTCCCAATCAAACCTAGTCACTTCACATGGTGTAGGAAATACCATGCTACAAGTCCTAATCACACCTAGCCACTTCACATGTATCAGGAAATACTTGTACTAGGTTACTCATTACTCCCTCAATCACTTCACATGACTGATATGGAAAGCCTATAGCTAGAGTGAGATTATATTCCCGCTGTAGGAGAAACATCACAACTCCCTCTGAACGAGGGTGGACATTCTACATCACACCAAACTTGTCTATGAAGTAATCATACTTCACTTTATATAGAGGCTTGGTGAGAATGTCTTCTATATGATCATATGTGGATATGTACCAAAGTTCCACTACTCCTATCTACACCATATCTACGATGAAATGGTATTTGATATCTATATGCTTTGAATTGTCGTGAAATACTAGATTCTCTGAAAGCTTCACACAACTTTGATTATCACAGGATATCAAAGTTGGCACCAACTCTAGATCAAATAACCCTACAAGCAACTTCCAAAGCCACATTGCTTCACAAATTGGAACATTGGTTTCTATATATTCTTCTTCTGTTACACTGAGTGCCATTGACAATTTTTTTTTCTCAACCATGAGATCATAACTGATCCAAAACTGAAGAAACATATTGATGTGTTTTTCTTGTCTACTACACTCCCCACCCAGTCAGAGTATGTTTAACCTTGCATCTTTACTTCTCCGCCCGAGAAATATCTGAGTCCATATCCAACCATACCATGCAAGTACCTCAACACATGATTTTCTACTACTAAATGTACATGTCTAGGCTCAACCATTTACTAAATGAATGTGTTCACTAAAAAGCATATATCCAACCTGGTGTGAAGTAGGTACATCAAGGATCCAATGAATTATCTGTACATCTTGGGATCAACCAAATATGAAGAATAATCGCTCAAGAGCTTCAGATTCGTAACCATAGGTGTGGTCATGAACTTGCAATCCATCACCCTGAATCTCTGCAGTATCTCAATTATATGGTTTTCTTGGCTAAGGAAGATCTCATCATGTCTATTCCACACCTGTGATCTAAATAAATAGTGTATCAACCCCAGAAATTTCATTTCAAACTCTGAAGTGAGCTCCCTCTTGCACCCATCTATGAGCTTCTCATCCCTTGTAAGAAACATGTCATCCACATATAGTACCAATATCAAGGGGAAACCATCTTCAACCTTGTAGTAAAGTTTGGGATCTGCATCGCTCTTGGTAAAACCCAAGATTATCAAATAGCTGCCTATTCTTGCATACCATGCCCTAGGTGTCTTCTTAATCCCATACAAAGATGTCTTCAATTTACAAACATGGGACTCCTTTCCATAGATTACAAAACCTTGTGGCTGCTCTATGTACACTTCTTCTTCAACTAAACCATTCAAGAAAATAGTCTTTACATCCATCTGATGTAATTTCCATCCCATAAGAAAATAAATAAAAATAATAGATCTAATATAAGTGTACCTAGCTACTCGATCAAATGTCTCGTCATAATATTCTCCCTCTTTCTCAAAGAATCCTCTAGCCACAAATATATCTTTGTACTTCTCTATGTTGCCATCTGCAACATGCTCGATCTTGTAGATCCAATTACAAGTCACTATTGACTTCCCTTCTGGTCTCAGAACCACTTCCCACACATAATTTTTCATGATTGATTGGTATTCTTCCATCATAACATACTTCCACACTTGCTGCTTTGTATCTTCCTCATAAGTGGAAGGTTCTAAACCAATGACCTTACTCATCAACACCACATAGCTGGAAAACTTGTGTGGTCTCTTTCTCTCTCTGAAGGAGCCACTAGGAGCTGCATGTTTTTCTTCTTCTTGCAAAGTGTTCTGGAGCCATGCTGGTCTATTCTTGGTAATTGTAACCTCTTTGGGTGGATCTACCATTTTCTCTGGCTCTACTATCTCATTTTGATCTTCTGGGATATTTTCTTCTGGAGTAGATTCAATCATCATTGCATCCTTTGGATCCTCTTGCTCCTCTCTGTCCTCATCCACGTGAGACTCTCTAGATTTCCTAAAGGTTGCTTCTTCATCAAAGGTGACATCCCTACTAATCTCATTTTTTTTCTATTCGAGGATGTATATTCTATAAGCCTTGGAAGTCTCATTGTATCCAACGAAGGTTCCCTTCTTTCCTGAAGGCTCTAGCTTCATTCTCATTTCCTTGGGAACATGTATGTACACTGGGAAACCAGATATCCTCAAGTGGCTGACTTATGGTTTCTTTCTGGTGAATACTTCTTCAGGTGTCTTCTTCCCCAATACATTATGAAGACTTATGTTTTGGACATATACAATTGCATTGAATGCTTTTGCCCATAGATTCATGGCTAAGTTCTGGTCATGGATCATTTCTTTAGCTGCTTTTACAATTGATCTGTTCTTTATCTCTACAACTACATTATGTTGGGGGTTGTAGGGAGTTGTCATCTCCCTCTTAATCCCTTCTTCTCTACAAAATTCCCTGAACTCATTTGAGGTTTATTCACCTCCATTATCTGACCTCAAAACTTTAATCTTGCTTCCAGAGAGATTTTCTACTAAATCCTTGGATTCTTGAAACTTATTGAAAACTTCATCTTTTGATTTCAAGAAATAGATCCATGTTTTACGTGAGAAATCATCAATAAAAGTGACATAATATAAAAGGTTACCTAGAGATGGTATTTCCATTTGTCCGCATACATCTGAATGTATAATGTCCAAGATCCCCTTGGATCTATTGTCACTGCTTGGAAAACTTCCCTTGGAATTCTTCCCAAGTGCAGATCCTTTGCATACTCCATCATGCTCCACCTGCATATATGGTAGACTTGTAACCATATTTCTCAAAACTAGCAAGGATCTATAGTTGAGGTGAGCAAGTCTTCAGTTCCATAGCTCACTAGAGCTAATATTGTTTTGTACAAGGGATTTTGTTGGGTGTCCCTTTAATTTATACATTCCTCCCTCTCAGACACCAATCACATTAGTTGAATCTATACTTGAACCCTTAGGCCATAGAAGGACTTGTCCATCAACAAAATCTACTCTGAAGCCCAATATTCTAGAACAAATATAGAGAGAAGATTCTTCTTTAAACCTTGTACACGTAATACATCCTTTATTGAAATAGAGTTACCTTAATCAATCTAGTAGGAGGATTCTACTACTCCTTTTACTGCATGCTTGGAATCATCTCCAAGTTCCACCTGAAGGGATGAAATCCTTTCTGTCAAATTTGTAAGAGAATTTTGGAACCTGGTCACGTGCTTGGAAGCACCACTGTCCACTAGCCAAATATAACTTCCTTGAGTGATGGTACCTGTGAGAGTTGAGATAAAGACATACTCTTCATATTTTGTTTCCCTCGTCTTCTTCTAAGATGTAGAATCCTCCATATCTTCTACATGTGCATGATGTTTTCTCTTTCCTTTACCTTGAGAACACTGGTAAGAAAAGTGTCCCAACTTCTGACAGTTGAAACATCTAATATTATATGCATCCTTCTTGTGATCTGGAACTAATATTCTATTTTTCTTTGCACTATTGTTTCTTCTTTCTTTCCTTTTATTTACATGAGCAACAATATATTGGTTTTCTTCATCATTAGTATTCTGCATCTTGGATGTCAATCTTGATTCTTCTTGGACACAGTCTGTCCATAACTTGTCAAATTTAGGAAATTTCTTTCTTGCACAAATTCATTGATTAAATGCATCCCAAGAAAGAGGAAATCAATTTATATTTTTAGTCACAAGCTCTGCATCATCCACTGAATCTCCAATAGCTTCTAGTTGTCCTTGATCTAATAAATCCTCATGAAGTGGGTAGAAACTGAATCTGACTTGTTCATCATCACATTTATGAGTTGATGCCTTAGGGTTAGCTTCCTTCTTTTATTCTTTCTTTCATACAGTCTGGTTAAGGCATCAAACATCTCCTTTGGTGTGTTCAATTCTGATACATTAGGAATCAAGTGGTCCTTGATTGAATATGTCAAGATTCTCTTGGCCTTGATCTCATTTTTCTTATGTCTTTCCTTGGCATCTTCTTTTTATGGTTCTGGGAGAACTTTGTTGACATGATCCAAGAGCTCATTCTCTTCTAGAATGAAAATTATTCTATGCTTCCATGATCTGAAATTGTCTGCTCCATCCAGCCTATCTTTAACTCTTAAACTGGTGATCATTTTCTTTTGTAGGGGACCTAGGCTTGAAAAATCCCAAAATTTCAACCTTCTTAAAAAGTCAACACTAGGGTTAGGTGAGTTGACTAGTACAATTTTCTCCTCAACACTGGAACTAGAAAACCCCAATGGCTGGTAATATTTTTTCTTGCTGGTGTCTTGTGCTAGTTCAAATCTAGCTTCAATCATCATGCTCTGATAGCATGCTACATTTTCTTATATTTTCAATAAAAATAGATTTACCAGAGTACTTTGATATTATTTTAACATTCAACAACCATATATTGAAAATATAAGAAGGATCTAGAAGTAGATATACAAGCACAAAAATACACAAAGATTTATACTGGGAAAACCCCAAACTTGTGGAAAAACCCAACCAACTTTCCTTAGAGAGAATATTTTTGATAACACAATACAACCATGAACAAGATTTATTCACAAGAGCAAAAACCCCAATGAAGAAACCCTGATAACAAGTACTTATCTCTTCTTGTTTTCAAACCCTAGCAAGGGTAGACAACTAAGAAAATCCCTGAAATATGATGTGTAGAAACCCTAGAGAGAGTGCTAGAGTACTCAGCCTCTTCCAGCAAACTTCCCAATATAGAAACCCTAGAAATTGCAGTAGCTGCATCTTCTTCCTTGCCTTAGACTTGCACCTTCTTTTCTCGAGTGAGAGATATGTGTGAGTGTGTGTCAAATGACAAGGAGTCTCCCTTTATTTATAGTCTTCAATTCACTTTACTGGGGCCGAATTCTCTTTCTGGAAGTTCTATTTTCACTTTATTATTTTCTTGTGGGGCCGAATTCTCTTCTGGGGTATTCTTCAATTGTTCAATGGTCTTCCTTTGACTTCTCATAATATTTCTCTCTAAGAAATGTTGTCCAAGAGGGAATACATCCCGTTGCTACAAAACATCAACACCAAACTCTAAAATCCTCCAAGTCAACATCACAGGACAACATTAGCGAACACGACATCGTGATCCATCCAAGACATATTATAAATAGAATCATATCTCCATACAAGATGAAGATGCATGGATTAAATCTATCAAAGGTACAAATATATAACTATGCACAAGTCAACTCTTCAATGTTGAAATACCAAGCTCGTGGTGTAGGTAACAACCTATGCAAGGCCATAAACAATCTTGTTGACTCGAAATCTTTCTACCTGGTATAAAAAGCATGAAAATGATTTCAAGGACTATTTATGTATACTATGATATAATATTAATAGGTGGGGTCCCCAAGAAGAAAACACATAAATTTATCTTCAATCATTTCCCGCATCATACATACATATCTGCATCAATGGTATTATGATGTAAATTCAAAAGTTATAATTCTTAACATGATTTGATGGGTTGATGTGCTTCAGTTTAATGAATAAAAATGATGGTTTCTTCTTGTCATTCTTCAGCTTGTTGGAATAGTACTTATGAAATCTATGCGAGCTACACTATTCCATAATTGCACATAAAACAGAAGTCATTTTTTGTGTGTTTATAAACTCAAGGCATATGAACTATAAGTATGACATGCACTTGCAATAAAGATAAGTTCTAATGGGTGGAGAGCATGGTTTTATATACTACACACATATATGAAAGTGTCTCGTGCATTTACAAAGACCTATAGTATTCAAAAAAGATTGATCATGTCAATAATTTCAACTTACAAAGCTTATATTAGCTTCATGATGATGGTAACAAATAAAATGTTATTTTTGAAATGACATAATATTTAGTCCATGGAAAATATCTTCAAGACTTTGGTTTTAATATGTAATATGGAAAGAGTGGTGCATATGTTTCTTTTGGCATGAAGTTGGTTTTATATAGTGCATGGTATATATGGTGTATTGTTGAAAGTGAAATAGATTAAACCCTAGCCTATTCGTATGATTATTGATTTGATTAGCCATTATTTAGAAGTGACTAGTAGTGATGGCTATGAGTAAAGGGTTGACATACCCTGTTGTTATGTTCTTACATGACATTTTTGTATTAGCCTGTGATTGGTTTTATGGAATATTGTGTATATGTTGATGTTTCATGTGAATTGTTTGAAGTGATGAGTGGCATGCAAATTTGAGTTTTTTTTGGAGGCCGATGTGATGGGCCGACCATGCAATTAATTTGCAAGGATGTGGTAATTAATTCCACAGTCCTACATATACCACCCTCCATTTTTCCTTGGGAATTGGTCATTTCATTTTGTTGCGGTTGTGGAGAAGGAAAATCTTGAGTCTAGTGTGGAAGTTCTACTATTGGTAGTTGCAACAACCATTTTTCTCTCATTAACGTTGGTATAAAATAGCTCAAGCCCAGGTATGCATATATCAGTTTGTTGAGAATCATTTGTATGAATTTTGTGTAGTAATAGTTTATTAATGGCTCTGATTCATGATTGGTTTATGAGTATACTTCTCTTTTCCCTTGCTTTTTGGCTCTTAATGAATAAATGGATCAAGGTTTTATGAAATGGTTACTTTTTGGTGATTCTTTCTTCACTCCATGCTTTTCAATTTCCATTCCTTTTTAAAATTATCAATATGGTTGTTGGAGTAAACCCATTTGATTTTTATTGGAACTATAACTTGGGTTCAAGTTCTTATGAGCTTTTCCTCTACTGTCTAATATTTTGGTTGGGAAAAATGTGTTGGGAGACATATTTTTATTTTAGATAAGAGTATTGTGTTAAGATCCGAGTTTGAAAATCAATATATACCATCCTGAGTTTAGTTTGAAATGGATAAACTACAACTAGCATTAGAGGGTTTGTTTTTGTTGAGTCAAAATTTGTTTCGAACCCACAACTCCAAAATATTTTTTAATGGATTTGTAAATTCGTACATGCCATTCATTTTGGTATGTGACCAAATGGGGTTTATAATTGACATTGGTTGTTTTATATTCAAACTCGTGTTTGTATTATGGATTTGAGGTTTTAATTGGATGTATAGATATCAAGTCGGATTCATTTGAAGCTGATGGTGGATAATTTTTTCCTAGTTCTTTGTTTTGGCTAAGTTGAAGTTGGTTTTTAAACCCACAACCTTATAATCAAGAAGAGTATTATTTGATTCTAGTTATTCTATTTGCACAAAATGTGGTTAAAGTTTTGAGCCCATGATGTATGAGAATGGGTCATGAAAAAAAATATGGTTTGATTGAATGTATAAGATCGACCTTGTCCCCTCTTGTCTCGAATTATTTGAGCTCATAGTTTGGCAAGATTTTGGGTTTATAATAATTCTCCTTATCACTGATCTTGTTGATAAAACATAGTCGTATCTCTTGAAATAAGTGTGGCCAAATCAAATATATCATTGGGTTTATCTATAATTGGTAGTAAATTGACAAACTTCAGGATGATTTTTTTTCAACCCAATTTCATCGTTGAAGACCATTTTTAAAGCTTGAACTTATATGGGTATCAAGAGCTACAATATGAATTTGTTTTTCATCTGAAATATTTTGGTCAAAAATATTTTTTTGAGCATTCAAGGATGAATGAAACAAGATGCAATTTTCACAATAAATAAATGACAAAGTTTGAAGATACAAGCTCATATTTTCAAGTGGAATATAATGAATATTTGGAAAAAGGGTGGAAGTTCCATATGCAGGTTTATAATTTATTTTTATTTTATTCATATAAACAGGACCAAATCCTCTCACAGTATATCATTTTCCATTAATTATTCCCAAAGTTTCCCAAGCCATATTTCATTTAATTTCATACTTTTTTCCCATGTTTATGTAAATAGGAAAACTTCAAAGAAGAGACCTACTAGCCGAATGATATGTATGGTCCCGATACTTGAATAGTTTATGTTATTTGAATGAATCATGGGATATTTTGACATTTTATAAAAGATATTGAAAATGGTTTATAGAGCATGTTGATATGAACTTTATTCATATTGAAAGTGGGATGAATTCCAAGTAGAATTAATAGAAATGGATTATGAACATTATCATGCATTCATGCCATCTATTACACTTTCCATAAATTACACGACAATTTTTCATTATTCCTTGTCATTATAATTCCATTTACATTCATTTCCCATGTTCAATAAAATCGGTGATAGTAAGGTAAATAATTTACAGTTTCAATTTTATGGACAATAAGCAGAAAAGGGGCAGTTTATGTTATTCTTCCCTTTTTTCCTTGTTTCCTTTCATTTTTGCCTTGGTATGCTTGATTTCTTGGTAAGATTAGAGCCATTATTAAATTATTTTTAAGGCAAAATAGTATTTGATGATTAACATACTATGACTTATGTATACTAATTTGATCATTGGTGAATATTTAAATGAGTATGAATGTGAATATGAATTCTCACTTGAGGCAAGATAAAACCTTATCGGACGTATCTCTCTATATTTCTTCATGTCCAACTTTGTCCTTTCTCTCTTCCTTTTATTCTTCAAAACGCAGTTCAAGTGGTTCAACTACGTTTTATTCCTAAAGCTAAATAACTTCTTTTTTTTTTTTACTGGGGGAATCGACAACTCGCGGTTCTTGTACTCACATGACACGGGGTCGATCCCCAGGCGGCTACCACTATAACCCCAGGTGCAACCACCCAGCCCGCAAGAATGGCGCACGAGTAAGTCTGGGTGAGAATCGAACATGAGACTTCATTTACAGATTTCCTTCCATTTACACGGCACTTGTCAATCCGTCTACACCCGTGCGGAAAGCTAAATAACTTTAGTTAAGACATGAAAACTTTATTTATGATAAGGGTAAATAATAATAATAATAATAATAGGTGGGGCCCCTATATGTCTT
>JASDQU010739398.1:6197-28476 GCA_032191745.1 Picea mariana | reverse complement strand
GTTCGTGTGTCAAACTGTTGTAATCCGCTTCGAACTCGCTTCTCAGATAAATCGCGGTCTGAGTGGTGCCCTGATATTATTCAACCAGGTGGCAAAAATTTTCTAGCTCCTTCAGGGTGACGACCAAATCTTTTTCATCTCGTTTAGATTTGTCCAAGGTGGCATCTGAAATCACCCTCCTTGCGCCGATGAGATCATATGTTCTAGCATTTTTTGTGTTTATCAAATCCTCCTCTGTGGTGATGAGGACCGAGTGATCCAACGTGATTCTCCTTTTCTTTGTGGTTATTTGGATGATGGATCTCTTCTTTTGATCGTAGGAGATCACATAGATATTAGCCACCTTTTCCACTGATTCGGGAATCTGCTGATCACCCCATGTGAGTGTGTTTCCCAGATTTCCAGTGGTATATAATTGTTCCAAATCGTATTCTTAAACTCTCTCGCTATACTTTGAGGGACCAGTCTCTGCCTATTGCTTATCGAGGATTTGAATATCAAGAGAAATAGAGATGTCAGTAAAAGACCCGATGCTTAATTGTCCATCGGTCTTTGGAACGTCGATTTCCTTTTGTGGGGATCCTTCCTTTGACTCATCTGGTTCTACCTTGTCTTTCAGATTGTCTGCTCATGTCTCCAGCGCATTAGGCCTCTTCATGTCGGGAACATTTTCAGTTTCTATTTCCTTCCCCAGGACCTCTTAGGTCCAAACCCTAGGATCAGGCGAAGAAGCCTTCGCAGGTCCCTTTTCTTCTTGGATCTACACAGGGGCCCCGAGAGATGTCTCCGGGCTCTCATCATCGCTATATATATTTATAAATTTGCTCAAAGTATTAGGCGTGACTGCTTCCACTAATACTCAGCCCACTTCTGGTTGAATCGTCACACCTGCCGGCAATCTGACTAGTGGCCTTGTGGAATCAAAGTTATTTGACCCGTTGTTGTTACCTAGGTTTACGAAATCAAGGCCACTTAACCCCATCTGGCTCTCTTCTGGGCTATCGATCGGAAACCTTGTCAACCTCATGGGGTCCATGATATCCCGCATCGGACCCATCATCTGCAAGGCGTGTTGATACATAAGTTCCCCTCTCTCTCGCACATCCCGAACCTCGGGGAAATTCCTATCCCGCACCAGGGTTTCCTGGGAAATCCCTACCATTTCAGTGGTTCCCTGGGGAAATCCCACCGCTCCGACTGACATCATTTCTTCTCTTGTCTCTATGGTCTCCTGAAATATTTTTTCCAGGAATGTTGCTTGCTCATCCCAACTCATAGCCTTGAATCTGGTTTCCTTGGGGTCAACCATCCTTGCCATCACCTCTTCCCAGTCTTGAGCATTTTTGGTGAATATTTCATCCTCAAACCTGTCGTGGGCATATGGCCAGCAAGATGATACCCGTTGCACGTGCTTCAGGACCAGGCCCTTGGGGTCGTGCTTGTGAAAGAAACCAGTCTGGAATCAGAAATCCAATTGGCTTAAACCTTCTTGCTTGGCATGTGTGGTGTCCTTTACCATGTAGAAACCAATATGAAACCCATAGGGTATGAAGGCCCGCTTCTTATCCTTTACCAAAGTAGCATTGTAACCTTGCAGGATGCTCTGATAACAGATTTTCCCTACTATTAGTCGATTAGGGACATATACAGGTAAAAGATGAGGTTCTTCGGTGGCACTGAAAACCATGATGTAGGTATCGCACTCATCTAGATACTAGTGGCCAACCTTCGATATAATATTTTTGGCTGCGTCCGAAAGCCTTGGGCATTATTTCTTGAACAACAACAAATGAATGTGTGTGATAAATTGGTCACATATGAGAGAGTATCATTTCTTATACCTGTTCTCCCACAAGATGCTGAAATAAACATGGACCGAGAGATTTGAGGTATGCCAGCTTAATTTCATTCCAACGAAAGAATTTCTGGCGCAGACAACATCCATAAGATAAGATGCCATGTAAAAGGATGGGGTTTCTCCTTCTTTCAGCGTCTGAGCTTGCTGGATGAAAGTGCTCAGTTGTTTGGAGATGATTGCACCCCATTTAAAACCTATTCCAGAAATGGCTACGGTATACGTTAGAGGCATCCAAGCTTCTGAAAATCTGGAGCAGTCTTTTTCCCCATGCAACCTGCAGAGGAGGGCCATTAGATAGATGTAAGGCTCTATAAGGTTGGTCATCGTGTACCAGTAGGAGGTCTGATTGGTGAAATTTTTATCCTCTCTCCACCATGAATCCATCACCTTACTGGTATCGTGTTTCTCATAGAAGCTCAAAACAAAATTAGTATTCAACCACTCTTTCGACTCTCCGAGCTTGTAATAATTCTGCACTTCTAATGGAAGGAAAACCCCGACACACCCATCGTTTTTGTCATTAATCAAACATTTTTGTGTGTCAGTGTGATCAATAATCCATTTCAGGAGTTCAATGCAGGGAAATACGGGAGTCCTGCTTGCCACCATGTGTAGATACGCCTTACATACATTCAGGAGGACTTCATCATCGAGTCTTCTCGTATTAGGATCATTGTGCGGGGTATATTCGGGGATTTCTTCCCTCTCAATCCTCTTGAAAATTTATTCCCAACGCGGGAATACTGTCTTGGTCCCAATGTTCGCCTCTATGTCTCCAAAGGTCGAGGGTTGAATGAAAGTTTTCTTGGTGGCGGTTTTGATGACGGGCACCAGTTTTGGAGCGAATTCCAATTGTCTCTCCACTGCTGGGGAGGAACCTTCTCCCACCTCTGGTTCCTATAGCTTTGGTACTCTTAGAGATTTCCTAGTGGTGGTATTCTTCGGAGGCATCATTCGTGCAACTAGAAACAATCTTTAGGCAAGTGCACAGAGTAACATTGGATAAGACGTATGAAATGAAGCATAAAACATCCAAAGACCGGTACATACCTGTAACACTTGCTAAACTATTGTTTTTATACTCACTGGACCTTGGAAGTTATCCCCAGACTTCTCGTCTCGCTCCTCTCGATGATATAGATTCCTTCGCGCACAGAATAACCTTGTTTTCAATGACTTAGAGAATATAACGGGGGAGATCCCACCAGTCGTATCAACCAGTTAATAGGAGTAATGGGTGAAATTCAAAACAATCTACTGTCGAATATCTACAAATAAATTCTACATGGGTTGACGATGGAGGCGTGGAGGGAAAAATGCACTGTATCGGCAAGTTCAAATGGTCCTTTTGATTCACGCATGAATTAGCAACTAGTGCAATATTCTACAATTAATTAACCTTTAAATGTGCCATATCTAGCGTATCTCATAGCTAAAACGTCCCATCGCATCATCTTCTTAGTGGGTATATCGGGAATCGGTGATATTATTATGCATGTTTCCGTCAGTATCCTCCTGAGAAAACTTCCAATGCCGATTGACTTCATCATATGGTATCGACGCGATGCCACTGACTTAGGATACAGGGCAGTAATGACCGAGAACTTAACTTATGGGGAACGCTCAGACTCGAGAATTTGTTTAAGTCAAATGCACTAAGCTGAGCTTGACACTGTGACTGCTAAGACCGGGAGAGTATCGTGGATTGGCCTTCGGGAATAAAACTAGCGCGAGTTTCTTCGTGGGTTATCATTCTTCGAATCTCCCAATACCTAAAACGTTTCGGAAGTCGACGATTGACGATTATTATTTCATTTTTGTTCAATGTTTATTATTTCAACCTTTTGTTGATGCTGAGAGAACCGGTCATCGGCGATATCCTTGGTGAAGTTTTTCGTGAAAGAAAATGTGTGTTCGCTGACGCCGAGGAAGATCAGTGCTCGACACTTTGGTCCTCTTTAGCATTTTATTTCACACTTAACCTTTTCCGATGCCAAATTCTTTAAGCGCATCCGAGAAAACTTTGACTTTCATCTCTAATTTAGATATTAGTCTTTTAAGTTAATGATTCTCATATGTCCAAGCAATCTTTTAAAGACTTAATGAGAATAAAAAACGATAAGCAAAGGACACAATTTTCATATCGGACAATGCCAAAAGATCAAGTGGTACCCAAAAAGTGAAATTTTATGTAGAATTTTTAGGGTGTGTTGAGTGCTCAACAAATGGCGATTCACTGGGCGAAAGCAGAATCTTTGTTCTTCCTTCATGCTTGGCTGATATGAAAGATGGTGGAGAAAATTTCTTGGTTTTAAATCAGGGCCTCTTTTACCTTTGCAATTTGAAATCCTTTGGTTGATGCTTCCAGGTTTTCCCATGGGGTTTTGACCTTTATTCCTCCTTTGTTTCCTGTAACCCTGACTTATGCCCCCTTTTTACAAAATTTTAGCAAAGAATTCATTGACATGTAGCCCTTATTTACCTTTACTCATTCGCTTTGGTGTTTCTCCGCTGCCAGCGAGAATCCATAGCCCCGATGAAGATATCTGCATACCCTCCCCTACTGATCACTCTTTTGATAATGTCCATTCTATTTCAACATTGTTATCCCCATTTTCTAGGGATAACTAGGAGATCATGTCTCAAGGCCCACATGTCCTAGACATGGAGTACTGAGAGCAGGATTGACCTGAGCATGGCCCTGGAGGGCCCATCCTTCTTTTTCTTTGCCAGATTTGTCCTGTCAGCAGCAGCAGCATTCATCACCATCGGCTTGGACTTGCATTAGAAAATACTCTTGCTCCATGAGGTAATTTGTCTAGGTATCATGGTATGTGTCATATTTGATCATTATAACTTTCTTATATATGCATCAGGTTCCTTACATTTCTGACAACTGCATGGATCTTACACTAACCCACTTGACCATTGTTGGGGGGATTAACGGGGTGCCCTAACAAGCTTGTATCTGTGGGTTTTGGTTAGCCACCAGGGGGGATTTGAAGGGCCATCGTCTGTTCCCACCATATTATCATTTTACATCTTATCTCCCATACATCCATCCCATTCCCCTAGTATGGGCATTAGGATGACCTATTTGAGGGGTTACACTTTGTCCTATGGGAAGAAGGGGCTAAAGGCCCAGAAGGTAAAAGCAGCTGGTAAAAGATAAAATCCATAGGAAATAAAACCTAGAGATGCTTCGCCCAGGGATCCCCAAGAAGGCAATAAAGGGCCTCTCGATAAGAAACAAAGGGACCCAAAGGAAAAATAATAAAAAACAAGGCCTAGCCAAGAGGATGGGAGGTCTCATCATGAGCCGGCCCATTATGATCATAGGTGTCTAGCAGTATGACATTGCCATTATCTGGACACCATGCCAAGGAAATGACCCTTGGTTGCATGGCCAAGGGAAAGGGGGTCTCATCACGAGCCAGCCTTATCATTTCTGCGAAAATACTCATGGGTAACACTGTCAACTTTGGTCACCACGCCAAGGCAGTGTCCTCTGGTCAAACCTTAAAACAAGAGAAAGAATAAAGGCAAATAAAGGGCTTGGAAAAAACCGCATCCATGACCGGTACAACTCGCCTCCTACAAAGGCACCCACGGACAATACCTGCCCCTGGTCTTCACTATGACTGGACATCCTTAGACCATATCACTTCATGTTACATGGCTTGAATAATTCTCTTTGGAAATTTTCTTATTCTTATGGATACTGGCCCAATAGGTTACCTCTGTCTCTTTCTTCAACTTTGTATAGTAGATCAGTGTAATATCTTTGAGATATTAGAGGATATGCTAGGGTTTTTATGCATGTATTTGATAAATTTAATGATGAAATATGATTGACATTGCTATGATCCCAAAGACTGATGATCCCATGGAGGGCGAAGTTTTTGATCTGCAGGACCATGCCCGATGGACAGGTACCAGTGGACCGGTACACATGGGGAGATGATTAGCTCGGACCTCCATGGGGCTGAAGAGCCCATCAGATGGTTGTTGGGATCCCATCAGTGGTAGAGACAGGACAATGGTATGATGAGCCTTTTCACATGAAGAAAAGAAGGACATTCCACCCAGGACACTTTGGCTGAGCCCGGCCTAGGGGGAATCACCCACTTCAGATGGAACGTTTTCCTCTTGATGGACAGGACGTCACCTAGGAGAGCTAGACGTTACCTTGAGCATGTGGCAGTGTGATGAGGTTATTGGCACATGTGGCAGCTTGGAAGAGCCCTAAAAGGGCTAACATCTGACTTCTGGATGCTGGATATGCCCAAAAAGGGCCAACGTCTCCCTCAGAAGGGCTTGGCGTCCCACCTTTTGCTCATTTTATGTCATTTATCTAGCAGTTAATGTAAAAATAGTGTAAATTTTGTAGTCAGCCTTGTCGGTTTTTTTAATGACCTATTTTGTAATTTAGAGGTTATGGATTGATATATATTGAGGATGTTTTTCCCTCATTTGAACATAACACAACTCACTCTCTTGTGAGATCTCAATACTTGCGCCCTAGTTTGGGTATTTTTGGTGTTTTAAGTGAGGCGCTATTCTTGAAGGAGGATTTCTCTTGGCATTTATGGCATTTCTCTCATGGAAGGTTTACAACTAGGGTTTTGCATATGCATTCTTCATGATATGTAAGTGTTTTTCCTGTAAAACTTCTTGATTGAATGGTTGTAGGTTAGTATTCTTGCATTTACTTATAAATTTGTTGATTTTAAAACCCTAGGTAGCAAGCACACAAGTAGGTCATTGCTATATGTCCCTATGATGAGAAATAGTTTTCAGCCATTGAAAGAAGAAGATATAGCCTAGTCGTTGCTACACTTATCATTATTTTTTCTGAGCTAGCGTTAAAGTTCTAGGTTGAAAAGAGGAGACGTCCTAGGCCTAGTTAGACTACACCTAGGGTTTCACCTCCTAGGGTTTGAAGGCCTTGCCTTTGCAACACCTTCTCCCTTAAATCTATACTTTGAAGCTAGCCATTTTTCCAAGTGTATTTAGAGAAGGAGGAAGGAGCACGAGGCCTTGCTTAAGCAACACCAGAGTGAGCCTCCTTCCCCTAGGGTTTTGATTCTAGGGCCCTGCCATTGCAGCACCTTAGAACCCTACCTTCCAGTCTCTAAGTTTTAATCCTCCCGAGACTTTATCCCCTTGCTTTTGACTCCATTTACCCTAAGGCATTGGTAATATCTCCAACGTTGAGCCTCTTGTGTACAAAACCATCTTTCAAATTTTAATTTTTTAAACCCTAACTAACCCTAACACTGCTAACCTAGGTTGACGTCATAGTTGACGCAACAAACCTTTTTGACCAATAATAAGCAATCAAATGATGACGTCAATAATTTATTGAACAATTGTTGATTGGATATACTATAGGCTTGGTCATTTTGATAGATATTGATGAATTGGTGATCTTTCATTGGCTAATTAGTAGAACGTTGACCTCATCTTATCTATTACTTTGATTATTGAATGAAATCAGATAGTCAAGAAGTACTGACCCTTTGAATTATAACCTGCAAATATACATATTGTGTTGTTATTGTCTTGTTCTGGGCAGGTGTTCTCAACAGGGCCTACACTTCTTTTATTGGCTGATTAGCCGGATTATCTGATACTGGTGGTAACCTGCGAGGAGGGAAATCTTAACACTTGACCTTGTATCCTTTGCCTCTTCAAACCCCAGGTTACCGGGGACGTCTCCCCTGGGATAACCTCCCTAAACAGAAATAACCTCCCCATCGAGGTGACATTGGGTGGGGAAGGTTCCTGTTACGCTAGTTTGTCCACTATCCTATAGCCTGTGACCTAAAATACAAACTGCGTGATAACAGGCATGATACCCTGAGTGAGTGAGAGAGGATGACGTCTGTTTATTTCGCAAAGTGATATGGTTAGGTGGACCCTTTGCTAGATTTGTGTTCGCGTTCATGTAGTCCTTTTCGGATTTCCTTCTTACCCTTAAGGTCTTACCAAACCACTAGGCATACACTTCTATCATTTCTTCGAAGTTGTTCATTTGTGTGGGTTAGTTGGAAGGATCCTCAAAGCAACCTCAAGTTCCTTGATGCTTCTTTTGTTGTATGTGAGAGATGAGTTTGAAACAAAGTTCACTATGTCACACGACTTAAGGTCCACCATTGTCTTGCCAAACACAACTTTCAAAGAGAAGAAATCCAGAAAGCAAAAGAAAACAAAAAATGTATTTCGAAATCATCGAAAACACTAAAACAAGATACTCTTTTATTATTATTATTATATATATATATATTATTGGAAATATAGTTTGAGGGCTTGGCTATTCACTGGGAGGGTGTCAGGTTCCCCCCTCGGATTATGTAACCGATAAGTGCCCACCCCGATCTTCTCAGCCACCTGGAAAGGTCCAAGCCACAGATTCTTAAACTTAGAATGTTTCCCTTTTGGCTCATTTGCTCTGTCCCATTTTAGGACTAAGTCTCCTACTTCAAAATTCTTTTCTTTAGCTTTATGCTTATCAAACCATCTTTTCACTATCTGTTGGTGAGATAGAATCTTTGACTTAGCCTTTCTTCTCTCTTCTTCTAGCATGAGCAGAGTATCAATTCTTTGTTGTATGATCGATGAGGGTTCCCCGTTGGAATCTTGGGCTAGTTAAAGAGATGGAAGATAAAGCCCATTTGGGAGAATGGCTTCCTGTATGTAAACCAGGAAGTACAAGGAATTTCCTATAGCTTCCTTGGGTGTGACCCTATTGGCCCATAGATCGGTATGGAGTAGATTATGCCAATTCCTCTGGTTATCTGCAATCGTCTTTTTTAATATTCTCACTAGGTTCTTGTTGGTTGATTCTACCACCTTGTTTCCCTGTGGATAATAATTTGCAAAGTACCTAATTATGATTCCTTTGTCTAGAGAAAACTCTGTTAATAGAGTGGAAGAAAAATAAGTTGCATTATCAAAAACTAGAACAGAAGGGACACCAAACCTTGTGATCAACTGTTGTTCTATAAATTGGATCACCACCTTCTCATTTATGTGAGTCAAAGGGATGGCCTCTTCCCACTTTGTGAAATAATCGGTGGCAGTAAGTATATACTTGTGTTGTTTCGAAGAACTGGGTGTAATTTCTCCTACGATATCCAACCCCCATTGCAAGAAAGACCTAGAGATAGTCACTGGTTGGAGGGGGATTGTTGCTCTCTTCTCTCTCCATGCGCTTATCTGACAATTTTTACAGTTCCTAGCATAGATTTGAGCGTCTCTAAATAAGGTGGGCCAATAATAGCCGACTCTCTGTATCTTATGAGCGATGGTGTTTCCTATGAAATTTTCACCGATAGGGCCATCATGGAGCTCCTTCAAAACTTTTTCTGTGTCTTCATGTTCAAGACATCTTAAGAATACCCCATCATATTTAATCTGAAAGAGTACCGAATTTATGAGGTGATATTGTGTAGATTTTAACCTGGGAGCTCTCCTTTTTCTCGGGTTGAGATTTTCTAGACAAGTTCTGTGGTGTAGGAGATAAGTAAAATTCTCATACCAAGACTCTGGCTCTGGGGAAATGTATGAAGCTTCACCTCACCATAATTCCATTTCATTCTCCCATCCAAAATCTTCGACATTTACTTGGTCATGGGCTTCAGCTGCGAGTTTGCACAACCCTTTCCCTTTAACTAGTTTGGAAGGTTTTATATCTAGATCAAATTCTTGGACCACTGCCATCCAATTCCCTCTTGTTTCCCCCATCTCTTACTAAATAAAAAAGGATTGGACTGCAGGGTGATGCACAATCACTTTGGTGTGGTTCTTGAGGATGTAAGACCTGAAGTGCTTTACTTCCTTATATAACGCATAATCTTGTTTATCTATGGCAGGATAATTTAGTTTGGCTCCTTGGAGGTTGGTACTCATGAATGAAATCAGGGCCTCATTGTTGTCATCATCCTTTTGAGTCAATACTGCGGCTAACGACTGGTCGAAGGTGAAAGTATAGAGGAAGAAATCCCTATTAAAATTGAAACTTCGTAGCACAGGGACCCGAGATATAGTAGTTTTAATGTTGTTGAAAGCATCCTTTCATTCATCATCCCACTTAAATTTGAGATCTTTGTGAGTCATCTTTTGTAAGGGTTTGATAGTTTCAGCGAAATCGGGAGTGAATTTCCTCACAAAATTGATTTGCACAAATAAAGACTGCATATCTTTCTTGTTGTGAGGCAACGAGAGATGAAATATGGATTTAATCCTTTCTAGGTCTATGMAAATTCCTACTTGAGATATAGTGTGTCCTAGTAGCTTACCTTCCTCGACACCAAAAATAGTTTTCTTGGGATTTAAGGATACACCGTATCTCCTACACCTTTTGAAAATTTGGGTTAAGTGTTGGATGTGCTCTTCTTTTTTCTTTGAATACACAGTTACATAGTCTAGATGCACTACCACACATTTTTTGATTAGTCCATGAAATGCTATGTCCATGGCCCTTTGGAAGGTCACTCCTGTGTTGATTAACCCAAAAGGCATGTGTTTATAAGCGAAGGTTCCACACTTGGTTCGGAAGGTACTTTTTAAATGATCCGCCTCCAAAACAAGGACTTGGTTGTAACCCGAGAAATCGTCCAGCAGAGAGAAAATCTTCGAGCCAGACACGGTCTGCAAGAGTTGTTCCATTGGCGGGAATGGGTAATTGTCCTTTTCTGAATCTTTGTTGAGGTTTCTAAAATCTATGTATAAGCGAATTTCTCCAGAATTTTTCCTCATAGGAACCAGATTTGCTACCCATGTGGAATGAATAACTTGGAAAATGATATTGGCATATTAAAGTTTCTTTAATTCCTGATACATGAGAGGTTCCAGGGATGGGTGATACTTTTGGAGCTTCTGTTGGAAAGGTTTCACCTCAGGTTTTAACGATATAGTATGTTGAATGATCTGGGTGTCGTAGGTTTTCAGGTCTCGGTAGGATCATGCGAACACATCTTGATATTGTCTGAACAATTTGAGATAAGCCTTTCTTTCCTCTTTAGATATAGTCTTGTCGAGATTCACATTCTTTGGATTTTCTGGGGTTCTGATATTTATAGTTTCATGCAGAGGACAAGAGCTACCGGTCTTTGCGTTCTTAGGCATCCTAAAGTGTCCTTTTGGGTCAAACAAATTTTCTAGATTAGATATCCCCTTCAGGATGGTATGAGATTTTGATCTATCAATAGGCTGACCTATTCGAGGACCAGTTTCTGTCGCTTGCTCCTGGAATACCTCATCATCAATGGATAAATCTTTGAAATTGTCTTGGTTAGTCAGGAATTTTATGATCTGTTCATCTCCTTCAAATACCTTCCAATTAGAGATATTGTTAGGCACCGATGGTTTGTAGAGTAGTTCCACAGTGAACCGGGAGGCTTCATAGTCCTCTAGAGGTGACAGCCTTGAAGCAGTGGTGGCCAGGGAATCAACAAGGATGTTATTTTCTCTGGGGATCACAATGATATTGAAAGCTTCAAAATGCTCCATTAACTTATGCACTTCCTGTTGATAATTCTTCAGATGCGGGGAATTGCAATGTATAGTATTCCTTACTTGTCTAACGATAATCTCCGAGTCCCCAAAAACTTTCAATTCTTTGACGTTCAAGTCTATGGCTTTCTTTAACCCTTGTATTAGAGCTTCATACTCGGCAGTGTTATTGGTGCATTCAAATTCTAGTCTACAGGACAGGAAATGATGTTTACCTTTTGGATCAATGAGGATGTACCCCGCCCCTGATCCCTCCTGCGATTTAGATCCATCGAAGTATATGGTCCAAATTTGCGAACGACAATCGCCCTTTTCTTCTTCCTTATTACTTTCTATCTCTCCTATCTCTTGTTTTGTAATTTCTAACGCAGGTTCTTGGCAGAAGAGGGTGTCTTCTATCGGTATCAACGATTTCTCTTGAAAAACCATTTCAGATTTTTGAGTGAGGGGGAAATCGAATAAGAGAGGAGAAAAGTTTCTGAAGTGGGAATCGCAGGAACAATTGCCTAGCATGGGGAAATCTATGGATGAGGGTTCATTCAAGGTTTCTAGATCAATGACCATATGTTTCAGATATCTCTCCCTATCAATTATGATCATATTCTTGTATCCCTTCAGTGGTAGCCAAAGGTGTGCCCATTCTGTGCTAAAGTACCCATTTAACTTCTCAGACCAATATCGACTTAGTAATAACCCATAGGCCTCTGGGATGTCTACCACGATGATGTCAATCACTTGTACAAATTTAGGATGAGTCACTATTCTGATCATTACATCCCTGAGTTCCCCCATGACTTTGAACTGGGTCCTGTCTAGTTGTATCACATGTTTATCACTTTGTAGAGGAACGAAATTTATTTTTTTGTAAATAGACAAGGGCATGACGTTGGAAGATGCTCCTGAATCTACCAAACAATTATGGAGGGTCATGTTGAAAACTTTGAACGTTAAGAGGCAAGGTGGGACAAAATGATTCCCCTTCTTATCTTCTGAATAGGTATTCATGGTTGGTTTATTTACTGGGTTTGTGGAAGCTAGATTTATTTCCTAACCATTTCCAATCGTAGGGTATTCTACTAATTTTAAAGCTTGTAATAGGAAGTCCTTCTACTGAGGGATCCTGCATATGTCCATGATTGATATGTTAGCCCTTAACTTCTTCAAGTCTTCAACTATGTTGTAATCCAGTTTGGGCAATTCTCGGGTATGGATGCTTATAGGTTTTTTACTGGGAGAAAAAGGTGCTTTCGGGTGATTGAGAGTTGTCTTATTTCTCAAATTTTGGGTAGCAGTGATATCTTTTGAGACGGGTGGACCTTTACTACGCGTCTACACCATCGATACCTCGACGAGTGGTTCTTGAGACTCAAATAGGTCGTCAAAAGGCATGATCAGGTCAGGATCCCATATCAGCATGGTTGTATCTTGTGGTGGATCAATCTCTTCCTGGTCAGCAATATTCATAACTGAACTGCTCAATTGTTC
Organism: Picea mariana; assembly: GCA_032191745.1. Taxonomy (NCBI): domain Eukaryota; kingdom Viridiplantae; phylum Streptophyta; class Pinopsida; order Pinales; family Pinaceae; genus Picea; species Picea mariana. The sequence continues at coordinate 15,614 of JASDQU010739398.1, read as the reverse complement.
GGTAAGGGAGACTTCGTCTAGAAACCGATTGGCCATCAAATTCATGGCATGCACCCATTGAGGGTAGTCTCTTTTGAAGTGGTTTTCTTGGTGATATGTACAAAAAGAATCATATGCTACATTCCCTAGATCGATATTTAATTTAGCTGGGGGAGGTTCAATCGCCTTGAATGGTGGGTTCCTTTTAAAGAAAGGCTTATAGGGCCTTTGGCCTTGGTTTCCTTCCCTTGCGTTTCTCTTCATGTCTACGATCTTGTTTGATAATTTATTAACCATGCGTTGTAGATCTTCTATGTCTCCATTACCCTTGTCGGGAGTTTGTCCTGCTTGTTTCCCCAGGGGTCTATTCAAAAGGAGTCTTCTCATGGGAGGAGGTTATGCTTCTTTCTTGACTAAAGAAACCTGGCCTTCTTTACACCCTTTCATCTGGAATTCTATCATTTTGTCTTCTTTGAAATTCTCAACTAGGGTTCATTTAGAATCCCTTTTCACGAACGTGGAAATAGAAGCTGGGAGAGCATTAGAATAAACTTTGATTTGCAATTCCTGAGTTGGCTTAGCTTCGGGATGGAACTTGGTCAATATGGTCATGAATCTTTGATTGAATTCTTTGACCCTTTATTTTGAACTCATGGTGGAAGAGAACAACACGACCATTAGAGATCCCGTAGTAGTTTCTTCGGCAAATTTGTCTAGAAAAGATTTCTGGATCTTTGTCCAGATGGTTATAGATCCTATCGGCAGATTGAAGTACCATGTGGAAGATGAATTTTGAAACGTATAGGGGAAAAGTATGCATACTACATCTTCATGTTGGACATTCATAAGCCTAATCACTAGTATAGATTTCTTGATATGATCTTCAGGAAAGCCAGAGGTTTCGGGATCGAACTTAGGAAGCAACTTCTTAGGATGTCGGGGAAGGTTATGAACTGGTCCCGGGAGGGCCAAAGTGTCTTTGGCCAACCAGGGTTGATTGTTCAGAGGTGGGTTCCCCCTTTCGTCATTATGGTCATTGTTGCCTTCCATATCTTCAGACCCTGAGTTAAACTCCTCCTCTTCTGAAAAATTGTCTGGTTCAGAGACGTCATCGGCTGGCGTTTCAGGTATCAAATCAAGAGGATCTTGGATTTTGGTAATTGAAAAATATATTAAGTATTCTACCGAGTGCACGAAAACCTCATCGGGAGTATTAACCACTGGTCTACTTTGTTGTTTTCTTTGAGGAAGTATGGGAGCTAAGGACAACACACCGATCTATCGGGCATAGGCTCTTGTGATTCTTCTGAATTGATTTACCTCCTCATGAGGAAGAGCATAAGGTATTTCAGGGTGAAAAGGTTCTTCCTCGGGCTGGGGTGATTTACTCATTTCAGGAGTACTCAGCGTGCGTGGGTTGTCTTGGGAATGACTAGCCATGCATGTGGGTTGTTTTGAATCTATAAGTTGTTTGAAAAAATCTGTAGAATATATATCCAACCATTCATTCTCAGTTCCTCCTTCTAGATCCAATTATGTTGATGGGCCTTAAATCCCTTGATTCAATAGTAGGAACCAAACCCACCATCGAGGCCCAATTAGACTTTGTAGCATTTAATAGTGAAATGGTTCTCTAGATCTTGCGATCCAGCCAAATTATCAATGGACTTTATGTTTTCTTGTGAAGGATCTTCCTTCAGTTTGGACTATCTCTTTTTGTATTTTCTCTTGGGTGGGACCGATATGAGATGTAAGCCAATATAAACCAACTTGGAAACAAAATGGAATTAATATTAACTAAGGGGAAGAGGTTGAACTTCGGATAACCCGCTGCTCAAGCATGCAGAATTTTTTTTTACACCACAGGCCTAGTACTAATACATTAACCATGTGAGAATCCAATTACTATATGAGATAATAATTACCAGAAAGAAAAAACATATGCAATAAGATAATGGCAAGAAAAATAATTCATCTACCATAATCATTCATCACATAATAACACAACAATTCATCTTCATCATTAAAGCAAAGAACAACAAAACATTGCACCAGATAACTTGACAATGGAATTAATTGCTCTTTCTCATTACAATATCATTCATGAAACAAGATAGGAAATGATTCTTCTCCACATCCAATCACACATACAGTTAATGAAAATAACTTGTCTCTGGTCTAGAAGGACTTCTCAATTCAAAGGGAGTTTCAAAATAATTCTTAACAACCAGAAAGAAAGAGTTCTTACAGCAACCATTGACCCTTAACTAATTGGTCGATGTTCTTATTTATAACATAAAATCCAACTGAAAATAATGGCTAAGTGTAGTTTGAACAAATCAAAATTCGCCACGTGGCATCCTCTTCTAACAGTTTCTTTAACAGTCAACTCGAGATATCACTTGAAAGGGTGAATTTCCTCATACTTTGACCAATTGATAAACAAATCCTCGCAAGTTTGGGCCCATGGAAACTTGTGCTACTCCATCGAAGCCACGTAGAATCCTCTGATCTCCACTGCATGCGCTCGATGCTTCACTAGACTGGTGTTTAACTGTTGTAGCATGGTTTGAGCCTTCATCGGATGTTCCATAAATCTTTTCACTTGTCCTGGAGAAGTATCGGTCACCTTGGCTAGCTCTTCAGCCCATAGTGAATCCTGCTTGGCATGCGATCCGACTATGTCGCATAAGTCAATGAAGTTGTCGGGGTCACTGAACTCGGGGAGTCTTATATCCTACATTTCTTTGTTGATTTTACCCCAATGTTTCTCGCATTTTTCCCATTTCTTTTGAACTTCTCTGTGTGGATATTGAGACATCTTAGGCCAATACTCGACCGATCGCTTCATACGATCAAGACTTATTTTTCCCAAAACCCGGATGCCATGCTTTTCTTTACCTCGGCCCTGCTGGACTGCATCGATGTATTCGAGTCTTTCTATGGATTGTTGTGCCCTTTCATTCCATCGTTCCATATCCTTGAATGTTGCGATTGCCATGAGAGTGTCTTCCTGGAGCTCGACTATCTTCGTAGTGAACAGGTGTCGCTCGTGTGTGAACCTATTGTAAGATTCTTTGAACTCGCTTCTCAGATAAACCACGGTCTGAGTGGTGCCCTGATAGTGTTCATCCAGGTGGAAAAAATGTTCTATCTCCTTCAGGGAAGCGGCCAACTCTTTTTCATCCCATTTAGCTCTGTCCAGGGTGGCATTTGAAATCGCCCTCCCTGAGCCGATGGGCTCAGATGTTCTGGAATTTTCTGTGTTTATCAAATCCTCCTCTGTGGTGATGAGGACGGAGAGATCCAACATGATTATCATTTTCTTCGTGGTTCTTTGGAAGATGGCTATCTTCTTTCGATCATAGGAGATCGCATAGATATCGGCCACCTCGTCCACTGGTTCGGGAATCTATTGATCACCCCATATGAGAGTGTTTCCTAGATTTCCAGTGGTATATACTTGTTCCAGATCGTGTTCTTGAACTCTCTCGTTGTAATCTGAGGGCCCGGCCTCTGCCTGTCACTTATTGGGGATCTGAGTATCAAGCGAAATAGAGACATTGAGAAAACACACGATGCTTACTTGTCCATCATTCTTTGGAACGTCGATTTCCTTTTTTGGGGATCCTTCCTTTGACTCATCCAATTCTACCTTGTCTTTCGGATTTTCTACTTGGGTCTCCGGCGCATTAGGTCTCTTCATGTCGGGAACATTTTTAGTTTCTATTTCCTTCCCTCGAATCAAGCGAAGAAGCCTTCTTAGGTCCCTTTTCTTCTTGGATCTACACAGAGGTCCCGAGAGATGTCTCCAGGCTCTCATCATCGCTATATATATTTACAAATTCTCTCAAAGGATTAGGCACGCCTGCTTCCACTGATACTCAACCCACTTCTGGTTGAATCGTCACACCTGCCAGTGATTTGACTGGTGGAATTGTGAAATCAGGGTTATTTGACCCATTGTTGTTACCTGGGTTTACAAAATCAGGGCCGCTTAACCCCGTCAGGCTCTCTTCTGGACTATCGGTCAAAACCTTGTCAACCTGATGGGGTCCGGGATATCCCGCATCAGACCCATCATATGCAAGGCGTGTTGATACATAAGTTCCCCTCTCTCTCGCATGTCTTGAACCTTGTGGAAATTCCTATCCTGCACTGGGGTTTCCTGGGAAATCCCTGACGTTTTAGTGGTTCCGTGGAGAAATCCCACCACTCCGAATGACATCATTTCTTCTCCTGTCTATGGTCTCCTGAACTATTTGTTCCAAGACTATTGCTTGATCATCCCAACTCATAGCCTTGAATCTGGTTGCATTGGGTTCAGCCATCCTCGCCATCACCTCTTCCCAGTCTTGAGCATTTTCGGTGAAGATTTTATCCTCAAACCTGTCATGGGCATATGGCCAACAAGATGATACCCATTGCACATGCTTCAGGACCAGGACCTTGGGTTCATGCTTGTGAAAGTGGTCAGTCTAGAATCAAAACTTCAATTGTCTTAACCCTTCTTGCTTGGCTTGCGCGGTGTCCTTTACCATGTAGAAACCAATATGAAACCCATAGGGTATGAAGGACCGCTTCTTATCCTTTACCAAAGTAGCATTGTAACCTTGCAGGATGCTCTGATAACAGATTTCCTCTACTATTAGTCGATCAGAGACATATACAGGTAGAAGATGAGGTGCTTCAGTGGCACCGAAAACCCTAATGTAGGTATCGCGCTCATCCAGATACTAGTGGCCAACCTTTGATATAATCTTTTTGGCTGCGTCCAAAATCCTTGGGCCTTCTTTCTTGAACAACAAAAAATGAATGTGTGTAATAAACTAGTCGCAAATGAGAGAGTAGGATTTATTGTACTTTTTCTCCCACAAGATGCCAAAATAAACATGGACCGAGAGATCTAAGGTATTCCAACTTAAGTTCATTCCAGCGAAATCATTTCTGGCACAGACGACGTCTATAAGATAAGATGCCATGTAAAAGGATGGGGTTTCTCCTTCTTTTGATGTATGATCTTGCCAGATGCAGGTGCTCAGCTGTTTAGAGATGATTTCACCCTAGTTAAAACCTATTCCAGAAATGGCTACGGTATACGCTAGTGGCATCCAAGCTTCTGAAAATCTGGAGCAGTCTTTTTCCCCATGCATCCTACAGAGGAGGGCCATTAGATAGATGTAAGTCTCTCTAATGTTGGTCGTCAGGTACCAGTCAGAGGTCTGATTGGTGAAATTTTTATCCTCTCTCCACCAGGAAGCCATCACCTTACTGGTATTGTGTTTCTCATAGAAACTCAAAACAAAATCAGTGTTCAACCGCTCTTCCGACTCTTTGATATTGTAATAAATCTGCACTTCTAATAGAAGGAAAACCCCAACACACCCGTCATCGTTGTCATTAATAAAAAAAATTGTGTGTCAGTGTGATCAATAATCCATTTCAGGAGTTCAATGCAGGGAAATACCGGAGTCCTACTCGACACCATGTGTAGATACACCTTTCGGACATTCAGGAGGACTTCATTGTCGAGTCTTATCCTATTAGGATTGTTGTGTGGGGTATATTCGAGGACTTCTTCCCTCTTAATATTCTTGAAAATTTCTTCCCAATGCGGGAATACTGTCTTGGTCCCAATGTTCTCCTCTGTGTCTCCAAAGGCCAAGGGTTGAACGAAAACTTTCTTGGTGGCGATTTTGATGATGGGCATTGGTTTTGGAGCGAGTTTCAATTGTCTCGCCACCATTGGGGAGGAAACTTCTCCCACCTCTGGTTCATGTGTATTTGGTTCTCTTGGATATTTCATGGTGGTGGGATTCTTCGGAGGCATCGTTCCTGCAATCGGAAACAATATTTAGGCAGGTGCACAGAGTGACATTGGATAAAACGTATGAAATGAAGCATAAAACATCCATAGACTGGTACATACCTATAATTCTTTCTAAACTATTGTTTTTATACTCACTGGAACTTGGAAGTTATCCCCGGACTTCTTGTCTCACTCCTATGGATGATCCGAATTCCTTCGCACACATAATAACCCTATTTTCAATGACTTAGAGAATATAACGGGGGAGATCCTACCAGTCGTATCAACCAGTTAATACGAGTAATGGGTGAAATTCAAAACAATCTACCGCCAAATCTCTACAAATAAATTCTACGTGGGTTGACGACGGAGGTACGGGGGGGGGAATGCACTGTATTGGCAAGTTCAAATGGTCCTTTTGATTCGCGCATGAATTAGCAACTAGTGCAATATTCTAGAATTAATTAACCTCTAAATGTGTCATATCTAGCGTATCGCAGAGATAAAATGTCCCATCGCGTCATCTTCTTAGTGGACAAATTGGGAATCAGCGATATTCTTATGCATGTTTCCGTTGGTATCCTCCTGAGAAAACTTCTGACACCGATTGAATTCATCGTACGGTATCGACGCAGCGCCACTAACTCGGGATACAGGGCACTAACGACCGGGAACTTAACTTATGGGGAACGGTCGGACTCGGGACTTTGTTTAAGTCGAACGCACTAAACTGAGCTTGACACTGCAACTGTCGATGCCAGGAGAGTATCGAGGATCGGCCTTCGAGAATAAAACTAGTGTGTAGTTTCTTTGTGGGTTATCATTCTTTGAATCCCCCAATACCGAAAACGTTTTGGAAGTTGGCGATCGGAAATTATTATTTCATTTTTGTTCAATTCTTATTCTTTCAACCTTTCGTCGATGCTGAGAGAACCGGTTATTTACGATATCCTTGGTGAAGTTTTTTCGCGAAAGAAAATGTCCATTCGTCGACGCCGACGAAGATCGGGGCTCAACACTTTGGTCCTCTTTATCATTTTCTTTCACGCTTAACCTTTTCCAATGTCGAATTCTTTAAGCGCACCCAGTAAAACTTTGACTATCATTTCTCTAATTTAGATATCAGTATTTTAAGTTAATGATTTCCATATGTCCAAGCAATCTTTTAAAGACTTAATGAGAATAAAAAATGATAAGCAAAGGACACAATTTTCATATCGGAAAATGCCAAAAGATCAAGTGGTATCCAAAAAGTGAAATTTTACGTAGACTTTTTAGGGTGTGTTGAGTGCTCAACACAACCATGCTGATGTGATGCAAGATTTCCTCCAAGATTCTCTTTTCTAGCCCCCATTTTACACCGCCTTATGGTAATGAGAATGCTTCTTTCCTCTCAAGCCTGCCAAGCCTTTCTTCTCTTGAATGTCTCAAGAACAATTGTTTCATACTCTCAATACTTTCTCCTAAAGCCCTTGAATGGCCTTGCTTATATAGAAAATTGGGAGGCTTAAACACCATATCAAATCAAGGAAATGGTTGAGATATTCACTCCTTAAGTTAGGATTTAGTACCTAAAATGGAGGGAATATGGACAAATCGAGCTCATGATTCATCCCTCAACCATAACCACTCAAGAGAATCTTGGGATTTTCCCATAGAAAAAGGTGGGTTAGGTCAACAACACTAATGCTCCCCCAACACTAGCCACAGAGAATTAATAATGCTCCCACATAATGGACTAAGGAGCATTAACTCTCCCCATACATGGGTAGGTGGCATTAATGCTTGAACAAGGCTTACAATTCAAGGTAAAAAGTGGTTTTTCGACCTTCAAATGATGATTTTTCTTCACCATTTTGTCTAGGGAATGTGATAGAAACTTCCACATGATGATAAAGTGTATTTAGGCCTCCACGTGATGGGTTTCCTCCCCAAATTTGTCTAGGGAAGATGACCAACACGTCCATATGATGATAGAGTTGCGACATTCAATTATGACACTTATTAGAACTTAAGTGCGGCACTTAGGAATGTGGCAAATCGACACCTACATAAGTGATACATAATTGTGACACTTAGTAGAATATGATACATAAGTGTGCCACTTGGTAGTGTGGAAATTTGGTGTGTAACAGATGCCCCCTAAAGTGTGAGGTCAGAAGAGAAACTGATGGTTGAAACACTTTACAAAATGATGTGCGCGAAGGGGTGATGGAATAGGAGAGTCAGATGGAAGTTGCAAACAAACATCAAACAACATATATATGAACCATCCTGAGGTAGGAATACCCATTCTCGACACAAAATGGACTTAAAGAATGGCCACCGAACAATACATTATGGATCCATGACAACACTCACTAAGGATATGGCCACCAAACATACAATGTGGATCCATAACTCCATGATTGAATCAGGTTGTAGCCATGATCCGGATTATTTTCGGCACGAAATGAGAGCGGAGATATAATAAAGAAATGCACAGAGATATTGCAGATATTCAATAATATAACAGAAATGTATCAGAGATGCAACCATAAACACAAATATACAGTAATACACAATTTCTATTAATCAGAGAAATGTACAGAGACTGTAAAAATACAGAGTGAAAGACTCGCTAGAATGGTGGCATCTTATCTCTGAGAAGAGATGTGACGGCTACTCGCATTCGCAAGAAGATGATTACAATGAGGCTTTGAAGGCCCTTTTACAATAAACGGGAATGCCAAAAGTCCTAGACATCCAAAAACCTAACCCTAGGAGATGAAGCGCCAAAAGTCATGTGGGCCCCGTTTGGGTAAGTTGGTGCATCAACTTCCCGGGGTCGTAACTTTTGCATACGATCTCCGTTTTAGGCATATGATAGCTCGTTGGAAATATCTATCTGAGGCATACAACGCTCGAGACAAAATAGCATCGTAGATGCTATTTTGCGAGAAAAACATACCCAAAAAAACATCATTTAGGGTCTCAAAATGGCCCTGGAAGTTCAGGACCCGAAAAAACTGCTAAAAATAGTAAATTACCAAAATTGCCAAAAACATGTTTTGGGCCAGTTGGAGAAGGTGGGTGGCCACCGATATCCACCTGGATCAATCCTCCCTCCTTAGGAAGCAATGGTCTCCATTGCATTGAGTTCCTGGGGGAGAGGGGAAAGCGATTGCTGAATCTGAATCTTGGTGATCTGCTTGCCTTGCTGGAGAAGTGGCATTGCTTAGCTTGTTGAAGGCTATCACGAACCTTTGGCTAGAAGGTTTGGACCTTTTTAACCAGTCTGGCTATTTTAGATGACTGTGTGCAGAAGGAGTCTTCATGCTTTGCTACAACCTTGTCGACCTGCTTCTGTTGGATAGAAGGTGCTTGGGCCAAAGCTGTGGTGGTTGCAGTATCCTTTTGTTCACCCTTTGAACAGATTGTGAAGAAGATGAATTTTGTAGTATGAGATACTACCTTGCAGCACTGTTTAGGTGGGGCAGTAGTTGGAACTACCTCTGGTATCCTATAAAGATGACCCCCAAGAGTAATAATGACACTACGGGGTCGAAACTCATAGATAGCATGGCGTTTCCACATATATGGCTGGCCCAAGAGAACATCACAGACATCCAGTGGGGAAACATCACATA
>JASDQU010739397.1:63431-75602 GCA_032191745.1 Picea mariana | reverse complement strand
AGAGACATATGCACCTGCCAAGGTGGTGCATTGATGATGTTAGAATGAACCATCTATGGTGTGCTTAGTCATCCCTAAACACATAAATGCACATGGTAGAGTGAAAAAATTTAATGAATGCACTAGTGCATCTATAAATTGTAGTGTGTAGTCACCAAATTTAGTGCATGTGAAATCATACATAGCATTATTACTTGGAGCTACTAGTCCTTGTTAGTGCAGCACATATAGTAGGCACAACAAAAATAGCAAGTGGTGTGTCAAAATTAAATAGTAGCACCAATGATGGTGCACTAATCCATACACACATGCATTTACATCATGAGACAATGGTGTCTTATGTTCAATAGTGCATGTTACATAATTTGTAGCACTAAATAATAATACTACTATTCTATGTTTCACACTGCATATTGTTGGTATAAAAAAAATTGGCTCATCAACACACCAACTTGATAGGAAAGCAACAACCATGATGAATTGATTCATACATCCATGTGGCGCAATCACAAGGCATAGATACTTAGACTCATTGGTATGCATGTGTAGATATGTCTCCCTTCTCATGGTGTTTCTTAACATCTAATAATGCACTAGATAACAGAATAAATTCAAGAACCATCCACTTTCAAATAATAGTTGCACTTCTAATGTTAAGAATCATCATAGGTAGTGCAGCCTATAAATGCATCATTATGTGGTTCATGATGTATAGAGGACCACAGTAATGTAATTTTTTTCCAAGACATGGAAAATATTAAAAACCACATTGGAAGACTAAAACCATGAAAATGTAAATGAAGAGGTAGCAAAGAAATTACCTAGCCTTTTCTTTGATGTGGAAATCACAAATGAAATTAGAATGTAGGGTGAGGGTGGGGGGTGGTTTAAAAAATTGAAATCTAACAATTCAAAAGCACAAGACAATGGGCCTAGTCATAGGAGGAGAAAGGGAATTAACGCTTAAAGGTATTGGAAGTTGTTGGATTACCTACTTTATCTATTCTGATCTTACCTTACTATCATAAGTTCACCCAGGTTCATATTTAACAAGCTTCCATCAAAATCCCTCTAAAACTATCGGCCCCCCTGGTTAACCAGAAGGCATCGCAGTACATAGGGTGCACTGTGCAGTCTCACCTAAGATAGTTCTATGGGTGGATGCAATACTCAGATGCTTGTAGCCTGGGAATAAGTGGGGATCTGTGATTGTACCTTTTGATATTCATTTCTTTAGTCTACTATCTTAATTAATCAATCACTCTTACTCATGCATGTGAAATATCATATCTAACTAGTTGATTCATTCATTCATCTAACATTTAATCATTAACAATAAAGGAGATGCATAACATTCAGTCACATAACACAATTTCTACCGTGGTTCACCCCCTCCTGGGCTACATCCACAAAGATTTGGCTGTCAATCTCTTTTATTATGTCTCAACAATATATCGCACCATGCGTGTTTATAGTCTTGGATCTTACAATATCAATAGGCTTCCCAATCCTTGTGAGGCTGACTAGATCGCACCAGGATCCTCCGCCTGCGATATAACCCTTTGGATCGAGTTGCTTGGCTCTTCTCTAGTTCACAGTCTTACAAAATGTTGCATTTCTATCCTTCCTCACTCTTTTCTCCATCCATTGTCTCCCCCCCCCCCTTTTTTTTTCTCTAGACCTCCTATGTACTACTTATAAATATTCTTGGCTTATCATCCATTACAATATCTTGCAAAAACCCTAACCCTAATGTAGTTAGGTATCCCTTGCATGTGTGCCTCGCATGCTTCCCTCGCACATGCTGCTTTTCCTTCCAACTGTATTTTCTTCCACTTTGTTCTTTTCTCTCCAAAAATGGCCTTTTCCCCAAAATGGGCCTACACCAACATGCCCCCAACACTAACATTGTGTCTCATCCTGAGTCACTGTCTAACTCATGTGTCTACCACTGCTTGTGCCAGTGCTTTGCACATGTCTACTATCCGTTGGAACTTCTCCTTAGCCTCGCTTCTCTTTGATGTCATGGCTTCGACCACCTACATAGTGACTGGTGGTATTAAGATTTCTCCCCCCTCCAAGCCTATATGTTCGAGGAATTCTTTCGCTGCATCAATTTCTATGACCAACTGTTCTGCTTTTTCGTGTAAGGGCTCTAACTTCACCTTTCGTGTGATTTTTTTATGCATGTACCGCATTTTCTTCTTCTTGAAGGTTCTTCATTTTTTCAGTTGTCTTAATATTCTTTGGAAGGGACATTGTCCTCTGTCGTTGCTTGACATCTTCCATTGTTGTTTGCAATTTATCTTCCTTTCCTTGCATCTCTTGTAGGCTCCCATTTTCTAATAGATGGGTACATATTTGGCCACTTTTCTACAGCAATTCTACCACCCTATGTATATTATGTGCCATGTTCTCTGCATTTGTTGTCACATCTTTCTCTCTTTGTGCTCGGACCTCTTGTTGAGTCATAGGTATCGTGCGCTTCTCTAGTTCCTTGATCTATAATATATATTATTGTAGAGTCTGTGCTATCTATGTTATATTCTCCTCCGAAGATGTTTCCTTCAATATTGTTTCATATGAGATAGCTTGAAAGACTGTATCTATCTGGGTCTCCATCTGGTCCACTTTTCGTTGTGCTATCTCTTTCATCTACCCTTCCTGGCTGATGGCTTCCTTTAGTGCCATATTTTCTTCCTGTGCTAGTTGTAGATTCATCGCATCAAACCTTTCTCTGGACCGAATCTCCTATGTGACGCTAACCTGTAACTTATATAACACTTTTTTTGGTATCTTGGGCATCGCCAAGTCTAATGTTTCGATATCCTTCATGGGATTCTACATCGTTTCCTCGTCAATGAACAACATATCTTGTGTTATGATAAAGTTAGCACTTCCATGTACTGTCATTTGTATTGTTTATCTGATAGGTTCTCCTTCTCTTACTAGTGTTGATTTGTCCTTTTGTTGTTGTTCCACCTTTATCCTCAACTATTCCAACACGATTTTTACCTTGTGTACCTGTTCCAAAATTGAATCTCTATGGTTTTTTGCATTTTCCCATACTTCTGACAGTTAATATTCTACTGTCGCAACTATTAGTTCTACATCATCTTCTGTCAGTGTCGTTTCCATTTGTTTCCTATGGGCCTTTTCTTTCTTCCTAGTGCCACTTACTTCTGTCAATGTTCTATTTCTTTGGGCGTATGATTATTCATATGCTTCGAGAATCTATGTATCCATGCTAGTGTCCTTCTCAACTTCTTCATCCATAGTTACATATTGTGCCTCTGTCTGCACTTCCTTTGTACTCACCTATCTTGTTGGTCCTCCCAGTGCCTGCTCTGTAGCCTATGGACCCTATGTCGGACCATGCTGTGACATATTTTGCATCCTAGTATTCTTCTGAATGGAGATTTTTTCCCTCCCCGTACCTATTGGTGTTTTCTTTTATTGGGTAGCACCATTCCTGCATATATTTTGCACAGGGAGTGTGTTATCCTGTGTTTGGACTTGTACTAGTTCCGTTACACTTGGCATCTCTATTACTTTCCACCCCTCAAGCAACTCTTGGATCTCCATTTGGATGTCCTTCATCGTCATGCAATACTTCAGTTGCAACCACTCCTTGGTGGGGTCCTTATTTTCCTGTAGCCACATGTTGTGGCATGATGCGCAAAACATTGGCTATATGTCCATACTCTTGGATAGTTTCTGGTGAGATCCTCCATGTCTATGTCACGTTGTTTTGAATCTTTGTTAAGTACTGCATTAACATGTCATTGTTGACTTTCTTTACCTTGGGATCTGTGGTGCTTCGCAGCGATGTGTAGCGTGTTGCACCACATTTGCATGTCCTTGTGAGGAACATCTATATGTTGGTTTGTACCACCCTATAAGTGCAATGAGGATGAGTAACCACAAATAGTGGAACTCAAAGACCCAATCTTGCACATATTTTCAATCCTCTAGGAATGAGTTGAGTAGGTACGGGCCCTAGCTCAACGAGCTCCCCTTTGCACACTACGTTGTAGCTGCTACTACTCCTGCGGGAACTTCTTCTTGTCACCACTTGCGCATTAATTTTCAACCAAGCAATATGGTTGCAAACCGAGTTGCAATATCATTGACGTCATTGACCTTGATTCCTCTTTTCCCCCTCTTTGTTTCATACTTTACTTTAATCTCATCGGAGATGGCATTTTCCCAAGTCTTGTCATCTAGGTATTTCTTTAGATTCTCCCCATCTATGGGTAGCCTTGTAATTTCTGTGATGAGGTCAACATTGATCAGTACTAGCCTATACATCCATAGGATTCCTCTGTGCACCCTTGCTAGCAACTGTTTAACACATGCATTTATGTATTTCCCACTCCCGAAGTGTGGTATCTCTAAGAGATTCATGATACCTATGTTGTATAGGCCTAAGATCCACTGTGAATGCTCCAACAATGGCGTACCTGATGGGATCTCTTCCCTGCTCTCTAGGTAGCTCTACACTACCAAATCTAGGAACTTTGTGGCATATGAAACATCGTGGTGAGATTATTTAAGTTCGTCGACTCCTCCTACCATGTTATCCCCATTTTTCACTTCATTGGGAATTTTCAGCATTACTATACTTAGCTTTGTCTGAGTGCGTTGTATGCCCTTCGTACTAGTTTCTGCTCGCAGATTCTTTTTCCCTTGTGGGGACGATACTCCCCCCTCTTGCCTGGTTTCCTGCTATGGTTTCGGCTTGAGGCCATGGTGCATGGATTCCATGGTCGGTTCTACTCCATATGTCCCTTTTCCCCTAAACACGTCGGATTCCGTCTGCACGACATCCTCTCCTAATTGTTCGGGATCATGTGTGGATTATTTCTTCTCCTCCACATGTAAGGTGGTTTTCTCGTATTATGGTGTGTGGATTTCATCCACATCCACCACTTTTGACATCTCACTGGTTCTGTCGTGTGGTTCCTGTGTATTACTTCGGGTGCTTCACCCAGTTCTGCTTAGTGCTCCAACCCGCAATGGTGACATGGTGGTTAAATTCAAACAAAAAGCTCTCAATTCACTCGTTGGTAGTGCAATTCCACACTTTGATCGTTCTTCTTCTCGACTCGACATTTTTTCTCCTTAGCCAAAATCACAATGGGTCGGTTTTCCCCCCTCTTTTCGACTTTATAGCGTGTCAAGGAAATGACAGTTGTGTCGCACTAATACTTTTTTCTTTTTCCCCTTTTCGGTATGATTCTTATGCACAATACCCTTTTACTCATTTAACCAATCTTCTGTGTGTTGTGTTTTTTGAACCCTTGTTTTCTTGCAGTGCCCTATTCCATTTGCCCAGACATGTTCTATCAATGGTCTCCATGTGCACTAAATTATTCTTTTTTTTTCTTTTTCTTTTTTTCGGGTTAACTTCCTAAGTACTACGAGGTAGACTGTCCCTATACAGTTTCATTCGAATCCCATTGATCATTCCTCTGATTTTTGTACCTCGTAAGTCTTTCAATTGTACAACTCCCCCATATTTGACAGTCTTTACTTCGTATGGTCCCAACCAATGCATTTTGAACTTTCCTGGGTGCTGAAAAAATTTACTATGATATACCAAGACTAGGTCTCCTTCCGTGAAACTCTTCCATTTTATATGTTTTTCATGCCAAGCTTTGTCCCTTGCTTTATTTACCTCTTGGTGAAATCCTACTAGGATTCTATCTTCTTCCATCTCCAGCAACTGACTTAGCCTTTCTTGTACTGCACCTCGTTCTGTCATGTTGGTGATTGCTGATACGCACAGGCTAGGTACCAAAACTTATAATGGCACCATTGCTTCTTGTCCATACACCAACCTAAATGGTGTCTTCCCTGAAAAAAATTTTCATGTAGTCTTGTATGCCCACAGTACTACTGTTATCTTCAAGTCCCAATCGTCCCTGTTGACATTTTAAATCTTTGTCAGTGAATTATCTAGGATATTATTAAAGGCTTCCACTATACTATTTTATTGAGGGTGATATGGTGTACTCTTTTGGTGATACACTTCAAACTCCTCAGTCATAGCCCTAATAGTCCTATTAATGAAGTGAGTGCCTTGGTCACCCATCAAAATCCTTGGGCATCCAAATCTAGTGATCACTTGATCAAAAAGTAAGTGTGGTATTGTCTCTACACTGCAATATTTTACTGGTGTTGCTTCTTCCCATCTTGTTAAGTATTTTTTCGTAGTAATATACCTTTCTCCTGACCTCTTTGTTGGTGGGTTAATTGGTCCCACAAAGTCTATTTCCCATTTTTCGAATATCTGCAAGGTTACTTGTCATCTCAGGGGCATCTCATCCCATCTATTATGTTTACCAACCCTCTGACATGCATCACATCTCTAGAAGTAGCCCTTTTCATCTCTGTGAACGGTCAGCCACCACAGTCCTTCACACAATACCTTCTTGTGGTATCTTTTCTTGCATAATGTCCTCCTGCTAATTCCCTCATGGGCCTCTGCTAAAATCCTATGTCTTTCATGTTCTAGTGCACATCTTCTAAAAATGCTATCTGCACCCATATTGTATAAGTGTCTAGAAATAATATGATACTATGTGACTCGTACTACCATATTTTTCTTCTGTGTTGTGTTGAATTCTTGTGGCGCGGTCCCTATACTCAAGTATTGAAGATGTTAGAAAAATATTCATTAGCTACTTGTACTGAAAATAATTGTGCATCAAAGAATTTGTCCTCTAAGTTTGTAGGTTCCTCTCCATTAGTAATCCTTGATAGGTGATCAGGTCCTACATTCAAATTCCCTGATTTGACTATTACTTCAAATTCAAATTCCTAGAACAATAGTAACCATCTACACATTCTCCCCCCCAACACTAGCTTATTGATTAGGTATTTAAGAGTTGAATGATCTGTAAACATCTTGAAATGTTTTCCCAGTAAGTAATGTTTAAACTTTTGAAGTGCATAAACCATAGCTAGGCCTTCTCTTTCTGTGGTATTGTAATTATGCTCCAACTTTGACAATTTTTTGCTAGCAAATGCTATAGGATGGTCTAATTCCCATGTTCTTGGTTACGCCAGAATAGCTCCAAGTGTTATAGTTGATGCATCTACATGCACATGAAATGTCTTTTCCCAATATGGGAATACCAGTATTGGTGTTGTTACCATCTTTTCTTTTAGAGTGTCCAATCCTCGCTGACAGTCCTCATTCCACTTAAATTTACTATCTTTCCTCAATAGTTTCTCCATTGGCGTAGTGATCTGTGCATACCCTTTTATGAATTTCTTGTAGTACCATGTGTGTCCCAATGTTTCTCTCAACTGGCATATTGATTTTGGTGGTGGTAAATTGACAATTACAACAATCTTGGAAGGATATACTAACTAGCACAGTCACATAATTGTGACTGATGAACGCTGAAAGACATATTTACTTTATTAAACCTAATTTTAACAAAAAATTTAATTAGGTTTGTAAATAAAATCTGCTATATTCGTTCAATGTGACTATGCTAGTATATGTGCGTATGCAGTATGCTAATTTCGGAGCATCATACAAATAATAATAACAGTGTCACTTCATCCTACCTAATTTTCCATTTCGATTTTGAATTGGGTGAGCAGGCATCTCAAGTCCAGTGCGGCCACGTCTACCATCCCACTTGCATTTTCACTTGGCTGGATATTGGCAATACATGTCCACTCTTATGTGCATAGTTTCTTGAGCCGTCATGAAGAACACAACTAAGTTCATTGAGCCATCGTGAAGAATGTAGCTACGAAGAGACACTTGACATCATATATTACTACGCTCTGCCTAATATGAAACGCGCGGACTGCTGAAACGCTTGAGGAAAACGCAGGGATGGGTAAGGAAATTCGTGGTTAATAATCCAAACGTGGTAATGTTAACTGTTAATCATTTAAATGTGTCAATCATATAGTGCTATAGTAATTTCTTAATATGATTAGGTAAATGTTAAAAAGTAAATAGGTTAATGGATGCATTCAAAAATACAAGGAGATTATGAAGAGTAAATCACATTCATTGATTTTGGAGGACGACTAAGAATATTCCAGCATCTTTAATTGTTAGCCATCAGATAAGAATTTTAGATTAAAAGATGATTAATTGTGCCCATTACCAATAGGTATACGCCTTTTGGCGTAACAAGACTTGTTTGCACACCATATTTCCCAATAGTATCCCAAAGGTGTCCCAAATATGCACTTCTTGATATTTAGTGATATCTAACACTGCCTGCATCTTTCTAACATCAACCTTAACACCTCTAAATGGTCCCTCAACAGACTGTATATTGTCCAATCATCTAGGTATACTTCTAAAAACTAATGGATGAATTCTTTAAAAGCAGCTATGACTACTCTTGAGAATATTGATGATGCATTGTTTAGTCCAAAAGGCATGACTGTGTACTGGTAGGATCCCCATTATGTGGAAAAATTGGTCTTGTACCTGTCTTCTGGGGCTATATTTATCTGATGGTAGCCTAGGAATCCATTTTTGAATGAGTATGCTTCCTAGCCTCCTACATTCTCTAATACCTAATCTGTGAAAGGGGTAGGAAAATGGTCATGTAATCAAGCATCATTCAACTTCCTCAAGTCAACACATATCCTTATACCTCCCTACTTCTTCTCTTGAACTACCATAGGGATGAACCATTTATATTCCTCCACTGGTTCTATGATTCCATCCTCCAACATCCTATCAATTTCTTCTTTTACTTTCTTCTTATATATTGGGTTCAGTCTATATGGTCATTGTCTGACTGATTTAGCCTTAGATTTGAGAGGTATCTTCATCTCTCCTAGCTCTCCTTCTATGCCTTTCATATTTGTAAATTTTTTTGGGAACAGGTCAATATACTCACGTAGTAACTCTGTTATTCTTTCTAATGTTTTCTCATCCCAGTAGTCTCCAATTCTAGCCATTTTGGGATTCTCGGTTGTCCCAATGTTTACATTCTTCACCTTGATCGGTGCAGCAAACACTTCTGATTCCAAAGGTGGACCTTCCACCTCTCTTTCACCTTCATCCTCTGTAATCTGAATGTTGCACAGTCCATCCTCATCTAGTGCTTCTTCCTACCCATGGTAGCATGACAATAGTTCCTTTACTATCCGTCTGTTCTGATGTTGGTGTCTTGTTATGATTTCAACCTCTAGTTCTTGAATGAATATTACCCCTCTAATCCGTTTGAGTGTTGAATCTATGTTGAGGTTCTCATGTTCAAAAGATAAAGTGACTATAAAATTTTGTTGTAATATTGTCCATTCTGTAGCTCCTCTGCGCAATTCCTTGTCCACATACCAGTTTTCTAGAATTTCTTCTATTGTATGAATAAAGTGATGAGGCCATTCCTCTAGTGGTGTCACCTTCCATACTTTTATGTACTTCTTCAAGTGTTCCATAGGTGACCCATGTCCATTATATCTCTACAACATTCTTCTCTTCTACTTTGCGTCGAATCTAATGCGCAGTAATCATTTGCATTGGTACTAGTCCTTAACAGTCTCTTTGTGTGCACCCCACCATCTTGCAGGTGTTTCCTTGAGTGTTATATCCAGAGCTAAGAGCCTTCAATTTGGTAACATTTCATATTCATATCTTGTTAGGAATTTTTCTAAGTCGTTCACCCCATGAAATCTAGGAGGTTCTTTTATCTCTGTACCTACCCATGTTACTACGTGGTCTATTCTTGTGCATATTCTTATGGAGACTTCATGTAATATATACTGCCAATTCTCCAACCCTGTATCTGAGTCTGACATGCATGACGTGATACTTCTCCAACTGAGTACCCCATCTATAGTTGGATTCACATAATCTTCTTCTCGCGCAGTGGTTATGTATAACTGGTTAATTTCCTCTAGGTCTAAACAAGTGGGATCTACAAACCTTTCTCCTTCTGATGGGTCTAGTGGCGCAATGAATTTGTACTCTCCTGACTCAAATGACATCTTCCTCGTCTTCAAATTGATTATGGAATGATTGTCAAATTACCAATCCAAGCCAACCAATGTTGGATAAGGTGTTGTGCCATCCATTATTTCTATTACTTTGAAGTCTGCCTTAGTGTGCACTCCATCTAGATCTATTGTCACGCCCTTTATCCTTCCAATTGGTAGAACTCTGTGTTGATTTTCTAGTTTGAACTGAACAGGTGAATATCCTAATGTGGGCTCTCCCATACATTGCCATGTATTCTTGGGTAACACATTCACCTCAGAACATAAATCCAGTATGATGTCCCCCATATTGAAATCTCCAATGTTAGCATTTAATCTGAATTCCCTGCTTGTCCTCCTTCCTATATGCATGTGATTGACTATTTTATATTCTAATTTCCCCTCTACCTATGATCTACATTTTTCTAGAATATTTTGTAAAATTTTCATAGATGATTGGTCATTTAATAGCTTAACACAGGATTGCAGAAAAACCTTTATGGTACTTACTTTTCCTAAAGGTTATGCTTCATTAGTATGATCCAGCGAGGAAGACATCTCATACATTGGTACGTCCTGAGTATGATGTGTAGTTGATGCAAATGCACTATCTAGTTTCAAGAATTCTTGTTTGTTTTGCTTGAATATCCATTTTCGTTCTGCGCATTAAACTTCTTCTTGTTGGGTATGTGTTATATTCTTTGCATGTATTTGTCTGGGCATATCAGATATGACAAATGCATCTGACAATCCCTCGTACTAGTGCTCTTTTTGTGTTGTGTGTGCCAGGCACTTTCCTAGGGGGGTCCCAAGGGGGGCAGTAGGTATGCCCCCCCCTGGTTATGTGTCAGAATTTTTTTTTGGGGCGTTTTTTTCAATTTTTAGCGGATTTTTCTATTTTTAGAGGTTTACTAAAAATAATCCCGGTTTTAGGGATTAGGGTTTTGTTATCTACGGAATACCTAAAAACATTGTATATATTGTATAGCGAATGGTGAAATTTGATATAATGAATATAAGAAGGGTTTTCCCGGTTGAGGGTTTTCGATATAATATCTTTGTGTACTATGTGAATGAGCCATTGATTAAATTATGTTTTTCTTAAGAATCTATATGCATTGCTTTACTTCACAGGTTTAAAACTTACACTTCTGTGGTTCAGAATTTTTATTCACCTGCTAATGTTGTGTTGGATCTTGTCTTACTGCATCATTTCCTGTCTTATCTCCTCCGCACATAACTATGTTAATATTTATTCCATCCTCCCTAGCCTCTACAAAAATCCACTGAACATTATGATTTCTCTTTTCCCGAATCTTCCCCAATAGTGTCGAATAGTCTTCTGTGTCATGATATGATGTGCGATAATACATACATGTCACAGGTGGAAGTGGACATTCTCTTGCATAATGTCCTGGTTGTTGACAGTTATGACAAACCACCATGTTCAGGAAAAGATATGAAGTGATCTTACTCAATCATTTTCAGATTCTGATTAGCTAAGCCAAAATAGATGGGAATGTCACTCTATGTTTATAGCCATCAAAATTAATATCCTAACTCACAAGTGTTGATTACAAGTGCTTAGTCTAGTGTTTTTATAAATAAAAGCTTGCTGGAAAATTCATTATTTATATGATTTTCTAAATATAAAAGTTGTTGAAATAAATGTAGAGACATAAGAAAAGACAACAAGACGATAATCAAGACAGATGAGACATAGAGCAATCCTTTATTCCATTCCCACTCACAAAAGATTCATTCTCTTTACAAAATTTCATGAAGAAGTTTTGGACCAAAGTCAAACTTAGACATCCTCAATGGAACATACAAAGGGACCTCTGACAAAAAACCAAAAAACTGAACTCTAAAAGCTAGATCAACTTGCCATAGATTGTTGCCCACTCGACTCTGCACAATAGCCTTTTTCAGTCATGAAAACTAATTCACAAACAGACAAGTCTACACGGACTATCAAAGATAGATCAACACCTTTGAAAAACAAGTGTCTAAATGATGTAATTTAGCCTGAATCTTGTTGTCTACAATAAGACCCTGCTATCATAAAAACGAATTGGGCTTGTGATAAATTAAGGAATGAATGAAAACTGAACTATCTCAACATAAACTCAAAGAGAAACCTTAGTATGCTTCTCCTTCTATCCTCCTCTTGTTCCTCCCTTTCCTTTTTCCTTTAAGCAA
>JASDQU010739396.1:142968-154058 GCA_032191745.1 Picea mariana | reverse complement strand
CATTTAAACATCATATGAATTATAATTAAACCATTTAATCATTGTCAAATTTAATCAATCATAATTAAAATTCAATTTTCATCATCATAATAATAGTCAATAACCCTGTCATATGTGAACAAATTCCCTCAAATAATAAGCCTAGTCTGTCATAGTAATCAAATAAAATGGGGCAATACATACACCCCCTCATAAAATAAACTTTGTCCCAAAGTTTCAAAATAGATAAGGAAATTATTGGCACATCTCAATTGTGTCCTCCCAAGTAGCAAAACTGGGATAGATATCCCACTAGACCTTTACCTAGTCTACCAAACCATGTCGAAGCTATCAAGTGCGTTGGTCCAAAATGTGGATCAGATTGTCCATCAAGGCCCCCTCATCTGACATCTCCAAATATCTTAGATCAATAACATGTGAAGGATCATAAATATAATGACATAAAAATAAAACATGAAAAACATCATGCATACATTCTAAATATGTAGGTAAAGAAAGACAATGTGCAACGGGTCCTTTTTTCTCTAAGATCTCAAAAGGTCCAACATATCGTGGTGATAACTTTGCTCCATTAGAATACTTAATCAAAATCTTTTTCACCCTCACCCACAAAAATACTTTATCCTCGATATCATAACTTCAATCAATCCTATGTGCATCCACATAATTTTTTTGTATTTCATGTGCTTCATTTAATATTTCTTTAATTGTTTTCATCTTCTCCTCCATTTCTTGAATTACTTTTGGTCCCACCAAATCTCTATCCTCTAGTCTATTCCAACTAAGAAGTGTTCTACAAGGTCTTACATACAAGAACTCAAATGGTGTCATCTTTATAGAAATTTGATAATTGTTATTATAAGCAAATTAGACAAGTGGTAGAAGTTCCTCCCATCGCTTTTATTGATCCATAACGTACATTATTTACATGTATTCTAAAATTTGATTAATTATTTTAGTTTGACTGTTAGTCTCTGGGTGATATGTCATATTGAAATTTAGTTTTGTTCCCAGTGCTTCCTAGAAACTCGTCCAAAACTTTCGTGTAAACATTGCTCCTCTATTTGAAAATATATTTTTCAGAACAACATGTAACCTTACTATCTCATTAATAAATACCCTTGCAATCTATGGAGCTTGATATGTAGTCTTTACTGGAAAAAAATGTACACTTTTTGTCAAAGTGTCTACTACAATGAATATTGAGTCACGTCTCCTTGATTTCATCGGTAATCCAACTAGAAAATCCATCGAAATCACCTCTCATTTCAATTTTGGTATCACGTGTGGTTGTAACAATCCTACTGGGTGTCGATGTTCATCCTTTACTTGTTGAAATTCAAGACATCTTACTACAAAATCAATTATGTCTTTCTTCATTCCTTTCCAGAAGAATAATGGATTCAAATATACATTCATCTCTTTTGACTCATGGATGATCCATATACACTGCTCTATGAGTTTCCCTTAAGATCAAATTATGTACTTCTTCATTTGTTGGTACATATATTCTTCCATAAAATAGTAATAAACCATTGTCATCCAAAGCATATCCATCAAAATTTGGAATTCTCATTACTTCATTCTCAAGGTATGATTTGACTTCCTTATACCATTCATCTTCTAATTGCAATTTTAAAATCTTTTCTCTCAAATTTGTCTTTAATGGTATAACTGATAAATTACACAGTTTGTGACTTAAAGCATTTGCAACTCTATTTTTTATTCCATTAATGTATGTTGTCTCAAAATCATATTCACTTAATAACTCTAACCATCTTCTTTGTCTACTATTCAAGTTACTCTGAGTAAAAATATGTTGTAATCCATGATAATATGTCTTTAATTCAAACTTTCTTCCAACAATATAGTGCCTCCATATTCTCAATGTGTACACTATCGCTGCAAGTTTCAAATCATGTGTTGCATAGTTCTTCTCATGGGTTCAAAATTATATTGAAGCATAGGTTATAACCCTACCTTCTTGCATAAGAAATCTACCCAATCCTTCCTTTGATGCATCTATGCATACTAAAAATTCTTAATCCATATCAGGTACCTTCAAAATAGGAGTTGTCATTAACAATACTTTTAATTTCTGAAATGCTTCTTCACATTTTTCTATCCATATGAATTTCTTATTTTTCTTTTGAAATTATGTTATAGGGTTTGTGATCTTTGAAAATACTTCTACAAATATTTGATAATAACCTACTAATCCTGTGAAACTACGTACTTCATGTATGTTTGTAGGTGTTAGTCATTCCATGATTGCCTCATTTTTTTCCATATCAACTATGATTCCTTCTCCTAAGATAATATGTTCTAAATAATGAGTATTAGATGCATAGAATAAACATTTAGATAACTTTATGTATAACTTGTTTTCTGTAAGACATTGTAAAACTTGTCGTAAGTATTCATCATGCTCTTCTAGTGTACGTGAATATATAAAAATATCATTTATAAATAATTGTACAAACTTATCCATATATTCTTTGAATACTCCATTCATCAAACTCGTGAACACTCATGAAGAATTTGTTAATCTGAAGGGTAATTTTCAGGTCGTTGGAGAACCCTTGGTTGGATGGAAGAATTATCCAACATTCCCAATGACTTGCAGCACCGCGGTTGTTCAACTCGACTGATCCAAAAAGGATCTAGAGAAGGCTAAGAACAACTCAGAACTCGCAGAGGCAACTTAGGATGCTTAGAATGGCTTTAGCAAATAGAGAAAGGGAAAAAATTCAAAGTTTCCAAAACTCAGTGAAAATGAAATTATCGCGAAGAGCACGTCACAAGACTTCTAACGACGCAAATGACTCGGAAAACGAACTTACGGATCGAAAGATATTCACAGTCAATTTTTTGGTCAACCTAGCCCAGTCAACACCAGTACGGATGATGTCATTGTCCATACAACATACGTGGAAAGCATAGAGGGTGACATGTGTCATGATGATTTCATCATGATGACATGGCATCACCATAGGTTGCATGCGTCACTCATTTTTTGGACTTTTCAGGCCGACATGTGGACCAATGAAAAAGTGCCACGTGGTCTTCCATACAAGACACGTGGCATCCGTACAATACATGGCATCCATACAATATGTGGCAGGATGATGTGGCAGATAGGTGACGTGGTAGGCTGACTATACAAAGAGGTGATGTGGGCCAGTTATTGGCTTCCACGTGGCCCAATGACTCCCAACAAATAAATTATTAAAAAACATATATAATATATACCGCCAAATCTGGTGGTATATTCCATCGGTTCGCTATAATAGCCACCTGCCAAAAGAAATTTTATAACTACAATACTAAAAGGGAAGGCCTGCGGGTTCGACCCTGGGACCTCCTCCAACCAATGCCTTAATATAGAATATGCCTGTCGTCAGACCAATGGTATCATTATTACACACTCACCCGCATTTTATTATAAAAAGGGGCTTATTCCAGTGTACAGGAGGAGGAGAGAACAAGGCATGGACGTACGAACAAGGCACGAATTTCGATAATTTTTTCATTAATTAATTACAGAGGCAAACACGAAAACCAAGACAAGATTTATCTTAGGCCCGGAAGTGCCAAACTCGGATTGAGGTGTGGAGACAGTCATTTTTAGGTAATTCGATGCCACGAACGCAATGGTGATGTTTGTTTTATGATATGAGCAAATATTTTGTATCTTAACTTCAGAATGAGTTATAATTATGTATTTTTCCCAATTCTTTTGTGAAGTTAATAAAAAGGCCTACCCATTTGAGAGCAGGACCGGGATACGTAGTCCACCAGGGACGAACTCCATTATCAATTTCTTTGTGTTTACATTTGATGCTTATGACTCTTTATTTTTTATCTTTTCCTTCTTTATGGTTCACTTTAGTTTATGCTCATTTAATCCAATTCTTTAATAAGTCACCGAATGAAAAGATCCTGGATCATGTTGGTATCAGAGCAGTCGTCTTTGACTTGAATTGTTGAGTGTGAATGCTTACTAGGGACAAACATAAGCAGGGTGAAGTAACTCTTAAGACTTCCAATCCCGAAGTTGGTCGTGCATCCCAAAGGAAGAAAATGGTAGAAGAGGACAAGCATGATGAATAGGAGAAAAACTTCCAGATGGTATTTTATCGCATGTCAGAAATGGCTAAATGAATGTATGGAGATTACGGAGGAAAAAGGAAGCACATGCAGATGATGATGCTTCGGTAAACCAAGGGGCTAGAGGAGATACTCTTGAGCCTCCATCTTCACCTTCAAGTTCTAGTTCTTCTTCCTTTGAGAATTCTCATCATTCTCATCATTCTAGCCATAAAGCCTCTTTTAAGAAACCATTATTAAAGTTTGATGTAAAATTGTCTTTACCTATGTTTAATGGAGATGTTAATCATTCAAAGCTAGATAATTGGATCTGACAGGTGGAAGTATATTGTCGTGTTCATCATATTGATGAAGAGGAAGTTAAAGTGCAACTAGCTTCTCTTCGATTGGAAGGCACCACTCTCGTGCGGTGGGAGAGCAAGCTTCAGGACATAAGTAAGTGTGGTAATCTTCTTTCCTCATGGTCAGAATTTAAATTAGAGATAAGGAAGCAGTTCTATCCATTAGGGTATTTACATAAAGAAATGATGGAATGGAAAACTTTAAGGCAATGTAAAGTTCAAGCTGTACAAAGTTTCACAAAAGAATTTAGGAAGAAAGTTCTTGCATTGAACATTCCTTTGGATTCTTATGAAAATTTAATGAAGTATATTGGTGCACTTCACAGTTATATTTGTCATACTTTTATCTTGTTTAAACCCACTAGTCTTGATGAAGTTTGTGTGCAAGCCACTCACATTGAGAACAGGGGAAAGCATGTTCGAGAATATCCCACGAAGAAACCTTCCAATCTCTCACACAAACATTTCAATAATTTTAAAAGGAAGGCAAGAAGACCACCACAACGAAAAGAGGAGGAAATCCATCTTCCACTCATTGCAAGAAAAGTGGTCACGATGATGAACATTGTTATAAATTGCATCCAAAGAAGAGACTGAAATAGTTCGGTGGAAAGGGGAAGACAAAAAACATTGCTATAGTGCAACAAGATCTTGGTTCTGATTCAGGAGATGAAGGAAAGATCACAGTGGTTGGAGTACAAGGTAAAGATTTTCTTCTTGCTAGTTCAAGTTCCAATGATGAATCTCATGTTGACGAACGAAAGAGGAATGAGTTATTTCATATAAGAGTTGTATCTAAACATACTAAGATAGATACATTATTTGATTCAGGTTCCCAAGTAAACTTAATATCTGAAGAACTTGTCAAGAAGATGGGTCTTGAAATGAAACCACATCTGAAACCTTATCCTCTTGGTTGGGTATGTGATAAAGAAAAACTTAATGTCACCAAACAATGTAGGCTTAGATTTTTATTGCTTCAAAGTTGATTGATGAAGTGGATTTGGATGTTGTACCGCTTGATATATGTGGCATAGTGTTGGGAAGTCCTTATCTTTATGATAGAAAAGTAGTCTTATTTCATCATGACAACAAATACCACCTTACTAAGAGGGGAGTGGAATATATTGTTAGAGCTCACAAGATGAGGGTAAATACAACACTTGTTAGTGCAGGACAAATGAAAATACTCATAAACACTAATAAGAGATATGTACTCATGGTCGTCAGAGAGAAATATGTCGGGACATACGATGCTTTCCAAGGGTGTGATCCATCTCATAAAAAGGAATTAATTGATATTGTTTCTAAGTATGATGATATTTTTCAGGAACTAGATGGATTACCTCCTAAGAGGGAAATCCAACATGAGATACATCTTCAACAGGATTCTCCTCTCCCTAATGTGTGCATGTACATGATGTCAGTTGTGGATATGATAGAGATCAAGAAGTAGGTACGAGGCTTATTGGATCAAGGGGTCATCATGCCCATTTCATCTCCTTGTGGTTGTCCGATTGTGATGGTGCCAAAGAAGGATGGCACATGGCAAATGTGTGTCGATTACCGGGCTTTAAATAAAATCACGGTGAAAAATCGATACCATCTTCCTCACATAGATGATTTACTTGATCAATTGAAGAATGTTTTTTATTTCACTAAGTTGGATTTGCACAGTGGGTATCATCAAATCAAGGTTGCAGAACAGGATGCATGGAAGAGTGCCTTTAAAACCAAACAGGGATTGTTTGAGTGGTTAGTTATGTCATTTGGGCTTTGTAATTCTCCGACAACTTTCATGTGTGTGATGAATGATGTATTCAGGCCTTTCCTAGATGACTTTGTGATTTTGTATTTAGAAGACATTCTTATTTTTAGTGGGACTTGGGATGAGCATGTGAGGCATGTAAAGAAAGTATTGGATACTTTGCAAAGGGAAAAATCGTATGTAAAATTGTCTAAATGTGAATTTGGAAAGACTGCACTTGTGTACTTAGGTCATATTGTAGGAGGAGGACAATTGAAAATTGATCCTTCCAAAATTTATGTAATTTTAAAATGGCCTGAGCCAAAGAGTGTAATTGAAGTCTGAAGCTTCTTAGGTGTAGTCCAGTATTAGAGGAGATTCATTCCCAACTTCTCCTTTATAGAAGCTCCTTTGCATGCCTTAACTAGTGTGAATAACATTTTTCAGTGGGAAGGAAAGCAACAAAAATATTTCAACATTTTGAAGGAGAAGATCAGTACTGCACCAGTATTAGCACTGTTTAATCTTCAACAACCTTTTAAGATCGAGACAGATTCCAACGGATATGCCATGGGTGCAGTTTGATGAAATATCGTAAGCCTATATGTTATCACTCTGAAACTTTTAACCAAGTTGTTGTTAACTATCCTACATATGATAAAGAGTTGTATGCATTAGTCCAGAGCATAAAGAAATGGAAGCACTACTTGTTATGGAAGGAAACAATCATACATACAAATCACCAACCCTCATAGTATCTTCAAGCACAGACCAAATTGCAACAATCTCGACACTACAGGTGGATGATTTTTATACACCAATTTCATTTGGTAATCAAGTATAAAAAGGGTACAAGTAACAAGATAGTTGATATGATTTCTAGACCTCCTATTGTTGCTTCTATTATTTTGAAGAATGCTTATTTATCTCATGATAGCTATGTAGAAAAATATGCCATAGATGAAGATTTTAAAGAAGTATATGCGAAGCTAACCCTTGGTGCATAGGTAGAGAACTATTGTCTGCAAGGAAAACTACTCTACCATCTTGGAAAGATATGTATTCCTACAAGTGAACAAGTCCATGTAATACGAGAAGCTCACACTTCTCTTATGTCTAGGCATTTTTGAATAGGAAAACATATGGATCATTTGCAGAGTTTTTGTTACCGGCCTCAAATGAAAGAAATTTTAACTAAATATGTAAATGGGTGTGTGATGTGTTCTACTTCTAAGCCCACTAATAGAAAATTGGGGCTATACTCACCACTTTATGTTCCATCCCATCCATGGGAAATCATTTCCATGGATTTTGTAGGGGGTTTACCAATGACCAAAGGGGGTCATGAATATTTGTATGTTGTAGTGGATAGATTTAGCAAGATGTGTATCTTGATGCCATGTAAAAAGAAGATCATTGTTGTGTAGAATGCTAATCTCTTCTTTCATCATGTTTGGGTTCACTTTGGGTTACCCACATCCATTGTCTCAGATCGAGATACTTGATTCCTTGGGGATTTTTGGACTAGCTTGTGGAGAATAATGGATACCAAATTGAAGAGGAGCATTGTTTTCCATCCACAGACCGATGGATAGACAGAAGTGGTAAATAGAACAATGGTACTTTTTCTTCAAGGCTACTGCAGCAAGCATTCCAATTTATGGGATGAATAGATACCCTATGTACAACATGCTTACAACCGAGCTTTACATTCATCCACTCAGATTTTACCTTTTGAGACATGTTTTGGGTACCTACCCAAGGTTCCTTTGGAATTGATGTATGGGAGAGATGTCGATGTGAATGAAGAACAAATAGAGTATAGAGCCCACAATTTCATCCATAGGATCCAGTAGATACACCAGGAAGTCAAGGAAAAGTTGGACAAAATTCAAGCACGATATAGAGCTCGACATGACAAGCACAGGGTTGATCATTAGTTCCTGGTTGGAGACAGGGTATGGATTCACATCAGTAAGGAGAGCATGAAGGGTGAAGGAAAGAAAATCAAGATCATTCGTTATGGACCCTTCACTATCTTGGAGAAAAGTGGTACTAATTTTTTTCATCTGGATATTCCACCTTATATGCAGATTTACTCTGTTGTGAACGTAAATAACTTGAAACTTGTTTAGCCTCCCATGATCATGGATCAGGATGAGGAAGTTTCAATACCTTCAGTTGATGAGTTTGCACCTAAGTACTTGGATGAGTTACAGTAATATATCATCCTAGACAGAAGGACGAGGACTTCACACAGGGGTGATGTTGATTATCTTTGAGTAGGATTAAAGGGCACACATCCAAGCAAGGCAAAGTGGATTGAAAATGACAAAGTGAGGGGAATTTTCCCTCAATTACTTGTTGATTAATGAAATATTTTGGTGGTCCAAAAAGCTCTGAGTGGGAAGGCGTGATCCAAAAAGGATCCAGAGAAGGCTAAGAAAAACTCAGAACTCACAGAGGAAATTCAAGATGCTTAGAATGGCTTAAGAAAACAAAGAAAGAGAAAAAAATCAGATTTCCCAAAACTCAGTGAAAATGACATTATCATGAAGAGCACATCGCAAGATTTCTAATGGCACAAATGTCTCATCAAACAGAGTTACGGATCGGAAGATATTCATGGTCAAAGTTTTGGTCAACCTAGCCCAGTCAGTAGGAAAGATTCCATACCCTTACGGACTCATACTAGTACAAATGATGTCATCATCCGTATAGCATACGTGGCAAGCACAGAGGGTGACACATGTCATGATGATTTCAGCAAGATGATGTGGTAGCACCAAAGGCTGCCATGTGTCACTCATTTTTATACTTTTCGGGTTGACATGTGGACCAATGAAAAAGTGCCACGTGGCAGTCTGTACAAAACACATGGCATCTGTACAATACATGGCAGCATAACATGGCATCCATACAACATGTGGTTGGATGACGTGGGAGACAGGTGACGTGGCAGGGTGACTGTACAAAGAGGTGACGTGGGCCAATGATTGGCTTATACGCAAGCCCTATAGCACTTTTCCTCTGCGTCTTGACACCTTTGACCCTTGGAGGATTTTTCTCGAGTGTCCTTACTTTGAACATCAGTCTTGTCCCCTCACCTTGAACTTGTATGTTTGCAACACTCGTTCCTCCTTTGTAACGTAACATTCTTTTATTCTTTTTCCAAAATTATTGAAAAAGACAAAAAAAATCAAATATACCTCAAAAAGAGGAAGGGAAAAGTATTTTCTTTATTGGCAGCATAATGAGTCGCCCTTGGATAAATCACATCTGTCTATTTGTTCATCAAATTCTGGGATTTAATATGACCTTAGGAAGTTGTTTCTCGCTACATAGAGTTGTGTCCTCCTTCATTTGGTTATTCTTCCAAACATATGGAGAGTTTGCGTTGCCTCCTACCTCGTAAACTTATGTTAATGCCATGCTACTTGAGTCTCATCATTTGTCGTGCTATTGTCCAAGGGAAGTTTTTACCAAGCCTAAGTCGGCCCCTCTGCAGTTTGTCTCTTGCCCTCATACCCAACCATACTGAACTTCCAATCAAGTCTTTGTTCGAAATCAATGAAGCCTTCAGTCTGATCATCAAGATTCTCTAGTCCATGACCGACGAGTCGTCGAAGACCTCTGGGTAGTGAAGTCGTACACTCATATTACACTCCTACCCGAGTTTTGAAGATTTTGAAGTTGTTGCTCGAGCTCTGAAGACCTCATCTCCAACCATCAGGCCTTATCAGCTTCTAAGAAGATGGATACTCTACACGTATATATTTTTGATTTCGAGATGTAGCTCCACTGTGTATTTCTCGCGGCTACACTTTATATAGTTATATGACATGGTTCTACAGTGTATTTGATTGGTATCCATGATTTTATTTTATCCCGAGCATGGGTATGCCCGCCTTGGTGAGACAATTATTATTTTTTTAGAAGTCACCTCCCGATTTCTGGTCCCTGGGCTAACCTGTTCAGCACATTGGTGAAGATTGTTAATGTATTTCGGCCATCAGATGCTCTTCTGACCTCACACATTAGGGGGAATCTGTTTAAACCCTAATTTTCACCAAACATGCTTACCTGGCATCAGGCCATCTTAGATTCCTTCTTTGCCAAAACACTGCTGAACTACTCTTCGTAAAAGCCTCTTTTATAAAGGCCCACGCGCCCTGCTACATTACTGCATGCGTGTACACGCTAGCTGACCCAAGACAACCCACGTGTACCTACAAAAGCATGAAAAAAGGAAAGTTGCTGACGGAACACACAGCTTTGGGTAAGTTAACTAAACCTTTTGGCCATGCATGGCTGAAAATTCGACCAAATACCTAGCTTCTTCTAGCCTATAAAAGAAGGGTTAGGGGTCCCATTTGGGAGAGGAGAATGATAGTAAAGAAACTATACCCGATTGTGCATTCCCTTTGTCCCAACCTTTAGCCATCCTTGTGCAAAGAGAAGTATAGAGCAAAGAAGTTGGAGGACAGTTGAAGAGGAGCCCAGGACCAGGTTCATGGAGCAGTGGTTGGCTTCATCATTGTAATTTGATTTATTGAAGTTAATAATAAAGAAGTACTTTTCCCATCCCACCATATGAGGTTTTCATGGTTTATTGCATACATATTGATTAAATCTCTAACCCATTAATCCGTATATCAAATGCATGTGGAGTTATTTGTTTGTCTTCTGTGAATGCAGGTCAGCCGTGGGAGGAGAGCTGCAGTCAAAGAGTGACCAAGCGTGAAGAAGGATTGATATCAAACGCTCGAAATAAGGTATGCTCACTTGATCTTCTTAACTATGTATTTGCTTAAGAATAATGGGGATTAGGTCCAGGATGATGGTAGAAATTAGGAATATTTAGGTCTTTTCTGCATGCATGATAAAACCCT
>JASDQU010739396.1:121668-142773 GCA_032191745.1 Picea mariana | reverse complement strand
CTATATAAGGTCTGCACGCGTGTACCCATGCCCTACCTTCTCACAGCCTGTGTGTAAACACTAGCTGAGGAAGTGTCAGTCGCGTGTATAATTCCAGAAAATTTATTTTAGAGAGGCAGTCATCCTCTCCCCTGTCAGAGATAGTCCTTCTCATGGGTTTTCTGGAACTCTTTCTAGTC
The DNA here is from genome assembly GCA_032191745.1 of Picea mariana. Taxonomy (NCBI): domain Eukaryota; kingdom Viridiplantae; phylum Streptophyta; class Pinopsida; order Pinales; family Pinaceae; genus Picea; species Picea mariana. The sequence goes on along the minus strand of JASDQU010739396.1, from coordinate 142,594 downwards.
TTTGTTGTTTGTAGTCTATAGCTTAGGTTTCACCTCAGATTGGTTTGTTCTATGAATTTTTCCTTGAATTGTTTTATTTTTTCTGTTAAAGTAAGTGTCTAAGTCTTAAAAAGATCTTGTTTCTCAGTACCAGTGGTCTCCGCCTGGGCTGGATTGCTTGGCCTTTCATTTGTCTCAAAGTTTCAAAGATACACACAGCCTATATAAGGCCAGCACACATGTACACGTGCTTTGAATTTACACAACTCATGTGCACACACTTGTTGTTGAACTGTCAGCAGTGTGCTTGTGGAGAAAAAATTTGTTGAAGTTGAGGTAGTCATCCTTTCCTTTGACAAGAGTTATACCTCTCAGGTTTTTGGGTCTCTGTCATAACGGTCAGTAACTTAGGTTTGATCATATCAATAGCTTGCTTTTTCATTAAGAAGTTTTCCTCAAAATTTTCTTTTATAGGTTTTTTAGACAAGTGTGAGAGTCCAATTTTAATTTGCTTGTGTGTAATTTTTAAAGTGACTCTTTGCGATCTACGCTTAGGCTAGAAGTTTTCTTGATTTTGACTTGTTGATATTTTTCCTTTTTGCTTTGTGAGCATTCAAATAAAATAAAAAAATCTTTTATTTCTTTATTTGGTTAAAAAGTGTTGTGTTGCATTAGTAACCAGGGAAAATTATTTTCTTTCATAAGTTCTTGACGGTTTACTTAGATCATAAGTAGCTCATAGTCGAGTGAAATCCTTCTTTGAGTTTGTTGTTCAAAAATCTTAGAAAATTTTTAAGTTTGAAAAGTTGTTTAAGATTTGAGTTAAGTGAAGGTATTTTGTTTCCATCTTTCTGTTTATTTTGCTTTCGTCTTTCAAACATCACTAGTTTCACTTTCATAACCCTTGAATTAAGACAAGCCATAAAAATTAATGCTAAATCTAAAATTCATTAGACTTTTTATGTTTGTAGGGTCAACCAACTATTTTAGGGTCAGGGCCTTGAATTAGGTTGGAGAGGAAACTCTTCAAGGCCATTAAAATCAAACATTGGAGTCTGAGTTAGGGAGTGTCAAAGTCCAGTATCGTGAAAGTTATTTGGGACCCCCTCTAACATAGGGGCTAAACAAGAGGTCGCGTGTGAAAAGGTAGCGGAGATAACCCCTCCAAAGCTAGACCAATCGTAGTGGAGAACACATATAGAGGTCTTGTCTTGGGATTCCATCGATTGCATTTGCCATGGAGCTTCGTGGGTCTCAAATCCATTTGAGGTCCTCAGTTGTCTTTCGAACCACTTGCCTTCGATACCCTTGACAGGTTTCGGGATCAATACCCTGCTCATTGTGGTCTACCCGACTTTCGATTGTACCCGCCTAGTGACTGTTCGTGCGTTGGAAACCTAGTTGCCTATCTTTTTAGAGACATACACAGGTGACTTCGGGGACATACCGTGTTACCTAGGACAGACATCGGGCCATTCTTTGCAGATTATACCCGAAGGGTGCTTCCGTGTTCGAGTTTCACTTGCACCGATAAGTTTCTCTAGTGTTGGTTGTTGTAACTGTTCTTCGAATTAGTTTAGTGTTTTCTTGTTTTATCTTGGAGGGAATTTTTTAGTGTGTGTTGTTTTTTGAATGAATAGAAATCCCTAGGGTGTCTTTGATCTTCTCACATAGTGGAGGATCACGAGCTCCGTCGGTCATGAAGGCTTCTGGGCCTATCACCGGTTACACTAGAGCCACCTTCGCCACCACTAAGGCGAAAGCTAGACCAACAAGGGTCATTTGAAATGACCAGGTCACAAGAAATTGTAACTGACCAACATCCAGAGGAAATGACCGTTTTAGAATTTGGAGCGAAAGATCTTGGTCCATCTAAAACTCCAACCACTAATCTTTCGGCACCCATCATCATACTGATTCACCCTTATGAGTGCCATATAGTGTCACACGTAGCAATGGAAACAAATGTTGTCACTCCTTCTAGGAATTCTTCAATTCCCACTATGGTTGTCACCACAGGAGAGTTTCCACCTCCTAACCCACCGTCACCTGTCCAAGACACCATGGTCTCGACCACTTCTACCTTGCATAGTGGTTCGATCCTGTCCATGGCAGCGGCCACAACCCCTTTCACACCAAGTGCAACAAGCCCTCCATTCTCATACGGGATTCCTAGCTCAGGTACAAGTCTTGTACTTTCCTAATCCACTTCACAGACTTTAGGTCTAGGGGTAGGGAGCTCTAATGCTCCTCTGCAAGGCCACATGGGGGGCACTTCAGCTCCTTTTAACGCTTTCCCTTATGGGATAGGTCATATACCTCCTTCGTCCCCTTTGCTTGGTGGCACCCACCAGCAATCCGTCGGGCCACCTACACACCATATTTTATTTGGAGCAGGGAGTCAAGTACCACCTTTTCATAATATGTCGGTAGGTTCGACACTGTTTTCTTTGTTCATTGCATTTGATAACAATGCTTTCTCATCATCTGATTTCCTGACTGGGGGAAATCTCGGTTACAGACAACCTATTCCTATGTAGGGTACTATTCCTGCACAGGGGGAAAACCCAGGAACTTCTTTCGCATCAGGGCCTTGGAATTCTTGGCAGGAATCAATTCCCTCATCAGGAATGTCGATCTGGGGCAATTCTTTTCACAACCAATGGAACCCCGGACAAGGTACTATGCCTATCCCCATGGGATCGACATGGGGCAACCCTTCCCAAAGTCCTCTAAATGTAATGCACGCCCAACCGTCTACATCCTATTTTGGGAATCAGCCGATGATGTCTCCTCACACGCGGAATCTATACGCTGGTCATGGCTGTGGGTTTTACCAGAACCCAGTCCAGCAGCCGAACTTTTCCTAGCAACTTGGTGCCAGTCAAACTCCAGGTCCCTTTTTCCATGGTTATCACCAACAACCCAAGCTACCTTTCCTAGAAACCTTGCATTTGCTAGACTTGATGAGGTTGTTGAATGACCCTATCTATCACGATCTGCGTTGGCCCCCTATGCCGACGAAGTTTCCTTCGGACATACCAAGGTTCGAAGCCAAGCCTAACAAAGATCCAGGAGATCATGTGACCACCTTCCATCTTTGGTGCTCGTCTAACTCGTTGAAATACGACTCCATATAGTTGCAATTGTTTCAATGTACTCTCATTGGGAGTGTCGCAAAATGGTACATTGAGCTCAACCGCTCAAGATACTCTTCCTTCGGTGAATTGGCAATGGATTTCCTAAACCATTTCCAATTCCCTGTGAGATACGACATTGGCACAGAATTTTTGGCCAATTTTTCACAGACAAAAGTAGACCATATCTTTGATCACATCCAAGAATGGAGACGCTAGAAGAGTTTAATTAAGGTTCCAATCCCACCAGCATTCCTGCTCGAGTGGTTCCTTAAGTATTTGGTCCCATAGTTATCCAAAGACGTCGTGACGTCGGGAGTGTTTTCCGAAGAATATGCCATCATGAGATCTCAACAACTTGAGCTAATCAATTCTCAGTCTGGTTTATTATACAAGATCTTTCCAAATGTGCCATGCTCAATACTTGATAAAAACAGATAGAGAGTTAGACCACATGCCGATGGTATTGTTGGTTCAGCACAAACAAAGCCCACTGAGCAACTGACGAAGCAATTGCAGCAATTGTCTATACAACACACAACAACCAGCCAAACTACTGCTTTGGTTGCTCCCCCTACTAAAACGTCGGATGTACACACACTGCAATCGAAAAATCCAAAGGCCACCTAGCAGCTTGAAGGAAATAAAAAACAACGAAAGAAGGGTAAGGGGGATAAGAAACCCACTAATAATGCTAGTGGGGGAAACATTGAGAAACGGAAGGCGAGGTATCTGTGCAACCTGTGTGCAGAAAACCACCCAACCCACCAATGTCCTCGTCTTGCAGAGGCCCAAAAGTTTGTGACACAGCAACAGCCTGTCGTGTTAACCAATCCATTTCAACATGGGCAAAACCTAACCCAAGCCTCTACAAGCGTGGAAGGGGGCAGTCAAGGAACCTCTCTATCTTCGAACAATATCGCATCTGCGAATCTGTATATGATGAAGGGTGATTCTTTTATATCGACTAGAGCGCATGATTACAATACACCAAGCACTTATGAGAAGGGAAAAGAAGCCAAACTCCCATCTCTTCCTCTCCATATCGAGAAGACTTTGGGTGAAACAATGACACGCATCCCAAAAGGCACATTCAAAAACTCTTCTCACAACCCAAACGCAAGGGCCGCCCAGAACTATTATGTGGTGGAGGATTTGTCTCAAACCCCTTGTGCAATGTCCTATTTGGAGGTCCTCCAAAGCTTCCCTTCCCAGAGGAAATCTTTGTTAGCCGCTTTAGGATCTACCGAGACTTGTAATCCGGGTACCATCATGTTGGATACAACCGACTTAAAACCTCATTTGCCTTACCACGTAGCATTTCAAATAGTAGTGGCTCACCCCATGAAAACATTTACTCAAAATATTTTTTGCACTGTGGTTGATGAGGGCACCTCAACATGTGTTATGTCGTTGGTATGTTGGAAGGCCATTGGCCAGCCCATTTTATCTCCGTCACCTACTCTTCTCACTGCTTTCAACGATCGTTCGTTTCGACCACATGGTATCATTCCCTCTTTCCCCGTGCAGTTAGGAGGGAAGATCATGTGCATCGAGGTAGAAGTAGTCGATGCATCCCTCGACTACAATCTCTTGTTAGGAAGGAGTTGGACTTACGCCATGCAAGCAGTGGTTGCTACAGTTTTTCGGGTCTTGTTGTTTCCACACAAGGACCGGATTGTGACCATTGATCAATCATGTTTCTCCAGACCTGACCCTTCATTGGGGGTATCCGCAGTCCTGATGATTGATAATCCCAAACCAGGCATAGTCAACGTAGGGGTTGATTTGTACCCATCTTTGATGGGTACCTTCGATTACCCACCCCCTCAAGGCGATGTCAAGTTCATATCCGACCACCATAAGGTTAAGATTTTCCAAGTTTCGTCGTTTCGCACGAATTACTTCAACAATCCGTGGATACTTCCTTCCCCATTGTCCACAATGGAAGGGACAAGGCACCCGGGCATATACATGCCCTTGTCCGCAACTGAAGTAGCATGCTCTTTAGTCCAGCAAGCTTCGGCCGACACAGATCCAATTTCTGCACAAGAGTTAGATCCTACTCTAGAGCCTATTTGGGCTCAAGGTTCTCTCGCTGACACTGATTAATTAGACTTATTCTTGCTCTCCAACGAAGCAATAATTGAAGCAATGACTAGTCTAGAGAAACCCTGGGATGATCTCCATCACAGATCATAATGCCTCCCAAAGTTAAGCAGAATCGAAGCCGGAGAATTCACCTTGACTATGACTGGAGATAGGTCTAGTCCTATTAATCCCTTAGCTACACATGAGGCTTATGCCGAGGGTACTATGTCAACCATCGCTGAAACCATACCGATAAATATCTCCAGCACCCCTGGCGTTGTGGAGAATGTTTTCATTGGAGCTGACTGCTCCCCCAGAGAGATTCAAATCTACACAGATCTATTTAAAGAATTCTGCCACATTTTTTCCCGGTCTTATGAGGAAATTACAGGCATCGATCCAAAAATAGTCGAACATGAAATCACAACTTATCCAGATGCCAAGCCTGTTCGGTAGAAGATTCATCTAGTTAATCCCAAGAAAGTAGCAGCCATTAAGGTTGAAGTTGAGAAACTGCTAAAAGCCAATTTTATCTATCCTATCCATTTGACCCAATGCGTGTCAAATCCTGTGTCGGTCAATAAGAAACAGGGCACGATTCGTGTATGTATGGACTTCCATGATTTGAACAAGGCCTATCCAAAAGATAATTTTCCCACACCATTCATCGACCAGATAATTGATGAATGTGCAAGTTGCGAAGCCTTCTCTTTCATGGACGGTTTTTCGAGATATAATCAAATACAAATCAAACCCGAAGACCAGCACGAAACGACATTCATTTTTTCATGGGGTACATTCACGTATCGTAAGATGCCCTTTGGTCTCAAAAATGTTGGAGCGACCTTTCAGCGGACCATGTCTTTTGCTTTCCATGATCTCAAGCATATAGTCGAGTCCTATTTAGATTATTTAGCATCTCAATATCGCAAGAGAATGGATCATCCCACACACCTCTGACTTATCTTTGAGCGATGTCACTACTTTCAGATTCACTTGAATCCAAGCAAGGGCAGTTTTTGCGTACATCAAAACATTTGTTAGGTTTCATAGTGTCAACAATAGGGATCATGGTCGATCCTCTCAAGGTTGAGGCAATAACTCATTTGCCTCCCCCACGCACAATCCTTCAACTTCAGAGTCTACAGGGCAAGGAAATTTTTTTAAGGTGTTTCATCACTAACTATGCCGAGATCACAAAGGGCTTTATGCACTTACTGAAGAAAGACGTTCATTTTTATTGGGACGATGTCGCTCAACGCTCTTTCGAAGTGTTGAAACATGACCTCACAACTACCCCTCTGCTTTGGCCACCTAACTATAACAAATATTTCTTATTATACCTGGCTGCAGCAGAGTCAACCATCGGCATGGTCTTAGTTCAAGAAGATGATTTGTTCTCAGAATATGTGATCTATTACCTGAGCCGAGGCCTAGTCGGACCAAAACCCAATTATTCTCATATTGAAAAACTTGCGTTGGCAGCAGTCCATGATGTTCAATGGTTCCGTCATTATGTTCTATTTCAAAAGACCACCGTCATTGATGTTGTGAATCTGTTTCGGTACATGTTGACACGACGAGTAATAGGCGGAAAGATCAGTAGATGGATAGTTTTCCTCCAGGTATATTACTTAGATTTCGTTTCAACGAAATCCAAAAAGTCATTGGTCTTCACAGAAATTATTTCGGAACTTTATGTTGAGTCAGGTGATGTTGTGCCCGAAGAATCGCCTACCAGAGGAGATATGTTTTTTATCACATCTTCAAATCCCTAGTACGGAGATATACTTATCTATCTCTAGACTTTGAAGTGCCCCACCTCTGCTTCTCATGATGAGTATCATCATATATGCCATCAGGCCAAGAATTATCTCATACTTGATGATACATTTTATTGAAGAGGTGTAGACTTCATCCTACGCCGATGTCTCACTCACGAAGAAGCAGTTATCGTGCTTAACGATTTCCATACCGGAGCATGTGGTGGTCATTTGTCTGGGTTGGAAACAACCCAAAATATTTTATGAGCAGGTTACTTCTGACTGACACTAATCAAAGATTGTATCGAATCGGTTAAGAAGTGCCACCCATGTCAGATCTTCTCTCGAAAGATGAGGGCACATCTCGCTCCCATGTTTCCTGTCATCACAGTTGGTCCCTTCACCAAGTGGGGGATTGATTACACTACATGCAACCCTCCTTCAGCAAGGGAGCATCGTTATATCATTGTAGCCATAGACTACTTCATGAAGTGGGTCGAAGCTATACCAATGTTTAAAGATGATGGAGAGACTGCAGGTCTCTTTTTATTCAACCAGGTAATTGTAAGGTTCAGCGTCTCGAGAGAGATTGTCACTGACCATGGCAGTCACGTTTAGAACCAGATGATGATCGAGTTAACATCAAAGCTTGGGTTGTGGAAATAACATTCATCACCCTACTACCCCCAAGAAAATGGTCAGGTGGAAGCTATAAATAAATCTCTTAAGACCATCCTACAACAAACGATCTACTCAGCCAAGTCAAATTGTCATTTGATGTTATACTCGACATTATGGGCTTACCGAACATTTGTTAAGACTGCAACCAGTTTCTCACCTTTTCAAATCATTTACGGGCTGGAAGCAGTCTGACCTATCAAATGTCAGATCCCGTCCCTAAAGTTGGTAGTACAGTTATTGCCAGACACTTCTCCACTTGAAGAACGGTTATTATACCTTGAGTGGCTCAATGAGTAGTGTCGTGATGTGGCCCTAGCCAACGAGGCTCACAAACATAAAGTCAAGTGTCAGTATGATCGGTCCGTTCGTCCTCAATTTTTCTCTGAAGGCGACCTTGTCTTGGTCTATGACCAAGATAAGGACCCCCTGGTGGCAGGAAAATTCAAACCCATGTGGTTCGGACCTTTCATCATAAAAGAGGTTCTAAAAAAGGGTTCTTATCGTCTGGTCGAATTTGAGGGAAATTATTTAGCAGAGCCTAGAAATGGGCTCTACCTCAAGAAGTATTACTCATAGGTAGGTCACCTTGGGTAGCTTTTTGTAACATATGTATAGTCTTTGTACTATTACTTTCTAGCTTCTTTTAGTATTATGGACGTGTCGTTTTTGATGTTATCTTTCGTCACTGTGGCAGATGTCAAGTGAATCAGAGGTGTTCATTGGGTATGCAAACGGTGCTAGCTGGCACACTCGGAGGCTTGCCTCCGTAGCTTGGGTAATTCTTACACCTCAAGGCCAGTTATTATCTTCCGTAGGTATATGCTTAGGTGACACCACAAACAATGTCGCCGAGTACAGTGCATTTATTGACTTTCTTCGTGACGCCCTGTCATTTGGTATCTCTCATCTCCAAGTCTATTTAGACGCTCAGATAGTTGTGTCTCAGTTAAATAGAGTCTACCATGTTCATGATCCAACTTTACACCAACGATTTCTTAGGGTACATCTCTTAGAACGAAGCTTTGATTATATTACATGTTTTCATGTTCCTAGGAGATTAAACCAAATTACAGATACTCTAACTAATCAAATTTTAGATTGGCATCTCGCACACATATAAAAATACATACACATAAACATGTAAATACATTTTTAAAGGAAAATATGATCCATAAGACACAAAAATACATAAAAATCCATATATAATATCATAATCATCAGAGTACATAGGTGGACGCAAGCACCTCAAAAGTATGACTAGTAACGAGTTATGGGGCTAATGCCCTCAAAAAATATATACAAGTAGTGCTCTCGGCACGTGAAAATTCTAGACTAACTAAGGTCAGGGCCTGTGGGCCTTGTTATAATGATCAACAATGTTTTCCAAACCCCGAAACAGTCGGACCCACGTTCGGGGTTCCCCCACTAAATGATCCTACATAGATGGTGGCAGATCCGCAATCTCTTCCATAGGGATTATGTGGGTGAGCGAGGTAAAGTTTCGCTCGACTCATCTCAAAACCCTCTCAGCCTCATCTACTGGAAGCTCTCCTGCTGCTACTGGTCCCCTGCGGTGGCAAGTGAATCCCCTGGCCGAGGAAGATGCATGTTCCTCGCATAATCCGCAGGTCGCACTGGTCCCACATCTGCACATAATAGACACATATCTGTCAAAATTCTATGGTATAAAAAAAAATGATATATAAAAAAACAACATAAAAATTGCATATGTTTCACAAAAAAAAAAAACAACAACAACGATGCAAACTTACCCATCTCTCCTCGCTCCTCGCCAGGAGGTACTAGTATCTCAGGATCTCTCGAGAAATCAATCCCAGCATAAGGGTAATCCTCTATGATTTGGATTTGTCGCGACAACCAAGTGAAGAAATCATCATCAAAGGACTCATTGGTCATTCCACCACCCTGTTGTGGTAGTAACACTGCCCATCTGCAAATCGCAGGAAGAGAGGCTTGATGTCCTTGTACCACCACTCGAGGATTGAAACTCAAAACTCTTTCAAAAAAGAAAGAGCATAGAATCATCCTGAACCCGAAGTTCTTCTGTGTCTGCGACCGACAATTTTTTAGATGCCTCTTCATACAATCTAGAAGTGTAGTGCTCCAGTCAAATATCTGTGCATTTAAGCACTGGACTGCACAGTTCATCTATGAATGGGACACCTGATGTAGAGCCGCAGAACCAGTCATCTGCCCAATAAGAAACACAATCACTTGTAGTGATAAGTCTGTGATCTTTCTTATGGGCACCTATGAGCTCGATCAGTCTGTACTAGCCTCACAATAAAGTCCTATCAATTTCGATATGTTTTGAGGCCCCGAAGGAAATGTCCTAAAATTGACTGGTTCCCCTCTCCTGGAGAGGCCAGTCAAAAAATATATGTCCTCTGTCGTAGGCACCAATGACTACCCCTCTAACATAAAGGCCTCTGCTTCGGGATGCCAATAATCAACCAAGGCATTCAGTAGCCTAGGTTGTGCCCGCATAAAAGGACATACGAAGAACTTGAGCAGCCCACATTGCATTAAGGCAGCAACAACATTGGGGTCTTCCCCAACCAACTCACTAACCTCCTCATGCTCTCTTTCCCTCCAGTGAACATACATCCTGCAAAACACCAAGTTCAGGAGGGTTAACCCTTGTTTTTTAAAAAAAATTCATTAAATAAAGGGGTCCACGCGGGCTGTAATGATGACAGTCGCGTGTACATGTGTGAAATTTTTCCTCTGCCCGAGTGTACATGCGGCCTGTCATAAGACAACCCGCATGGACCTAGGGCCAACCTTTTGAAGGTCGATGCCCCCCCAAAACTTGAAACCAAAAGCATAAATAAAGATTTAAATTACAAGAGGAGAGATTTTATACTTACTTGGTCCAGAAGGATGGTCATTTTGTCCACTGTAGCTCCCAGATTCACCACTTTTATCAAAAGGGTTTTTTTGCTCCAGAGTCAATTTCCAAATCAGCGATGGTGATAATGAGATGCTAGCTTCTATTTATAGACTTTTTGGCCCTTTTTTGTCACTTTTTTGGCCCCCCTTATCATTTTCTTTAAACTGAAAACCATTTAGAGTGATTCAGGATTTGCGTTGGAAGGGTATGATTAGGTTTTAGGACATTTTTTTGGAGTTTTGGGTCACTTTTGATAGTTCGTGGGAAAAACCTCAGATGATCAACTTGAACATGTAGGTTATGTTTCCACCCCAACTTTTGTATCTCGTTGTCTTTATCCCTTTTCCATAGGATCGATCCCATCAGGTTACGACACAGAACCATCATTGTTTCTTTAGAAGTGTCGTGATTTGGTGGTAGAGCTTACCAAAACATGGATTCCCTAGGTAGATCCTAGTTGTGTTATGGTGTCCATTCTGTCACTAATGAATGTAGGCTCGGGATTCCTTGTTGATTTTCCTGATTATGAGTTTGAGCCTCATTTTCATGATTCCTTTTCACTCTTGACCTCACCCTTGGGACTCCAAAAAAAAAAAACATAACGAGTCTTCTTTTATGCCCTTTTCAGACCCTCTAAACATGAAAATATTGTCAAGCGATCTTGTGGCCTTTCACACTCGTTAAACTAAAATTTGAAGTCACATCTGTTTGGCGGTAGTTTACCCCTTTTTCGGTCCAGATGGTCAACTGTACAAATAAAGGTATACTCTAAGGAACTTCAGTTCTCTAGAAGAGTACTCTCAGGTATCATTTTAACCCTTTTTTGGGCCTGAGGGACTAAATGTATGAAAAAGGAACCCCCATGGAGTCCATAGTTAAGCTCTTTTCAGACTCCCTAAAATTGAAAAGATCGTCGAGTGACCTTATTCTTTCACACTCGTTAAAATGGTCCAGAAGAACATTCCTGACAGAGTCCATAGTTAAGCTTTTTTTAGACTCCTTAAAAATGAAAAAATGGTCGATTGATCTTGTCTTTATCACACTCATTAAAATGGTTTTGAATAGACGTATTTTTGGTGCTAGTTTACCCCTTTTTCGAACCAAATAGACTACCTTCGAAAAAGGTACCCCAGTGGAGTCTCCTTTTACATTTTTTCAGACTCTCTAAATATGAAAAATCGTCGAGCTTACCTTCTCTGGGCTCGTTAAACTTACATCGAAGGACGTTACCATTGTGTGTTTTATTAATCACATTTTCATACCCACGTCTTTGGCCTAATGTCGGCTCCATGTTTCTCTCAACTGAACCATCTAAAGCATGCCTTATACACAAGCCATGTAGCACTTTGCCTCTGCGTCTTGAAACCTTTGGCCCCAGGAGGATTTTTCCCGAGTGTCCTTACTTTGAACATCAGTCTTGTCCTTGTGCTTTGAACTTGTATGTTTGCAACACTCGTTCCTCCTTTGTAACGTAACATTCTTTTATTCTTTTTCCAAAATTATTGAAAAAGACAAACAAAAATCAAATATACCCCAAAAAGAGGAAAGGAAAAGTATTTTCTTTATTGGTAGCATAATGAGTCGCCCTTGGCTAAAGCACATATGTCTTTTTTTTCGTCAAATTATGGGATTTAATATGACCTTAGGAAGTTGTTTCTCGCTACATAGAGTTGTGTCCTCCTTCGTTTGGTTATTCTTCCAAACATATGGAGAGTTTGCGTTGCCTCCTGCCTCGTAAACTTATGTTAATGCCATGTTGTCTGAGTCTCATCATTTGTCGTGCTATTGTCCAAGGGAATTTTTTACCAAGCCTGAGTTGGCCCCTCTGCAGTTTGTCTCTTGCCCTCATACTCGACCATAATAAACTTCCAATCAAGTATTTGTTCGAAATCGATGAAGCCTTCAGTCTGATCATCAAGATTCTCTAGTCCATGACCGACGAGTCATCGAAGACCTCTGGGTAGGGAATTCGTACACTCATATTACACTCCTACCCGATTTTTAAAGATTTTGAAGTTGTTGCTCGAGCTCTCAAGACCTCATCTCCAGCCATCAAGCCTTATTAGCTTCTAAGAAGATGGATACTCTACGCATATATCTTTTTGATTTCGAGATGTAGCTCCACTGTGTATTGCTCGCGGATACACTTTATATAGTTATATGACATGGATCTATAGTGTATTTGATTGGTAGCCATGATTTCATTTTATCCCGAGCATGGGTATGCCCACCTTGGTGAGACAATTATTATTTTTGCAGACGACACCTCCCTATTTATGGTCCCTGGGATTACTTGTTCAACACATCAGTGAAGATTGTTAATGTATTTCTGCCATCAGATGCTCTTCTGGCCTCACACATTAGGGGGCATCTATTATAACGCTAATTTGTACCAAACATGCTTACCTGGCATTAGGCCATCTCATATTCCTTCTTTGCCAAAACAGCTGAACAACTCTTCTTAGAAACCTCTTTTATAAAGGCCCACGCACCCTGCTACATTACTGCATGCGTGTACACGCTAGCTGACCCAAGAAAACCCACGTGTACCTACAAAAGCATGAAAAAAGGAAAGTTGTTGATGGAACACACAACTTTGGGTAAGTTAACTAAACCTTTCGTCCATGCATGGATGGAAATTCAACCAAATACCTAGCTTCTTCTAGCCTATAAAAGAAGGGTTAGGGGTCCCATTTCGGAGAGGAGAATGATAGTAAAGAAACTATACCCGTTTGTGTATTCCCTTTGTCCCAACCTTTAGCCATCCCTGTGCAAAGAGAAGTATAGAGAAAATAAGTTGGAGGACGGTTGAAGAGGAGCCCAGGACCAGGTTCGTGGAGCAGTGGTCGGCTTCATCATTGTAAGTTGATTTATTGAAGTTAATAATAAAGAAGTATTTTTCCCATCCCACCATATGAGTTTTTCATGGTTTATTGCATATATATTGATTAAATCTCTAACCCATTAATCTGTAGATCAAATGCATGTGGAGTTATTTGTTTGTCTTGTGTGAATGCAAGTCAGACGTGGGAGGAGAGCTACAGTCAAAGAGAGACCAGGTGTGAAGAAGGATCGATATCAAACACCCGAAATAAGGTATGCTCACTTGATCTTCTTAACTACGTATTTTCTTAAGAATGATGGGGATTAGGTCTGGGATGATGGTAGAAATTAGGAATCTTTAGGTCTTTTTTGCATGCATGATAAAACCCTAAGTGCTAGTTCGTAGAGGGATTTCCCACTCACAACAATTTCTCTCTTCTCATTCATGTCAAAACCTCTTTTCAAGGGAACCAACGTCTTATGCTCGTTAATAGCTTTCCAATGACTATCGGCATGCTCAAAACCAAGCTCTGGATTAAAATTTATGTCCTTCCAAATTTTCTTCAATTTCCACGTGGCTCCTGCCACTCGTCCTCTGACATGGTGTTGACGTGGCATATAACATATGTCCCTTTGACCCTTGCTCTATCAGACCCTTGGCTCATATTTTAAATTGACGACTCTAATTTGTTTGGGCCTCTCTCGTCGAGGTGTTTTCCTGTGGAATCACATTCCACTCCAATGGCACACTCTGACTATACATACTCCAACCGATCTAATGTCTCACGGAGTTAGTCCATCTACGGCTCTAAATTCTTCGGAGTCTTTACCTACACAATGGGTAACATGCATTGGTTTAACCCTTTCTCTGTGACCATGTGGGACCCACAGTGATCGACAATTGAGATTGCATATCATCTATTCACCAATCTATGGTTGTGATCTCCTCTCGGAGTCCTTCAGTTGGAGTGCCACTCACCCTGGTGACTTGAGCTGCTCCAACAGGCCTCCTCCTATGGATGGTTATGATTTTGGAAGGGATTCTCAATCATTCCAAATCCTTCTGACATGTGGCGTCACCTCTGCATGACACATGGAATTGCACCCCCTGACACATGTCTCTCATAATTCTCACGAAAGTTCACCTATAGGTGCCAAATCGCTATGCCACATGGCAGCTTCTATGATCAACACATGACGCCATATGCATCATAACACGTAGCACTCCCCACATCATTCCCTTAGGCCTTCAACTAAATATTGATGGCCTAGATCATCTATGGGATTCCCCAGGCCTAGACAGATTGATGGACTATATTTCATCTCAGATTTCTCCCGTCAGAGTGTCTCTAGGAAATTGCACTCCGAATAATTATTTGCAATGGATGTCTAAGATCTCCTCTAAGATCTCCTCCATTCTCTTCAAATCAACTTTCATGTTTTTACCATGGAGCCCCTTCGATCTCAATGGATCAACAGTCTAGATCAAACCTCAAATCTCCTCTGTTCCCGTCAAATCAATGGTCATATTTGTACCTCGGAGCCCCTTCGATATCGATGGATCAACATTCTATATCAAACCTTGGAGCTCCTCCGTCAGAGTGTTCCTCCATGAACTCACTTTGAAAGGCACTCTACGATGGACGGTTAGGATCTCTTCATCGAAGATCTAACGACAAAGATTTGGGACAAATGTGTATGGGTTCAACCCCCATCTCATATGACCTTTGGTATTGGGCCACTCCTAGGGAGACACCTATCAACCCCAAAACATGTTGGCAATATATGTGGAATTCACCTCGTGTAACGACCTTTCCGTTGCTATGCAAAAATGCCATTGCATGTGGCATTTCCATTGCTCGACATGTGGACCTCCACGTGTATTTGATGTGAGATATACATCGAAATGGATGCACTCAGCACATCCCTCTAGTTTATGACACTTTTCTCTATGCAATGGTGGGGTGATGCATTCCACGTCAGTATGATGTCACCTTCCTCTTGGCCTCGTCTCAAAGGACCACCAAGATCTATGATCAATATTACTTTCCATTGGGTATGATGGACGATCAAGATTTCTCCTCGGAGTCCTGCCTTTGGAGTATCTTCATTCCTAATGGACCAAAATACTTTGAACGTTCCATTGCAATGGTAGTCACGATCACTCCAAATTCTTCCCCGATAGATCGATGACTCTAGTTAATTCGTCCAACTATGGAATACTCCAATGGATATTCTACGATAAATTATCAATATCTTTCATCCCTTAGATCCGATGACTGAGGTTAACACAAATGTATAAGGTCTAATTTTCCCAAAGGACCCACGCTTGACCCATCAGCAAATTATTTGTTTCCAATCACAAGCTGACGCATGTCAGCCTTTGGACACGTTGGCATTCTGGGTCAGCATGACACATCATTATGACATCACTTCTTCTCCTAATCTCACTTAAATGATACCACAGTGATCTATGGAAAATTTTAATCCTAGGCTAACCCTCGATGAACAACCAAGCTCTCTCTTTAAAATTCTACCTAATCTATGGTCCAGAATATCCCCCAGAACTCTCCCCATCAGAGTAACTAGACCCAGGTCTACTCTGACCATCTAACTCTGATGATGCTCACTGCAGGGAGATCCAACACTCTAAAATTTCTCTTGAAATCCCCTCCTTCTGAGCCACACTACCCCCGGTACTGGGTTGATTTTTCTACACCGGATCAACAATTGCAATCTTCCCTATATTAGACACAGGATTCCCATCATTTTTCTAGTCCGATCTAAGACTTATTTGCTCAAAATTCTTCTATGTCTATCTTAAATCCTACAAATCCTTCAGGAACTTTGTAATCCACTTCCAAAACCAACTAAGGCATTTTTATCTTCACCATTTAAGTGGGGGTTATAGCTTTTGCACTATGTCTACACCAGGATAGAGGTTTCATGGGAGATTAAGGCTTCCCACTTTACACAGAGACCTATCTTGAACCCCAACTATGGTTTTGGTTGCATCCCTTCTAGAAGGAAGATCAAGGTACTTCTTCCTCTCAGACCCATCATGGGTCTCTTAGCTAATATTCCTAACTATCTTTCCCTAGACATCACACTACAACAAATTCTCTACTGCATACATAGGAGGCATGAATACACAATTTCATCCATAAGAGGAAACCCTTGTACAGTTCCTTAAGCATTCAAGGTAAAAGGCGGGATTCTCTTGTTCAGATATTCACTACACATATAATTACATACAAATACATTATCACACCAGCATAATAACTTTCCAAAGGAATGATACACAAACCACAAAACAAGCATACACTCATCATATCGTCACAAGCATGAGTCCTTTTCTTTTCAATTAAGTTACACAAGGTGAAAGATACATATCTGTTACAAATTATACTCATCCAACTAATTGTGGGTATTCTCCTTTCCACCCAACCATAGGCTTTGCATGCTTAGTCACTTCTACTACAGGCTTCCCCCGTGTCAAGCCATGATACCACCAGTGAATTTGTCAAGCCATGATACCACCAGTGAATTCTTCTGCACTAACATTTTCTAGCTCAGCCTCTTGAGGTTCATCAGAATCTCATAGATGATTTTAGGGGCTAAATTTCACTCATGGGCTAATTTTCCATGTTTTTTCCCAAGAAAATATTTTCCATTCTAAAAATAATTCGCCCAAATTCTATAGGATAAAATGATTTTACCTTAAAAATCTCTAAAATTTTATACAAACTATATAAAATCCTTATAAATATGAATATTTTTACAAAAATATCGCCAAACATTTATAGTTGGCATAAGAAGGATCAATAAGATTCGCCAAGGCTTATAAATTTTGAAATAAATTTCCATCCTTAAAATCATCCCTACATGATCGGATGCTTCCCTAGCATCCAGATCACTACCTCTCAGCTTGGGATTGATACTTCTATCCTCTAACCAGACCCACACTATCTTCTTACCTGGTCCCCTTGCTTCCCGTGCATCTCATGCACGTAATCTCCTCGGGAAGGTTCTTGACATGTACCATATTTTCTTCTATCAGAAGGGAGCTCATGGGTAAATCATGGAAACCCATGGTGATCTTTCCTGTTGTCCTTTATTTGGCAGTCTAGGTCACTTCAAGCAGTCTCCCCATACTTCCATTCATTGGGGTGGTTGGTTGTTCAACTACCAACCTTCCTCATTAACTGATTTTCCTTGAAATTAGAGTTAAGTGAAATATCTTAATATTTTCAACTATTTCAGCAAGGAATATTGGGTCATCTTAGCATGATGAACCCCCTCTAAAGGATTCCTCACTCTTCCCTCTAGTGGTATCATGGCTAGTACTTTCAAAGGCTTCATCCACAATCAGTTGGTATGTCTTCTTAGTTAACTAATAATACAATTATAATATTGGCATGCCATTTCATGGTATTCATCAATCATGATAAATTACATATACTTAGGGTTTAGAGAAGGGTGTTACATATTTCTTCTATTTTTAATCTAGAAAATGCAGCATAAGATTTGAAACTTTCAATAGCTCCTAGATCTATCAATATAGAGAAAATTTTCTCATTAATCTTACCTTAAGTCTCCAACACTATAGACTAATGCTTGACCTCGCGATTATTCACCGTTGCATAAATCCTACGAGCCTTTCCCAAATATCCAATTATCCTCTGGCTCTACTCTCTGTTGACTCTGCTCTAAGCTTGAGAAAAATCCCTCTAGAAATGTGGTACTCCACAAATCTAGCACCCCCTCTTAGGAGGTTGACTCCTAGTGCTTGGATGAGTAAAAGTAGGTCTACTACTCTATTATTGAAATCAATATTGTAGCGTCGGATGAAATTGTTGTACTGGTGACCAATATGGTGGTCTCTGGTTGCCTATCAGGCATATATGTGTACTAGTAATCGGTCCCCTTAGCAAATCTTTGTGTACTATCATAGGTCTACTAGTTGTTTGAGATGGTATCAATCTCTGAAATATTGAACATGTAGGTCTTATTAGTCTATATTATCCACTACTTACAATATCCTCTTCGGCTATAATGGCCTTCTAGACCACCTCATGCAAGGTATGAGGCACTAGGAGCCTCACCCTTCCTCTAATATTGTAGTTCAGTCCAAAAAAACTTGTTGACTCACAACTTTTCACTATTTAAGTGTGGGGAATACCTCAATAATTCCATCAATATTGCCTCATATTTGGGCATCAATATTTTTCCTTATCTTAATTAATTGAATTCATTCAATTTCCTCTCAATGAACTCTTCAGACAAATAGCATTCTAGAAAATGATCCTCAAAAAGCTCCTAATAAACCTCAAACGTATCCATCCCCGGTTGTGGTAGAAGTCTCTTCCACCACAATAAAGCACTTCCCTTCAATTGAAAGATAGACATCCATAACATAAGGTTAGAGGTGTAGTCCCTCAAGAAAAAACATGTAGCCATATTCTCTAACCATGCCTCAATTTCTTGTATGTCTGTGGATCCCCAAAACTTTATAAATTTTTCTTTCTCTAGCTCTCTATGTGTATGGTTGCTGGTAATATTTCAAGATCATTTAGCATGAGTGGATACTCATTTTTCTCCCTTTGATATGTTCACCAAAGAATTAGAGATTCTCTAGAATGATTGCATCATGTTCATTACTTCTCTTGTAGGATGTGTTCTTGTTCCTGAACACGTTCTTCTTCTCTAGATGGATAGTTTGTAGGTGTAGGTTGTGGTGAAGGATGCATAACTAGACCCCTAGAAATCCTACCTCTACCTCTTCTTCCTCTTATGTCCACAATTAACTATCATAAGAAGAAATTTTCAAATTTTAATTAGTCAACATTTATGCATAATCACATATTACATACAAAGGGTGTAAGCCATAATGGATCCATAGTCCTAGAATGTTGAACCTACTCCGATACCATATATAACATTTATTTATAATTAACTAAAAATGTAAAAAAAACAAAAAACTCTTAAATAATATAAAAACTTATCTAATAATTAATCATACAACTAGAATACACTGACAAGCATTATTCTCAAATGACAGAAAAATGTTATATATCATCATTTACTAAGTTCCTAAATAATTGATACCTTGCATAATAATCAAGTGAACTCTTTAAAATGTGATATTGCATATAATATGAATGGAATAACTCTAGCATCCTTAAATTTATAATTCCATTGATCTAATAACTTTAGAATAAATTAAATTATTCTATTCATTTTAAATTATCTTTATTGAACTTTTCATAGTTGCATATATATGAATTAATTAAATAATAATAATATCTTTACTATTATAATTTTATTAACATAATAATTTAAAATAAATTAAAGTATTCTAATAATTTTAATAGAACATGTAACACCCTTCCCAAGTGTTAACTTCACAATCTACTTAATTGAGTAAAATGCACAATTTAATTCAAGTAATATAACTACATTAGATGTTGCGTAGCTAAGCAACATTTTTTTTCATTTGAAATTAACAATTCATTAATGAATACCAAACTTTGTTTTCACACAATTAACATATCAACATATACTCTAGGTGTTAATATTATATCAACACCCTCAAATCTTGTATTTAATCAACTCTAAGTCTTAATATTATATCAACACACTCAAATTTTATATTTAATCAAGTATTATTTTTAATTAAATAATAATAATATTCTTACTAATCTAGAATCGGATCTAGGAGTTTAATAGGGCTTAAAAAGGCTCAAAAATGAAAGTGCTCTGATACCATTTGATCCAGAAAGATCTTTTAATGACTGTGGTTGAGTTTTTAATTGCATGTGTTAATCGACAGTTGGTCCACCATCAGCTGCACGACCCATTATGTCTCTGCCACATGTCCTCTCCAGAAGTTTCCACGTCATCTCCTGCACAGTCATCATGCTGATGTCAGCATTGACTTTTTGACCAATTGACCTTTGACTTTTTACCTATTTGGGTTTTCAATCAGAATGCGATAACTTTCGCATACGAAGCCTGTTTGACGAAGTAAATATATGGTCGGAATCAGGAAGACGAGACGAACGCAATGACATTGGTTTCATCAAACTCTGAGCACTTTTATTTTTGAGCCCTTTTTAGCCCTATCAGGCTCCTGGATCCGATTCTAAATCACTTACTATTATAATTTCATTGACATAATAATTTAAAATAAATTAAAGTATTCTGATAATTTTAATACCACATGTAACACCCTTCCCCAAGTTTTAACTTCACAATCTACTTAATTGAGTAAAATGCACAATTTAATTCAAGTAATATCACTCCATTAGATGTTGCGCAACTAAGCAACATTTTTTTTCATTTGAAATTAACAATTCATTAATGAATACCAAACTTTGTTTTCACACAATTAACATATCAACATATACTCTAGGTGTTAATATTATATCAACACACTCAAATCTTATATTCACTCTTAATATTATATCAACACACTCAAATTTTATATTTAATCTATTATTATTATTATTATTATTATTATTATTATTATATATATA
>JASDQU010739396.1:111103-121530 GCA_032191745.1 Picea mariana | reverse complement strand
TCTTTCACTTACAATTGGTTTATTGGCCAATTAGAAGGAGGAAAGAAACAAGAGTTTTTTGAGAGATATTTCAGTTTACTACAAGACTGAGAGGAGGAGTACAAATTTTGAGGAATAAGCCAAGAGTTGTTGCTACAAGTGTTCTAGGAGAGAATTGTTACCATAATGAAATCTACCAAAACTGCAAAGACAAAAAACTGGAAAGTCCAGTCCTAAAATATTTTGGTGGTGAGTGTGGGGCCCTCATGACCATCCATCCAATGGTTGTATGTGATCAAACCTTCTTTCCCTTGTAATGTTGTCTTTGATAGGAGGTCAGCATCCATGTTGTACTCTCGAGAGGTATGAGTGAAGATGAGCTTCTTGAAATGGCATTGTAGTGATCTTATTATGTCCTTCCAGGCCAAGAGTGTGATAGTTTGTAGCTTACCTTTCTGGTTCAGCCAGTCTATGATAACTCTTGAGTCCCTGATCAATTGAAGATGTTCCATATGCAATCTGGATGCCAAATGAAGAGTAGCCCAGGCATTCAATATTTCTTCAATTGTGTTGGTGCTCGGGCCACAACAGAAATTCCATCTATAGATAGAGATTTTATTGATTCTAATCAGTCCACCTGCACCACTCAAAAATCCACTATGTTGTGTTGCACCATCGAACCATCCTGTAGGAGTATCCTCGGTAATAATAGGTCTAACTATTGTCTTTTTTTTACAATGTCTGGGTGTATGTTTTTCCATCTTTGGTACAGTCCAAGATTTTTATAGGAAACAATGCTGATAGAGGGTGGCTTATTGTCAAAGATTTTAATGTTTCTAGCCAGCCAAATAAGCCAAATAAACCAATTAACTAGTGGAGGGAGAAGCTTATAGTTGTGCTCATTGGATGTCCAATGCTCAAAGCATGTAGAAATGGAGGTCCCATTCCAGACAGTGTTAATGTTGTTGTCCTATATAATCTTGTCTCAGAAAAGGCGAGTGAAATTGCATTGTGTAAAGAGATGATTGGTTGTTTCTTCATCCCTGTAGCAAAGTTGACATATATTGGGGCCAGCCCATCCTTTTCTTTGGAGGTTATCCCAGGTGGGGATTTTGTTTTCAACATATAGAAAGGTGAATAGCTTAATTTTATGTTGAATTTTCCAATTCTAGAGATGCTTACGCCATCCATTGATGTTAATCTACCAGACTGTGTTTGCAATGACTGAGTATAATTTGTTGACTGAGATAAGGCCCGAACTATCCCCTTTGTCCCACAAGAAGTGATCCTCAGCATCATGTAGCAAGATGCCCACATGAGTAAGCTCCAGGAAAAACTTATCCCACTCGGCATCCAAACCTATTGGTAGATCCAGTTCATGACTAGTTTTCCATCACGATGTCGGGGTCCCGTGTGCATTGTAATTCATGGCTTGAAAAAGAAAACAGATGAATTTAAAAGAGAGATTAAATGTGGAGACAGAAAAGAGTTCTGGACGAGCCCAGTAATGTGGTCCTTTCTGAATAGGATTGAATGTCGAGAGCCTGGTTCCAGTTAATCCAATTCATGATCCAGTGTGCTAAATTTACTAAATTCCTCCAAAACTGTGAAGCAGGTCATGTATGAGGGGATCCATTACGGATCCAGGAAGAAATATAGGTGTATGGAAAGTATTTGTCCTTGATGACAGAACTCCAAATTCCATTTGAAGTCAGAACACGCCAGAGAGAGTTGGCGTCTAGAGCATTGTTGAACTTGAAAATGTTTTTGAACCCCCATCCACCCTTGATTTTTCGGTTTTTACAGTGTTTCCCAGTTGCAAAGGTGTAGTTTGTGGTGTTCCTTGTTTCCTGACTAGAGGAAGTTGTAAGCGAGTTTTCTTAGTTTTTCCAGGACCGATGTGGGTATAGCGACAAGCGCAATCCAGTATATTGGTTGTCCTTCAAGGGCAACTTTAATGAGTGTGTAGAAGCCTCCTATGGAGAGCCATCTGTTACACCACTGGCCAACTTTTTTTTCCACCTTAGCAATGAGCCAGTCCTAGTCTGAATTCTTGTAGTGTTCTTCTTTTAAGAAGTAGCCAAGGTATTGGAAACCAAGTGAGAGGTGGAAAAAGGTATGAAGAAATATGTCCTTCAATTGATACAAGTCATGTTCTTGTATGTTGGCGTAGTGGAACATCGATTTGGACCAGTTAATATCTGATTCTAAAGCGCTGCAAAAAAATATTTAAGAGACCATAGATTTCCCTCCATTCTAGTAGGCTGGCATTGATCAATATAAGAACGTCGTCAATGAAGAGGAGATGTAGAATTTTGACTAACCTTGAGACCTTGATCCCTGTGATCCTACCCTCTGCTTGGCTTTTTTTTAGCAGGATACTTAATCCTTCCATGACCAAAATGAATAGGAACGGAGATAGAGGGCAGCCCTGTCGAAGGCCTCTGCCACTGTGGAAAAAAGAGGAAGGTTCTTCGTTAACTAGCACAACAAAATTTGCACTTGTGATGCAGCTCATGATCGAATTTAATGTGGTTTGGCTGAAACCGATATGGATTAAAATCAGTCTAAGGAAGTCTTAGTCTACAGAGTCAAAGTATTTTTTTAGATCAATATTGAGGATGAGAGCACAGAGGTTTTTGTGGTTAATGTTGTGTAAGCATTCATGAGTGGTGCCAATGTTGTCTAGGATTTGTCAGCCCTTTAAAAAACTCAATTGTTCACCTGACAGTGAGCACGAAAGGATGGGTTTGAATCTGTTGGGGATCATTTTTTATATAAGGTTGTAGCAAATATTGCAGAGTGCAATCGGTATATAGTCACTGAAAGTAATCGAGTGATTTTATTTCGAGATAAGTGTTAAGAATGTAGAATTTGTAGCCATGGAAATATTACCATGAAGTCTGGTGTCTTCCACAAGCTCTAGGAGCTTTGTCCCAACCAAATCGAAGAAATGAAAATAAAACTCTACGGTCCAGCCATTAGGGCCCAGGCTTTTATCCATTGAGAAATATTTTAAAGCGTCTTGAACCTCCTGTAAAGTGCAAGGGTTTTCCATGGTTGTGGATTCCTCAATTGTAACCGAGCGATGGAAGAGACGATCCATAGTGATATGGTATTGTAGAGTGGCTAGTGGCCTTGCCTCGTAGAGAGATTTAAAAAAACTAGAAGGTGTTGCCTTAATGTCTTGCTGTCCACTGTGTATTGTACCTTCTTCATCAGTAATATCCCATATATGTTTTTTATTCCTGGAGAAACTATTGAATCGATGGAAAAATTTATTGTTAAGATCACCACATTTTATCCAATTTATTATGCTTTGTTGCCTCCAAAGTGCTTCATCAACAAGCAAGATCTTGTTCCTCTCTGTTTCAAGTAGTTTTAAATTTTGGTACATGTCCCCATCGTGTGCGTATTGTGAGTCAATTTGAAATAGCTCTTTAATGTTTATCTCCAACGCTTGCAGCATGTGTAGCGAATGTCTTCTGCGGTGGGTGGCCCACTTTTTTATGCAGGATTTTAAATGCTTAAGTTTCCAAACAAATCATTGTTGTATTCTAGTTTCTCTCTAGAATATGGGATCTGTACAAACTGAATTTACAGTAGAAAAGAAATATTTCTCGATGAGCCAACAAGAATTTAGCTTGAAGGGATGGTAAATTCGCACAGTAGGTGATCTGGATTCTGAATTGTAGCAGGATCGGGGCGTGGTCTAGCAGGTAAGGTGAGTCCACCCAGGATCAGATTATATCATCAACAGTAGCAAGACTATCTGAAATATAGAAATGATCTAGTTTCTTAGTGATGGAATCCAAACCCGCTCTGCCATTGCGCTAAGTTGGTGCGAAGACGTCTGGAGGGAAGTCTACTAATCTATGTGCCAAAAAAAGAGAGTTAAAAAAATTGGCCAATGGATCCTGGGTGGCAGAGGCGCCCCAAACTTTGCTCGAGCTAGTGGTGAAGTTCAAATCACCAGCAATTATTAAATTATCAAGATCAAGCAGGCCGCTAGACTCTACTTTTTCCCAAAATATTTTTTTGTGTGAGCAAGGACCATAGGAGTTGAGAAGATTAATATGTTGGTTGTTCCACCGACAGGATCCAATTAGAAGGATGCCACCACAACTCAGAAAATGATTTAAATCTAATAATGAAGGATCCCAGGTGGCAAATAGACCTTCAGAGTTTCCTAGCAAGTTTACAAAACAAGTGTGCTAGTCTAGACGAAAATTGTTTAGGAATGATCTAGCTTTTTGTCCATCAACCAATGCTTCCTGAAGGAAGATAATGTCTGGAGAAGTCCAAGAGCGTAGTCTTCTGAATGTGGAGGATTTAAGGGGGGGCCCCACCCCTCTGATATTGAGGGAGAGAAAGATCATTATTTAGCTCTCGCTAGGGATTTCATGGCTCTAAGCGTCCCAATATCAATGTGTTGAGAAGAAGATTTTGTGTTGATATATAAAATGGGCCCCTCTTTGTGACGAGCACTTCTTGTTTTGATTGGGGAGTGTTCATAATCGGTTCCTCTTGACCAAGTGTGAGATTTTCCATGGTCCACTCCAGAGGATACCGTGTGTCCCAGGCTCCCCTCCAGGAAAGATGGCTTGAGTACTGGCTTCTCTGGGAAGGTGGGTAAGGGGGTTGGAGTGAGGACTTATTTGTAGGATGGGAGAAGTGAATCCATCATATTATTAAGTGTTTTATCCTCTGGTTGAGGATCATTGTTTCCTGGCAATGAATGATCCATCCACTATGCAAGCAGTGTTGAGTCAGTGCTCACAGACTCCAAGTGTGTAATGGGTAGAAAGGTAGGGGGAGTAACCCTCAATGAGAAGGCCCAAGGTTGGTTAGTGGTAGGAGGCGCAAAGGAAAATTGTGTCAAACAGGAGGTTAATGTAGTAGATTATGTGTTTGGAGAGGGATTCAGCTGGGAAGGGTCTATAGTAGGAGTGTAGGGGAAGGAGGTCACAGGTTGGGGCGGGTGTCTGTCTGGTAGGCAGGTGGAGGAGCGTATGGAGGGGGGACACAGAGAGAGTTATGTCTAAGAAGGATTTTGCCGAGGAGAGGTAGCTCCTAGTATATGAGCAGAGGCATTTTCCAAAAAAGGTATTTTCCCATGATGTAAGAGAGAAGAAAAACTTTGGGGAAATGGACTTGAGCTTACCAATGAATGAGTCTTAGATGGATGGCTCTTCAAAATCTGGCAGATCCAGAAAGGTAGGTTTTGTGTTCACATCAGGGGAATCCATCCTGGAGGATAGTTCAAGCATTTTTTCTTATATCTGTTCCACATCGAGTCGACCCAAGCAAGGGTTTCTATGGTGGCTAGTTTGTTTGCAGGGTGTACACCTGAAGGGGATGCCAAGATAGTCCAGGTTCTGTCGAAAGAGTTGTCCTCACCAATCAATGTCGATGGTTTCTGACAATCCGTCATGTATGTGTATCTCCACCATCACTTTTGCCACCTTCTTTTCTGATCCTAAGAGTGACAGTGGGTCTACGCAAATGAAGTGACCCAGTGTGTTACATATGGCCTCGAGAGATTTTGAGTTTCAGAGATGTATTGGCAATCCAGGAAGTAGTACCCAGAAATGTCTCAGACGAAAATAGTCCTGTGAAGGGTCGAAGTTGATGCGCCAACATTTGAGCATGAGGTTACCATTTTCTAGAGTCCAGAATCGCTCCAGTATGGAGGTAGATTCCTTTAGTGTTTTAAACTGGAAGAAGATCCAACCTCAAGTTAGGTGGGATATCTCTGGAACATAACCCAACAAATGCCGCCAAGTTGTTTGTACCCAATCCGAAAGGTCATTTCAACAAAGGTGTTTGTAAGAAATTATGCCCACAAGTGCATAGAGGCCTAAAGAGACCGAGTCCTCTAGGCCAATATCATGTCCGAGGACCATTTTCCTCTTTGTTGATTTTGAACACCAAGGTCTGGTGTGTGTTTTAAATTTGTTGCTAGTAGTTGCACCAGATGTATGTTTGTGCCTGAACAGACCTGCAGATCTCCATTGAGACGGGGTAGTATCATTTCCATGATGGGTAGAGGTGATAGGAGGGTCAACAGGTATAGTGTCAGGGAGAGTGGAAGGGGAGATGGTTTTTGAGGGTGTCTTTGTCGAAAAGGAAGGCGGACAAGGCGGGAAAACTGTGGAGGATGGGAGAGTGAAGAGTTCAATTGATAGAGATTTCAGGAGGTGTAGTGGGTAGGAAGGTGGGGCCGGTATGGAAGTTGACGGATCATTGGAGGAGCAGCATAGATAAGAGGTCCCCGAGCTATGGATGATGTTGCGAGTGAATTTGGAAAGTTCATATGTAGATGCGAAGAGGGACTCACTGTTCCAGAGGGCCTCATCAGCCATTAGTGTGCTGACATCCCTCTCCATCAGTGTGAATCTGGAGGATGAATAGTTCCACTATGTAGTGTTGACAATGCGTGACCGAGTGAGATAGTTGGTCAGTGTTGTCAGTCTAGCAGTGTGTAAGGAGTTGATGGGCAGAGTGAGCTGTGTAAAAAACTATGTTGTGTGGAAAAAAAGAGGCAGGGCTATGTAGGAAGATGACCGATCTAAACAAGCCATATTCCTCAAGGCCCAATAGAAGATAAATTGGATGGGTGAGAAGTTGCTCAGTGGGGTGGAGCTTGTTTGTACCATGATTGTCCATGGCTGCCAAGGTAGTAGGTTGCAAAGCCGTTAACTTGATTCAATCCAGGCCACCAAGAGCTTCCGAGTGGGTAATCCAAACTTGAAATTTCTTATGGATTATTACCAAAGATCATGACTATAACATCTCTTCATCAACTTATGAGAATAATTCTAATCGTGACTATAACATCTCTTAGTGAACTTAGGAGAATAATTTTGATCATGACTATACTATCTCTTCGTCAACTTATGAGAGTAATTATGATCATGACTATAACATCTCTTCGTGAACTTATAAGAATAACTCTTGTAATTGTGATATGATCAAAGTATTTTATTCATGATATATTATATATCATGTCATTCTTTAAGTATCCACTTAAATACTTGAGTAACTTGTTACAAGTGTCCTTATCGAAGTACTAGTAAAATTTATATTCCATTACACAATACTATTAATAAACTAATTATATTTTGATAATGCAAATCTATTAACTTGAAGGTTTAATCTACCAATACTTTAAATAGAGTAAGAATATATATCATAATAATTGTTAATTCTCAATTATTAATAAATTTGAACATAACTATTTGACATAGATTGGAGATTCCATTGTTTTAATATTGACAATCTCAATTATATGTATATAAATATAATTTGTCAAAATTATTTTTATGGCAGTTAAATTTATGTAACTATTACACATATCTTGAATTATATAAACAAATTAATCATTTTAGTGATTACATAAATTCGAGAAATCCAATATATAATTCGAATCAATTTCATATATAATATATGCATGTATATTACATAATACAAATTATATTATTATGAATACATGCTTTGCTAGAGGTTGCCCCCTCAAAGAGGCAAGTGAACATTGATTTCTTCGAATAAAGGTATTATTTATGGTATCGCTCTTCTCAATATTTTGATGTTCCATTGATATATGTTGAATATTCTTGTTTTTGCATATTAAATTACATCTAGTACTTTACAAGTGGCATCAGAGTACTTTCCTTCGTAGAAATTACGGGTAAAAATATTTCCATGGTAGAGACGTGTATTGTCAATGTAACATGTAACACCCCAATGTCGATCCCTGCTGAATTGTAATTATATTTATCGGCTGGTAAGCCAACTGTTTATAAGCTAAAGACTTATATTTTTATTAGGTCGGAGATCCTAGATGCTTAAGGCCATGAGCCTGATTTTTGTATATGTAAATACACATATCATTAATAAAATTACATTGTTGCATGTAGACTGACCACAAAGAAAGTGTTATTGGGGACTAAGATCCACTAGGTGGGGTAAGGGAGGGGGCTAAGTGTTTAGGCCTAGGGGATAATCTAGAGGGATTACCTCTAAGGGAATATTATTTTATTATTATTTCCTAAAGGGTAAGGTGGACATGATAGGTGTTGTCCTAAGTTCCTGGAAAAAAGGGGAACGAGTGTTAAGTGGAGCTCATGCAGCTTCAAGAAGACATGTGTCAACTTGGGTGCATGTAGTTTATAGCTGGGAAAGATAGCTCGTTGGGGATTCCTCCCCCTCGCCATTCTCATGACCCTCACATGCTCGCAAGTCTACCACCCTACCCGATTCACCCACTGACTCACATACTGAGACATCATCTCCATCGTCAACCTATGAACAAGCATACACCATGTAACTTCATGATTCGTGTTGTGTCTTAACTATTGGTCGTTGCAGCCCATGCAGTTCCTTGACTAAGTGTGGCTTTTTGTCATCGTTTGTTCTTTACTGAGCTTTTTTTTTTCCATCACCTTTTTGGGAACTAATTTAGAAGTTGGAAAAAAGAAACAGGTTGTCAGGCACGTGGTTTGAAGAGGCAGGTTGTCAGGCTCGTGAAATAAAGAAGAAGGTTGTCAGGCCTGCAAGAAACTCTCTCCAGGTGAGAGAGGTTGTTGGGGAAGTGATTTCCCAGAGGGATCCCAACTGAAACTATAGTTCTTGGAGAATTCTTTTTCAGCCTATTGCTAAAGCCCTGGAAGGGAAGTGGGGCAGCCAAAGGATCATTGAGCAGAGAAGGGGCACACTTCCTGGGGTGGGACATGCATGTGGGGAATGAGAGGTTGTAAGTTGTTAGTGTGAGTTGGCCCTGGGAGATAATCCTTCATGTTGACCTATGTGACTTTCATGTTTCCCTTGCCAAGCCTGGGAATCCCTATCCCGGTGGACTTTAGTCCCAACTCGGGGGTGACCCACTGTTGAGTGTGATGAGCATCGTGGTCTAAGGCTGGGAGGTTTGTGGAAGGTCTGCATGCAGTTGGTGGAATTTATTGAAAGATAAGTACCAAATCTTTGTTGATTGTATGTTATGTAATTGTACATGTGTTATAACTTGATGAGTAATACTTGGATATATCATTTATGTTGTATGTGTAGGCTTACTTTTTTTTCTGCATTAATCTGTGTATGGTCAAAATATGTCGTATGTATGCATATATTGTCAGCATGTTTTAATGATTATTTATGCATGAATAGTGGCATGAGCATAATGTTATAGCTATTAATTGGCATTAGATAAATATGCATGCATATAAAGTTACAAATTGGTATTAGAGCTAAGAGAGGCGTCCAAGAAGTGACATTTCCCAGCCTGTTGGTGGCTAGGGACATTACAAAACGGTATCATAGTCATGGTTTCAACAATGATCCTGGATGGGCCATGTTAGTGGAAGATGACGAAAAAAATCAGAAAATAATTGTTGTTGAAATGGACAAAACTCAGGTTCATAACCCATGGTTTCTACCCAGAACCTGGATGGGCCACGAATGAGAAATTTGGTGAAGGAAGTCCAAAGAATTTTGAGGTACAGAGTGTCAGAAGGGCGTTGAAATAATATGTGGACTGTGTTCAGAAAAATAGGAGGTGTAACAAGTTTAATAAATAGCCACAGAGAAATAAATCAAAACATTCGTGGTGTTGGGTCGTTAGATCTGGGTGAGAGAAAGATAAGTCATCAGATCAAGAGAATATTAATTCACGATCGCCATATCTCATTGAAGGGAGATCGACAATGGGGAACCATTGCGGAAATCGCAAGAGAAATTAAAGCGTGAACAAGTTGAGACTTTACAATCCATCAGGATCGTTGATCTTGCTAGATCAACAGATCAACGGTGGATATCGATACCATTACAGACAAGCATTTTCGCATTGCAGAGATCGAGAAGGAAATAAAAGCATGAGCAAGTTGATCTTCACAGTCCATTAAAACACGACTGTCGATCTTGCAAAGTGAGATAAGCACCCAAAGGTTAAGCTGAGGTCACATCTCTCGTTCACATGTAGAGAAGACAGAGTGAACTTCGTGCAAGTCTTGTGCGTCGATCCAAGAAGGAGACACGTGTCAGAAGATCTTCTTGTTCAAGAGTTCGGCATTCGGGAGAAATGGAGTGTGCTGATTCGCAAACTCCCGAAGTATGGAGTTCATCCGAACTGTTCATCAAAAGGGACATGTGTCAATAGATCGACTTGTTCAGGAATTCGACGTTCAAGAGAAACGGGGTATGCTAAAGTGAAATCTCCTAAAGCCTGAAGCCTGAAATCTCGAAGTGACGTGACCTACTAACGTCACTAGGGATGACATGGACACATGGGATGTGTGCCACGTGTCAGTGAGTTAAGAACCTTTGTAAGACAGAAATGCAGTTAGAACGTGACATATATCACCCTCTTGATTGGACCACGTGTTGGCTTCGTGTGTCCTTCCACGTGGCACTCCTAGAGGTGGCACAAGGCAATTAAACTTGGCAAAGAATTT
>JASDQU010739396.1:71630-98738 GCA_032191745.1 Picea mariana | reverse complement strand
ATTGAAAGCCGGATCTTTTTTCTTTTCATTCGCTCGAGTTTCTGTTTCCCACTTGGTTGGTCAACTCCACTTGTCTCACCCAACCTCTTCTCCTCTCCTCTCAATGCCCGGTTAGCAGATGCTTTTCATCAACCAGCACTTAAGAGCTCAAGTCACCCGGAGAAGGAATAGAAACAGGCCCCCCTCCAAACCACGGTTTCCCAGAAGGGGTATGTGTCATCATGGGGACAATTGCAAAATGATCAGTGGGTTACTCCAAAAACGCAAACCCATGTCCTCGCAATTTGGAAAAATTATAAATTTTGCTGTGATGTTGCAGTATTAATTAGTTCAAGCACGAAAACTGTGGGCCCCAATGGATGTGTGGGGTCAGATCATGAAGTCTGGAGGCTTGACACTCCGGAAGAAATGGTGCATGAAGGAATAGAGGGAATAAATTTATGAAGCTCCTATCCACCTTATATCAGAGCAAGGAATGTGGACCATAGATTCTACAGTTCATTGTTCTGTGATTTTGGGACGCACGGAAAAAGGGAAAATTCTGAAGCCTAGAGCCCGAATTTTCAAGTCTCTAGATAAGCACCCAAATCATAAGCGCTAGGTCACAGCCATGGTCCCATGTGAACCAAGGGCAGAAGAAAAAGGGGCTAACACTCAAAAATTTGTTGCAGAACAGAGCGGGGCTTAAAGATAGAAGCCCGAGGGGTTCTTGATCGACCAATACCCACTGAAAATGGAATCTGATATTGCTTTTATTGAATCAGATTGGTTTATTCAGGAAAATTTTTAAAAGTATATTAGCCTGACAAAAATTTGGTTGACTGCACATTTTGCAGAATTAACGATTGTTAGAACCGAACTGAATTGTCACATAGTGTAGAGAAATGGGGGAGGCATAGGGTGCTTACAGTTTGGAAAATGAAGATAGAGGAAGGGATGTCTATTTGGGAGTTGAAGGGGAAAACCTTAATGGGCATGGAGAAGAAATAGATAAAGAAGGAAACATGATGAAAATCATTAAAAGGTTGTAGAAAGATGTCCAAACTCACTGAGCAAATAACAAAAATCTCATGAAGGCTAGGGAGAAATAGGGATAATTCAACATAAAGTTGATGCAGAGCCTAGAAAGAATAGAAAATAAATTGGATAAGGAGAGTGGCGCAAGAAAATCAGGAAGTCACAGAAGAACAAAAAGTGATAGCATACGTCACCAACACTCCCCGAGGCATTCCAATAAGAGAGTGCACAATAAATCAAGTCTATCCCCTGTTATGAATCATAAGAGGTCGAGGGAGGATGAGCTACGAGGGGAAATGAACAAAATCAAACCTCCTGTGTTTGATGGGGAGCAAAAGAAGGATGAATATGTAGAGACATGGTTGTTGGGCATGACAAAGTATTTTCAATTTCATAATTATTCTTCTCATGCAGAAGGAAGAATTTCCATCTATCAACTCAAAGGTAAGGCATCCATGTGGTGGGATCAGCTTGTGCAGGTGTAGCACATTAATGAGAAAAGTGTTACTTGGAGGGAATTCATGAAGTATTTTGAAAATAAATACTTGACTAAGAGGTACTATGACAAGAAAATGAAAGAGTTCTTTGAACTCAGGCTGGGAAGTATGTCCATTGATGAGTATGAACGAAGGTTTTTAGAATTACTGAAGTATGCTTCTTTCATCAAGGATGAGACAATCAATATTCAGAGGTATTTGAGTGTGTTACCACCATCCATTAATGACAAAATACAATATGATGATCCCAAAACATTGGAGGAGACCATAAGGCGAGCTAAGTGCCTATATGATCAGCAAAAAGCAAGGCCAACTTTCCAAAAATCTTGGGAAGACAAGAAGAAATTCAAGATGGATCAGAGGAAGAAGGTAATTAAGCCACCATTCTTCAGAAATAATACTCAGGGACAGCCAACTTCTAGAGAACCTAGAACTATTGAGACAGGTGGTCAAATGCCAAGGAAACAACCTATTCAATGCTGGGGTTGTAAAGGTGATCATATGTTTATATATTGTCCTCATAGAAGTGACAAAGTGAGAGTTGTTCACAATGTTCAGCAAGATGAAATAGTGGGGGACATGGGCATAAATATACCAAGGATCTATGCAGCCTTGGACAACAAGCAAGCAAAGTATCAATCACATATGATCGAAGTGGAAGGTATGATCAACAACCAAACCATTACTATTTTAATTGATTCAAGAGCTAGTCATAGTTATATATATATATATATATCCTAAGATGGTGGAAAGTTTGCAATTTCCAAGAAACAAGCATGGAAAATCTTGGTTGGTTTAGTTGGCTACTGGATCCAAAAGAAAATTCAATGA
The DNA here is from genome assembly GCA_032191745.1 of Picea mariana. Taxonomy (NCBI): domain Eukaryota; kingdom Viridiplantae; phylum Streptophyta; class Pinopsida; order Pinales; family Pinaceae; genus Picea; species Picea mariana. Next base: position 96,393 of record JASDQU010739396.1, on the reverse strand, counting down.
GATGGTTAATTCATGTCTTATGGACATGAATGGACTGGGCACAAGGGAAAATTTGAACATCCTTCCTTTAGGATCTTATGACTGCCTAATTGGTATGGATTGGTTATACCAACACCATGCCATCATAGACTATCGTAACAAGGCATTCACTTGCCTAGATGAGGAAGGAAATCAGAGAACAGTCCAAGGAATTCCTAGGGCAGTGACTATCAGAGAAATTTCAGCAATGCAATTGAAGAAATGCTACAAGAAAGGTTGTCAAATATTTGCAGGCCATATGGAGGAAGCATCTAAGGATAAGGTGCCAAATTTGGAGGATCATGCAGTCCTGGAAGATTTTGAATATGTGTTCAAGGAGGTACTTGGACTACCCCCAAAGAGAGATATTGATTTCTCTATAAATTTAATGCCTGGAGTAGCTCCAGTGTCAAAGACTCCTTAAAAAATGAGTACACCTGAACTAAAGGAGTTGCAAATGCAGCTTGAAGAAATTTTGAAGAAGGGGTATATACGCCCAAGTGTGTCACCTTGGGGTGACCCAGTCTTGTTCGTGAAGAAGAAATATGGGACGTTGAGATTGTGCATCGAATTTAGACAATTGAATAAAGTAACTATAAAGAACAAGTATCCTATGCCAAGGATTGATGATCTCTTTGATCAATTGAAGGATGAAAATATATTTTCAAAGATAGATCTCAGTTCAGGATACCACCAGGTAAGGATTAAAGAGGAAGATATCAGCAAGAACGACTTCAAGACAAGGTATGGTTATTATGAGTTCACAGTGGTTCCATTTGGGTTGTCAAATGCACCAGTTGTTTTCATGTGCTTAATGAATGGTGTTTTCTGAGAATATTTAGACAAGTTTGTCATTGTCTTTTTGGATGACATCCTTGTATATTCCAAGTCAGAGGAAGAGCATGAGCATCATTTGAGGATGGTGTTGCAAGTGCTAAGAGAGAATCAATTGTATTCCAAATTGAGCAAGTGCTCATTTTATCAAAACATAATTCACTACTTGGGGCATATCATTTCAAAGGATGGGATTGCAGTGGACCCTAAAAAGATAGAATCCATTAAAGGGTGGACAACACCTAAGAATGTGATAGAATTCATATCCTTCATGGGTCTAGATGGTTACTACAGAAGGTTCATTGCAGGGCTTTCGATAATATCTCACCCCATCTCTTCCTTGCAAGGGAAGGGAAATAAATTTCAATGGACAGGAGAATGTGAAAGAAGATTCCAGCAATTGAAGCAATTGTTAACAAGTGCTCCAATTTTGAGGATTGCATATCCAAATGAATACTTCATTGTATGAACAGATGCATGTAAGGAAGGATTGGGTGGATTACTTAGTCAAAATGGGTTTGTTGTATGTTATGAATCAAGAAAGTTGAAGGAAAATGAAAGGTTCTATGCCACTCATGATTTAGAGTTGGAAGCCATAGTGCACGCCTTGAAGAAGTGGAGGCACTACCTCATGGGAAAGAGGTTTGAGCTAAGGACAGACCATAATGGTCTGAAGTATTTGTTTCATCAACCAACTCTAAATTCTAGGCAAATCATATAGTTAGAGTTTCTTAGTGAATATGACTTTTATATAAATCATATCAAGGGGAAAGAGAACAAAGTGGTTGATTCACTTAGAAAAAGAGTGCATGAGTTGCATCCTACAGCCATTAGCATGTACCAATCAGATTTGAAGGATAGATTTATAGAGGCTGCAAAATCAGATTTGCAGTACATGGAATTGGTAACAAAATTGGAGCAAGGTAAAATGCAGCAGAAGGTTGAGGATTATAAATTGGGAATTGATGGAATCCTCTTATACAAAAACAGAGTTTATGTACCCAACTCTTCTAAATTGAGGAGTGCCATTTTAAAAGAAATGCACAATGTACCTTATGCAGGACACCCAGTGTTGGCACAGGAGTAGACCCAGGGTTCAACGCTAGAACAGTGCACCAAAAAAACCCTAACTACCGACCTTTTCGATGACACCTGCAAAGCAGATGAAGTCTCACCCGAGGTAGAGGCAGGGGTGGTTGCAGGACTCCAGTGTCTATAACCTTATCTGGGACACAGATCTATGATTCTAACACTTAACAGAACACTTAGCAGTTAACATTCATCAATATCCAGTCTTAGTTACAGTGTAGTTAAACCCTAATTATAGAGTATCACAGTATTCGTTAAGATCTAAGGTACTTAAGCACTAAGAATATGTACATAAGTCAGATCTAACATCCATCCATATTATTAAGCACTAAGCATCAACAGATCTATCTATAATTTATCTATATTAAATCACTAAGCAAGTAAACACATAAACACATCAATACATCGCACAAAGCATAACAAAACAGCATGTACGTGGTTCACCCCCACCCTGGGGCTACATCCACCAACTCTTCTCTTCTTTATTATCTTTGGTCAAGCTTCTTACAGGCACACAGCATCCAAGTTATACTCTACAGAAGATAGGATATCTACACATACTTTGCCAGATCCTTCTTCTTCTAGCTAGGGTACAACACCAAGCCTTCACACAGTCTCTTACAGTTACTTGCACTAGCCTTGCAAGCCTCACACAGTATGCACAAATAACTTACAACTCTTGATCACATAGATCGAACTCTAGCACTTAGCACACCAGCCTACTAGGTCTCTCTCTTCTCTATTCTTACATCACTTGGCTACTTATTTATACATTACAAAATAGGCCTAAACATGGGTAAACCCATGGACCATCATCTCATGCCCATTACATAATCTTGAATCCCAAAAATGGCCCTAAAAGGGGATGAGATCCTGCGATCTCTGCTTTGTCTTACACTCCACCTTCGACAGTCTGTCGAATTCCCAAAATTAGGTCAAACATGACCAAGAATCCTCAAAACTTGGTCAAGGGCCAACAACCCCCCAACACTCACCTGTGACTCATCCCGAGTCACTCTGATCTGACTAGTTCTACTTCAAAATCCTCAAGCTTGGCTCAAGCTGCTTCAACTTGTTGTTGTGGCATGGCCTCCTGTTCAATGAACTCTTGTATGACTTCTTCATTGACAAGTCCCTCTAGGCATTGTTTAGCTGCAGTGATGACTTGCTCTAGTTCCGCTCCTCGGCCTTCGATCTCTGTGAATAGTTGGTAAGCCTCAACCTGTACAGGTTAGATCCTATGAGTTACTTCCATAACTCTGCTCTGAATAGTGTGGACCTACTATTAGGAAGTGCGCTGCTCTTGGGATCACTTCATTCTTTCCACAGCTGACAGGGGCTTCAACTGTGCCTGTATTGTCTCTTCTTTCTGCTTCACTTCCTATAGCTGTGAGTCCAGTGCCTTCAATTCTATATTCTCAGTGAGTCGCTCATATGTCTGGGCACTACGATCACTCAGTTGCTTGCATTCCATGACAAGGACTTTGATTGTTTCACCTGCGCTTTGAGCAGTTTCTTCTCTTTGATCCCTTACATCCTGTTGGGTGTCAAGTATGGTGCGGAGCTCTAAGTATGTTATTCGTTGTTGTAGATGTTGGATAGCTTCTGTGAGATTCTCTACTTGATGCATGGCTCAATCTTCTGCCTGTGGTTCTAATCCTGTCACAGAGTGGAGTGCTCTGTTGACTGCTTCTTTCACTTCGATTTGCTCTGCGAGCAACTATTCTTTTTCTTTTTGCATCTGTGATTTCTCTTCTTCAATATTTACCTAGAGAGAAACCTTATCCTTTTCTGCAAGTCAAAGTTGTTCTATGAGTACTCCTTGCACTTGATTCAAGGCATGGGTGGCTTGTTTTGTTTCTTCTTGTGCGCAACAAAGGCGAGCTTCGATTGCATCATCTAGTCGGTGGAGTTAGGCTAGTTCATCTCCCAACTCTGGTTCTCCTGATGGCATGGGCACAATGGACACTACGCGACTGGGTTGAAGGGTCTGTTGTACCCCTCGGAGGTCAACCTTAATTCTGTCGTACATTTCCTCCTGCTTATCTTCTTGTTTCTCCATGATTTCCAGTGAAGCATCGTTTAGGGCTGCTATGATGAAGTCAAAATCATCAGTAGTGAGCACAGTCTTCATATTGGTCATGTTGGCTCTGTATTTCTTCTAGGAAGAAGGTTTCAGGGGAGAAACCTTCCTCTTCTTCAGGGTATCAACCTCGTCTCTGGGAAGTGTTACTTCACCTTGCTTGTGTTCAGCTTCTTTTCCATTTATCTCTTCTACTTCATCATCACCCCCTCGGTCAGGAGATACTAAAGAAGTCTTGCCTGAGGCACTGCTTAAGTCTTGGACCTCTTCAGTATTCTTCCTTTTATTGGTGTCGGGTGTGTTCTATTATTTGTGGGTGGCCTCTGAGCTGTCCAATTTAGGGTCAGAAATATCTGCAGGGTCAGCGGGGATAAGGAGGTCTGCAGACCAGTCCTTAGTGATCTCCTCAAGGTCCTCTTCTGTGAGTTTGTAGTATGCCTGAAGTTTCTCCTTATGTTCACTGGCTCACACTGTAATGTAGATGAAGTGTCGATCTGCGCAAAATTTCATCAGGGGTCAGAACCTCTATAGGGTGTTCGGAGTCATGCGAGGTTCAAGTTCAATGGCTCTCTTCAGCTGAAGGTAATATGTGTGAAACACATCATTCGACTGCCACTATTTGTTCATATCACTTGAGTACCAGAGTGTGGTGAAATTTGCAACAAGCAACTCGAATGGTTCGATATCCATAAAGGTCGCACCTTCCGGCATCTCCCAGGGAACAAAGGTGATGAGGATTAGGAGCCAGTTAAAGTGAAACTCGTAGCCCTGATCCCGTGCTTCACAGAAGTCTAGTTCCAGCTGATTAAATAGGTACTTCGCCCAGTTCATCTGTAGACCTTCCACGCACTTCACTGCAAGGTCAACGGCAAAGCCTGTGACCTGCGTGGGTCAGTTATTCCTTACTAAATTTCTGGCTATTAACTAGCAGGCTAGGCGCACTGCACCATTCTAGATGGAAGCTACCTTGTAGCCTTACATCCCCTTTTCAACATCGTCGTATGTATCCTTGATCTTCTGTGCTAGTGCACGATCTATGGATTTTCCTTAATATAACTCCTGCAGGTCAGGTCCTTGCATACTTAATTCATTGATCCTATGGATCAACGTCAGATCGACTATGATATGGAGTTATAGCCATAAGTAGCTGCCATGGTAACATGAAAGGAGTAGCTTGACATAGGTGTTGACTTCCTGGTGCCTTTCGAAGTGTGGTATTTTCATTACATTTAACGGGGTGGACTGCGCGAGGTTCATTGTCCATAGCTGGGGGTTTATCTTTGAGTTATTCCCCTTCGTCTTGGTCAAGTATTTATATGGGGCGAGCATACTATAGTTCTTGTGATCTCTGAGGTTGAAGTCACTGAAGTTCAACGCTGTGATCTTGTCCTGCTGCACTCGAACTGTGCTTATCCCCTTCGAGAGGTACACAGTAACCATGGTGTACTTGAAATATCTTGGCACACTATCACGACTCACTGCATTGGCCAAAGGCAGGATGTAGTCGGGAAATATGGTTGGGATCAGCTTTGCATTTTCTAGGTCATCTATGTGTTTGGTTCTCTTTTCCGTTGATGGTCGGGACGGTTCGGCTCCATGAGTAGTTGACGAAGAGGCTTTCACTCCTCTCGTCGATGACACTTGTACACCCACAGACATCACTCTTTTAGACATGACTCTCTCAATCACGAGGTCGATGGGTACTTCCTTCATAGACTCTTTGAGTGAGCTAAGTTCTTCGGAAATACACACTCGTGGTTGAATATCTCAGGTTCGAAGAGTAACTTCTCAATGCAACAGGATGGATAGCAATAGCACGATGATCACTGTGAAAAATTGACTATTATGCGGGCTCAGATAGTCACGGTTGGAAAAAGTTTTCTCATTTCATCGCATGACGGGATAAATAGAGAACTTGGCAATGGATCTCTTGCAATGGGTGAGAAGCCTTCATTAACTCAGTTATGTCCATTATGGTGTGGTCCCAATGGTCTAGTGGAAAACTTTCTGACCATAAATTCTTTTCTACCCGTTCAGGTCATCAGTCTTACAGTTATACTATTCCCAACAGCTATATTGATTCTCCATGGCAAAGTTTCATGTGTCACAGTTCTGATATCCTGACGAAGTTCCAATTTTACAAATTTTCCTTCTACGAAGTTCCATCTAGAACCTTTTGTAACTTTTCGATCTTATCTCTATTATTACTTAGTTTTCTAGCCTTCTTTCTAGTGAGCTTCGTCTCAGAATTGCTTTTTCCATTCTGATTCTTATCTTCTTTTGGCAGAGTAACTTTGTGTTGTTGAGATTCTTTCCTACAAATCAGGCGCAATACTTCATTTGTATCTGGAATAGGTACTTCAGTCTTTTGTAGGTCTTCAAGTGTTCTTCCCACTTCAACATCCAAGTCTTTGGTTTTAAATAGCTTTGCTCGATTCTCCTGTTCTTCAATCAAGTGTGTGATCCTCCTAGTCATGAAATCTTTCAACTCTTTCTTCTTTTGTTCTAAGACTTCTTCTTCTTTCCTTCTAACTTGATCTCCTTCAATCCAAGGTTTTCCTAGTAACATAGCAAATGGAGCGTTGTTTTCAATAAATTTAACAACTTCAAATTCTTCCTCTGTCGAAGTTCCATGAGCACTCATAGATATCTGGGTAATTCTTCCACATAGGGTTATCAGTTTTCCTCTGAATAATCCTATTCCTCCCAATGAAGGAATTATAGCAAGCTCCCCTAAAAGTTCCCAAGTTATTTTTTTCATGATATGCACCTGTGTTTCCTCATCCAGAACACAGTGAATGTTGAAGTCTCCTATTCTTGTTTCAATGCACTCTTTTTCTTTGAACATCTCTGATAAGCTGATATGTTGGTGGTCATTCAGGGTTTCTTTCATTTGTAGCAATACTTTTTCTGATTCTTTCTGGAGTTCTTCCATAATCTCAATTGCTTGACCTTTCTCATGGTCTTCTTGTCTCACATTCATCCTTTCAATCTTAGCAATCATTCTAGGGCAATCTAATACTTCATGGTCCATAGCTTTGCAACATGGGCAACTAGGTATTCTTCCAGGGCATTCCTTAACAAGATGTCCTAGTTTTCTGCAAATGTAACAAAGGGTTAATCCTCGCTTTCTATTAAATGATCCCCAGCCTCTCCTGTACTACGCGCTAGGATCATGGTAGCTAACCTGCAAAAAAATTTTTCTAGGGTCTTACATCCATTTGTTAGTCCAAACATTCTCTCTATGCATAGGTATAACATATGTTTTACTATTCTTATCAGATCTACTCATATCAAATATTATTTATTCTATCAGTGCCCTAGTTTTCAAGCTAGGAAAAATCTTATCAAACATACCTAGATTCATACTCTAGAAACAAAAATTTCCACTTATCTTACTTCTATAGAGCACAAAGCTTACATGTCTTACCTCTTTAATCTCCCTTTCACCATTATCAGGGCACAAATCTCCCAGATATGACCTCTTTTCTTCAGATCTGACCCTTCCTCTTGGCACAGAGATCCGCAGATCAAGTAGTGTTGTGTATTAGGGAAATAGTTCTATGCACAAATATTTTCTCTTTTTTAGTTCATATCTTCGCACAAAGCTCCTTTTTCCTCAATTACCAGCAATCATAGTTTCAGGTCGAATCTTTGCACAAATCTTCTTCTTCCTCAGTTCCCATCAATCACAGTTTCAGGTCCCAACAATGGAACCATTTGTTGGCACAGGGGCAAACCCAGGGTTCAACGCTACAACATCACACTAACAAAACCCTAACTATCGGCCCTTTCGGCAACACCTGCGAAGCAGATGAAGTCTCACCTGAGGTAGAGGCAGGGGTGGTTGCAGGACTCCAGTGTCTGTAACCTTAGCTGGGACATAGATATGTGATTCTAACACTTAACAGAGCACTCAACAGTTAACATTCATCAATATCCAATCTTAGTTACGGCACAGTTAAACCCTAATTACATAGTATCACAATATTCATTTAGATATAAGGTATTTAAGCACTAAGCATATGTACATAAGTCAGATCTAACATCCATCCATATTATTAAGAACTAAGCATCAACAGATCTATATATAATTCATCTATATTAAAGCATTAAGAAAGTAAACACATCAATACATCACACAAAGCATAGAAACACAACATGTACGTGGTTCACCCCCACCCTGGGGCTACATCCACCAACTCTTCTCTTCTTTATTATCTTTGGTCAAGCTTCTTACAGGCACATAGCATCCAATTTCTACTTCGCAAAAGATAGGAGATCTATGCGCACTCCACCAGATCTTCCTTCTTCCATCTAGGGTACAACACCAAGCCTTCACACAGTCTCTTATAGTTAATTTCACTAGCCTTGCAAGCCTCACATAGTATGCACAAAGAACTTACAACTCTTGATCACATAGATCGAACTCTAGCACTTAGAACACCGGCCTACTATGTCTCTCTCTTCTCTCTTATTACATCGCTTAGATAATTTTTATACATTACAAAATAGGCCTAAACATGGGTAAACCTATGAGTCGTCATCCCATGCCCATTACATAATCCTTAATCCCAAAAAGGGCCCTAAAAGGGGTCGAGATCCCATGATATCCACTTTGTCTTGTGCTCCGCATTCGACAGCCTATCGAAGTCCCAAAATTAGGTCAAACATGACCAAGAATCCTCAAAACTTGGACAAGGGCCAACACCCAGGATATAAGAAAACAATTTCAGCGGTCAAAAGCCAATATTATTGGCCAGGCATGAAGAGGGAGATTGTTGATTTTATTTCCAAATGTTTGGAATGTCAAAAGGTAAAGGCTGAGCATAGACACCCATCTGGTTTACTACAACCATTACCCATTCCTAAGTGGAAATGGGAAGTGGTAACAATGGATTTCATCATGGGTTTGCCCAGAACGAAAAAACAACATGATGTAATCATGGTGGTGGTGGAAAAGCTTACTAAAGCTTCCCATTTCATTCCTATGAAAACTACTCATAAAGTAGCTAATGTTGTTGATATTTATATGAGGGAAGTTGCACGCTTTCATGGCGTGCCCAAGACAATTGTGTCTAACAGAGAACCAAATTTTACATCAAAGTTTTAGAAGGGGTTATTCAAAAGGTTCATAACAAATCTGAACTTCAGCACAGCATATCATCCTCATTCGGATGGGAAAACAGAAAAAGTGAACCAAGTGATAGAGGACATGCTAAGGATGTATGTGGACAAACCATGTAAATGGGAAGATTATCTACACTTGGTAGAATTTTCCTACAACAATGGTATCAAGAATCACTAAAGATGAGCCCATTTGAAGCACTTTATGGAAGAAAGTGCAACACCCCAGTAAGTTGGGACAACCCAACTGATAGGGTAGTGGTTGGGCCAAAGTTGCTCAAGGAAATGGAAGAACAAATGTTGAAGATTAAACCAAATTTGAAGGCTCCCCAAGACATGCAGAAAAGTTTTGCTGTGAGAACAGAACTCATGGGGAATTTAAAGTAGGGGATCATGTATTCCTGAGAGTGAATGCCAACATAATCTCCCTGAAGTTGGGAAATTGTTCAAATTTGGTAGCTCGATATTGTGGGTCATTTGAAATCCTAGAGAGGATTGGTCTAGTAGCATAAAGGCTTGCATTTCCTGCATTGATGTCTATACATAATGTATTTCATGTTTCATTGCTTAAGAAATGTGTACCTGATGCTAATCATGTTATTGATCGGAATGTGATTCAGGTGGAGAAGGAATGTGTTTTTTAGGTGCATCCAGTGTGTATACTAGATCGAAAAAGCAAGCAGCTCTGGAATCGAGACATAGGGCTTGTAAAAGTTCAATGGACCCGGTACGGTCCTGAGGACGCAACATAGGAGCATGAAGATTCTATGCAGGCAGAGTGCCTGCATCTTTTTGAAGATTTTGGAAATCTTGTTGTTATGTAAGTAAGTTGCACTGAGGAAAGTGAAAAAATAAGGGGAGGGGATTGTAACACCCCAAGGCCGATCCCTGTTGAACTGTAATTATGTTTATAGGTTGGTGATCCAAGTGTTTATAAGTTGAAGACTTATATGTTTATTAGGTCGGAGAGCCTAGATGCTTAAGGACATGAGCCTGATTTTTGTATATGTAAATACACATATCATTAATAAAATTACATTGTTGTGTGTAGACTGACCACAAAGAAAGAGTTATGGGGGACTAAGCTCCTCTAGGTAGGTTAAGGGATGGGGATAAGTGTTTAGGCCTAGGGGCTAAGCTAGAGGGATTACCTCTAAGGGAATAATATTTTATTATTATTTCCTAAAGGCTAAGGTAGACATGATAGGTGTTGTCCTAAGTTCCTGGAAAAAAGGGGAACGAGTGTTAAGTGGATCTCATGTAGCTTCAATAAGATATGTGTCAACTTGGGAACATGCATTTTATAGCTAGGAAATCCATCTCGTTGGGGGTTCCTCCTCCTCGCCATTATCATGACCCTCGCCTACTTGCAAGTCTGCCACCCTACCTGATTCACCCACTGACTCACGTACTGATACATCATCTCCATCGTCTACCTTTGAACAAGCACACACCATGTAACTTCCTGAGTCATGTTGTGTCTTAATTGTTGGTCATTGCATCCCACACAGTTCCTTGACTGAGTGTGCCTTTCTTCCATTGTTTGTTCTTTACTAAGATTTGTTTTTTCCATCACCTTTTCGGGAACTGATTTAGAAGCTGGACTGAAGAAGAAAGTTGCCATGCCTGTGGTTTGAAGAGGTGGGTTGTTAGGCCAGTGGAATGAAGAAGCAGGTTGTTAGGCCTGCAAGAAACTCTATCCAAGTGAGAGAGGTTGTTGGGGAAGTGATTTCCCAGAGGGAGCCCAACTGTAGCTATAGTGCTTGGAGAATTCTTGTCTGACATGTTGTTTAAGCCCTGGAAGGGAAGTAGGGCAGCTGAAGGACTATTGAGCAGAGAAGGGGCACACTTCCTAGGGTGGGACAGGCATGTGGGGAATGAGACGCTATAGGCTATTAGTGTGAGCTGGCCCTGGGAGATAATCCTTCATGTTGAGCTATGTGACTTTCATGTTTCCCTTTCCAAGCCTAGGAATCCCTTTCCCAGTGGAGTTTAGTCCCAGCTCGGGGGTGACCCATTGTTGAGTGTCATGAGCAGTGTGGTCTAAGGCTGGAAAGTTCGTGGAAGGTTTTCACACAGTTGGTTGCATCTATTGAAATGTAAGTACCAAATATTTGTTGATTGTATGTTGTGTAATTGTACATGTGTTATAACTTCATGAGTAATGCATGGATACATCATTTATGTTGTATGTGTAGGCTTACTATTTTTTCCGCATTAATCTGTGTATGGTCAGAATATGTCTTCTGTATGCATATATTGTCATCATGTTTTAATGATTATTTCCACATGAATAGTGGCATGAGCAGAAGGTTATAGTTGTTAATTGGCATTAGATAGATATGCATGCATATAAAGTTACGAATTGGTATCAGAGATAAGAGAGACATCCAAGAAGTGGTGTTGCCCGACCTATTGGTGGTTGGGGACGTTACATAACATCCCCACCTCTTCTCAACATCCATGCCACATCAAAATTTGAGCTATGATACCACTTTGTGACATTCCTAGCTCTGATACCACTTTGTAATGTCCCCAACTCTTCTTAAATGCTATGTCACATCAAAATTTGAGTTTTGATACCACTTTGTAATGTATCCAACGTTCTAGCTGAGTCTTCTTACCACATTGTAAATTCTCCACCACCACAAATTCGTTATATAAATATTTGATATCAATTCTTTCTTTTGCGGAAGCAACTTCTTAAAACCCAATAGCATGCATGACTAGCCGTGTGCTATGTGTCACTATGTTTTGCTAGTGTGCGCAATTGGTCTATGTTGTCCCTTGACCAAGTTTTGAGGATACTTGGTCATAATTGAACTATTTTTGGGACTTCGACAGGCTGTCGAAGACAGAGTGCAAGATGAAGCAGAGATCATGGGATCTCAGGCCCTTTTTTATGCCTTTTTTGGTTTTGGGATTATGTAACGAGTATGGGAATGTCGGCCCATGGGTTTACCCATGCTTAGGCCCACTTTTGTAATGTATAAATAAGTAGCTAGGCGAAGTAAGTAAGGAGCTACAAGTTCGATCTGTGTGATCAAAAGTGCTAAGTGCTTAATAGAGATTGCTTTTGTGCATGTTGTGTAGGACTTGCAGAGCTAAGTGCAAGTAGTTGTAAGAAGGCTTTGTGTTGTAACCTATATCAGGGAAGGAGGATCTAGTAGAGTGCATAGATATCATGTCCTATACAGAGTAGGGTTTTTGAGGCTCTGTGCATGTAACTGATTGATAGAAGATAATAGAAGAGAAGAAGAGTTGGTGGACGTAACCCCAGGGTGGGGGTGAACCACGTATATGTTGCGTTTATCTACTTGGTGCAATGTATTGATGTGTTTCTGTGTGATTTGCTTAGTTCTTTATGAATGTTAGATAGATATGTTGTTGCTTTGTGCTTAATAAGGTGAATGAATGCGAGATCTGACCTATGTGAGTATGCTTAGTGCTTGAATCTGTTGGATCTAATGAGCTCTTTTCATGCTCAGTTCTATTAGATGTTGGATCTGGTTAAATACTACGATGCTCTGTAATTAAGGTTTGTCTGCGTTGTTACTAAGAATTGAATATTTATGAATATTGATTGCTAAGTGCTCTATTAAGTGTTTGAATCACATATATGTGTCCAAGCTAATATTGCAGACATCTAAGTCCTGCAACCACCCCTGCCTCTACCTCGGGTGAGACTTCATCTGCTTCGCAGGTGTTGTCGAAAGGGTCGGTAGTTAGGGTTTTGTTGGTGCGTTGTTGTAGCATTGAATCCTGGGTCTACCCCTGTGCCAACAGTCTCGTACCATGCACAACAACTATGTATTAGAAAATCTTCACGCTCAATCGTCATTGTGTTGGCCGCATCGATTGTCCCTCAACATACATGACATTTATAGCTTTGCGTTAGAACCCATACGATTATTGTTGAAGTTACTTAACAAGATAGTGACTATAACAGTGGAAATAACTCATAATACAACTACACGCACAACCATTCCTATATCACGCACGGGATCTATCTCATTCACGCACACAGACTAATACCACTTTGTGTGCATGATGACTCAAGCCTTGCCTCGAAATTCCATAACCGTTACCACTGAATTATCTAACAAAAAACACTTAATAACTACCACACTCTACATTTGCAACAATTACGTAGAACTAACAATATATGCACAAACCAAAATAACTATGTATCAATTACATAAACAACAATAGCATAAGCAATCACAAGTTGAATAGTATATAAACACATATAAAATTGCCATAGTCCATGCCCTGCATATGCAACAAACATGCAGTTCTACAACATATATAATCCACGCACAAATACAACATATACAACTGTATCACATAATATATATATATATATATATGCACATTACTCATAGGATAATACACATAAGAAGACACTTATCTTTTGTTGTAATCCACCAACTACACACAAACCTCAAACGTTCCTCCCAGCGATAGACTACATCACTAAGAAAATCTCAACAAAAATTCACCCCCAAGCTAGGGATAAAACTCCACCTAGGAAAAGGATTCCTATACCAAGATAAGGTCTATCCATAGTCAAAACACTCAAAAAAATGTGCCAACCCCATGTTATAGCAAGATTTTTCTCACCCCATGAAACTTGCTCAGAAGACCTTTTCCATTTCCCTATGCAGACTTGAAGTCCCTTTTTACAATTCCCAGATCTAAAAATAATATTTTTCCACATATACGTTCCCTAACAGTTATACAACATGCGTATATGCAGGTTGCACCATTTCAACCCGCATACATCGGGTTTTGTGCTAAAAATTAAAAAAGGTGTCGGATTTCCATGTCACGTCACAAGATCCATGATCATTGACCTTCCATATACTGGAAACGTTCTGAATCATCCCTTAAGTTCCCTTTGAAGGCTATAAATGAGCCGTATCCAAGCTGTGGAAGAGAGGAGAAGAATTCAACTTTGAGAGAAAAGTTACTCTGGAGAAATTATTCACTTCATATTGAGTTTGCATCCCTTTTTTCTTTAAATTCTGAACACATTGTTTAGCCCCCAAGATCTTCCCTATTTGATGGAGAACCTCATTGTCTCTCTTATATGAGCTTGCCTTTGGTGGAGGATAGATGTGGTGGAGGCCTAGCTAGAAGCGAATTAGTTTCTCGGTTCTGAACGTGCCAACACAAAAGTTTGTCATTCATACACTTCTCTTGATTACATTTTAATAGAAATACTCTTTTCTCGTCCAATTAATGTCTTGCAAATATTTGAATTGTTATTCCATGGGCATATTTGTTATGAATATTGATGGATGTTCTAATTTTATATATTATCACCATATGCTTGTGTATCTTGGTTGTTGAGGACAAGTTGCAAGTATATATATTTGGGTCAAGTGTTCAACGGTGGACTTCATTGGACGTCCGGACAAGGTAGGCTCTTTATCTTGTCTTGTTAGCATGTTTGTTTATATAGCATACTTGAGATTAGAGTTGATTTCTGCATTCATATACATCTATTTTGGTTTACCCCGTGCCATAGAGTGATTTTCCTCGTAACAGAATTGACGACCATACTAGGGAGGGAATCTTCTTTTTGGGGTTTGGAGTGTTTTTCTCCTTTGATTTCTCTCGGTTAACTCGATTTTTCTTGTCCTCTGATTGCTTGACAACCTATTTTCATTTTGAGATTTATTTTCTTGTCCTTATCCTTAACCTGGCAATGTTTTAGTACATATACGCGAGTTTTTCGTTGACAGATGCGTACATGTACAAGTTGTCTTTCTATAGGGTGCGTACAAACGCGGTTTTTTCTTAAATAGTCATGTACATCATCCTTTTTTGCTTGATTATTGAGTTTGGTGTTTGTTGGGTAAGTTTTTATGGTTGCTAAGTCTTCTTGGGTCTTTGTCATGATTGTTAAGTTCCTATAGAGTGATAGGAAACCTTTCTTTGGTTGAATTTTTGGGCAATTTTTCTTTCTCATCATTTTTTCATTGGTTGTCCTTGCATCTTCGGTTGGGTGTTTCCTTCTTGATATCCTGCTTGGTTTGTCTCTTTTTTCTTATAGTAGGGTTTATATATCAAGTTGTTGTTCAGACCTTGGATTTTCATTTCTTTATATTGAAAATACAAAAATACACATTTTTATTATGGCATTTGATCTTTTGGGTTCTTACTGTTGATCTTGATACATGTATGGAAAGATTTCATCTTATTTGAAATTGCAGAGTTGAATTGAAAATTGCATTTTGAAAAGATTATCATTTGTTGAGAATTTAAGTTAGGACTTTTCATTGTAGTCATATTCATTTCTTTTACTTGTTGAGTCATAACATCATCAGTTTCATGACCACATATTTTGAGTAAAGAAAACCACTAAAAGTAACGCTGATAAATTTAAAATTGATTATAAACGATTTTATTTTTTAGGGTGTACAAACTAGCTTAATATTTAGAGCCTTGGAATGGGATTTTGTGAGTAAACTTCTCCAAGGCTATTAAACTCACCATATGTATCTGAATAAGGGAGTGGTGAAATTCATTGTATAATTGGTGATGTTAGGAGGATTTTCTCACGCCGGAGTTAAGCACGAGGTCGTGCGAAGTTGGTTGCGGAGATATCCCTCTAATACCTTCTTAGCATCAGAGATATTTTTGGGGATATATTCCTATCTGGGGATCTTTCTAGTACCTTTACCTCTATGAGAGGTGGTGATTTCAAGATTTTGGGCTTTGTTACCCTGCCCATACGGTGGACCTGACTTATGAGTATCCACCTGCGAATTGGTTATATTGTGATGGCTTTAATTGCTTGACATAGGTAGCCACATAGGTTACTTGCAGGGGTTATTCTACAGGTTATGAAAACACACAACCTTTATGGAGTATTACCTCTCTAGGGGGATCTGACCAACTGTGATGTTAAGCCCAAGAGGGCCCTTATAACTAATTATGATACCTCTGATCTTTTGAAGGGAGTCTCAAGCCCCTCTTGGACGAAACATACCTACTCTAGTGAGGGAGGCTCATTTTCATACACTATATCATGTTTGTGTGCATTAGCCTTTTTTATTTACTTTGGTGTGCTCTCTGATTATTAGTTGGCCTTAGGATTTCGTATTGCGTCATGATTTTTCATTGCTATGGTTAGTGGAGCCCCTATAACTCCCTTAGTCAACACTACCCATCCCATGGTATTTTCTCATTCCATGGGGATGAATCCTTTTTTTATTTCCGAGTGGTACACCAAATCATGATACGCATCCAATACCTTGGGCCTCTAATCATTTTTCTCTTGGTATGCTAGACATGTCTTCGCACTTGCCATCCTTTGTCTCATCGTCTTATGTGAATCCTAGTTTTGGGTATGGGGGCATGATGCCTCCTTATTATCCCTTTTTTTTTGGTGGGATTCATATCCCTCAACCAACTCTTACAGTAGGAGGTTGGAATCTTCCTTCCTATGGATCCAATCCTAGCTTCACTTTTCCAGGAGCAAGTGATGAAATGAACAATCATTCTACTTATTACATCTCACCCATCTATCCTTATTCCTCTATGTCGGTTCCTACGAACGCTTTTCCCATAACGTACCTCCATCCATCCTTTGGTGTTTCATCTAGGGGGGTTAGTTTTATAGTATGGGAAACTCCCTTCACGAATTTCCTTCGTCCAGGGGAAACATATATCCTCACTTGAGTAGCCCTTGTCATGTTTCTTTCTCTTTGCAAGCGGATTCCTCTGTGAATATTCTCTTACAACCCTTTATGAATTAGTTTGGAGGAGGATACTTTCCTACCAAGAAAGGCCATGGTGTATACCATAACCCTTCCTAGCCTGCAATTTCTCAAAACCAGTCTTTCCCGGAACCTTGGTCTCAAATGTTGTAACCAACCACCACCACCAGTTCAGACACTACAAGTCATACTGGAATTATATAACCAACCTCTACTAATCATGTTGGAGATAGGTCAACAACCTATGCAAGTCATGTTGAATACCATAAACTAGTTGATGCATGTCATGATGGGGGCACAACTGTAGTCATTGCTATTCATACTACACATCCATCACCAACCTATGCTTGTCATGTTAGGGATTCATCACTAACCTCTACTAGTCATGTTCAAGGTTCATCATTGACCTCTGCTATTCATGTTGAAGGTTCATCACCAACCTCTGATAGTCATGTTGGGAATTCATCACCAACCTCTACAAGTCACATTGGAGATTTTCTACTAGCCTCTACAAGTCATGTTGGGAACATGTAACCATCCACTGCAAGTCATGTTGGGGGAATTCATATGATTGAGAAGCCTAGACGTATAAGACATAAGCCCAATTCACTATGTAGGCTTTCCAAAGGAGATCACCTTACTCGTTTGTGCCCTGCTATTGCTGTGGTACAAGAAGTGTGGTCCTTGCCTAGGGGCCCTTCGAGTTCTAAGTCATCTTTGGTTTCCCAACATTATAATCCTTCTTTGGTTGATATTGCAGTCATGTTGATGCAATCTTCAGCTGACACTACTCTTATTTTTGGGGGTGGTGCATTTCTTGACCATCTTGTCTTGCATCCTGTCCAACTAGTGGTCATGTCAATTCAATATTCGACCGACACCACTCTTGTTTTTGGGGGTAATGTGTTTCTTGACCTTCTTGTCTCACATCTTATTCAAGCAACGATTGAAGAAGTGGTTGTGTCGATGAAATATTTGGTCGATCCCACTCTTCTCTTGGAGAGTGAAAAGTCTAAGGAAGTGACATTGCCAATGAAATCTTCGGTCAATCCCACTCTTCTTTTGGGGGACAATGCGTCTTTTGACCATGTCCTTAGCATTTCTGATTTTGTACCTTCTAAACAAGGGATCATTCCAATCTCTTCGAGTACGCTCCCTCCAAGTCCTAGGGTGGTTTCCTTTGATTGGAATGATCTTGTAGAGCCTTGACTTCCTTCTTTTACACCCTTTTAGATAAGGGGAATTCTTCAATATATTGTAGATAAGGTAACCTATGCAAGCATATTATCCTCCTTGACTTGGAAAGCTTTGGGTTTTCCCAAGATTGTGTCAGTTATCTATGAGTCCCTGACTTTCGACATAATTCCTGCACAGGATCCCTGGCCTCCCCCATCATATGCTGCTTAGAACAACATTTCAAAGTCTTGTTTAGTCTATTTTCTGACTCTCCCAAAAAGAGAAAATATTGTTGAGTGAACTTGTCTCTTTCACACTCGTAAATTGGATTGGAAAGGATGTTTATTTGGTGTATTTTTAACCCTTTTTCGAACCAAGTAGACTAATTTCGAAAAAGGGACACTCTAGTCACTAGTGTCTAGAAGAGTTCTCTTAGGTATTGTTTTATACTTTTTTAGGCCTAGGGGACTAAATTTATGAAAAAAAAACATTCTTTGGAGTTAAGTTGTAATTGCATCTCATCCTCTTGCTTGCAGTATTGAGCCTATTGTTAGTTCCTGCTTTCTCATTATAATCCTATTACCCCAACAGTTTGCATCATCATCCAAGAAGACCCTTGTTTATATCCTTTGCAGCTTGACACCATGTACCCTACGAGGAAACATTCCCATGAGTATCCATATCCTGCATGCACCCCCTTACATTGAGCATAGGCATGTTCCACTTCTAGAACAAATTGCTTACTTGCGACACTTGTTTCCTCCTCTATATCATAGCATTCATTTTCCTATGAAAAAAAAAAAAAAATAAGGGATAGAAAAGAATATTATCTTATATTGGCAGCAGTCGTGTCTCCTTTGAACAGAGCACAAAATTTTGAGTCCACTTGTCATCCAAAGTTTTGGTTTAGCATGACCTTAGGAAGCTAAGCTCGTTACTTAGAGTTTACTCCTCTGATGGGTAACTCTTCCAATCCCTATGGATATTTTGATTGGTGCAGCCTCCTACATCACAAAGCTTCATCATTGAGTCTAGGCTACCAGAGTCCTCCATATGTCTCATGCTCTTATTCAAAGGATGTTTATAAGCGTGTGTCGGCCATCTCTCAGAACTCTTGACTTTGCATGTTGGCCAAAGCCTCAATGTGTCTCAGAGTTACATAAAGTTGTAGTCCTACCATACACCCTGGTCCTACTTTAATTATGGGTAGGTAACCTTGAACCCAGCAGTCGACATCTCCTCATTGGTCATTGATTGGGGGGTTTCCCTTGTGTTTGACGATAATAAATCTATTCACACATTGGGATTCATGTAGTTTCTTGGATTCAATTAGCCTTATTGGTGGTTTCCTTGCCTTTGTCAGAAATTTTACTTATTGGTTGTTATTCATAGGGTCTTTTTCATGCATTGCTTACATCTGGTGCATGCGAAAGACGCACAAGGTCATTGGTTCATGAACATGTTATTTGTCCTAGTTCCTTCAAATCATCAAGCTACTTCTCTGTACCTCGTGATGACTAATGAGAGATGCCTTAATTCTCTCTTTTCAGTGGGTCTCCTTCCATCGACTTCAACTCATCTATTATGGAAACGAGGCCTAGAGTCCTATGAGTACCTAGAGGCTTGCAGTCATCAGTGGCAGGTTTTCTCACCATCAATAGTTGGGAATACATCAATGTCTCCTGATCAATGGATTTTTCAAGTGTTCAACCTCAACTCCTTTATTCACACTTGTAAGAATGCACTCGATGCCTTGATACCTACTTTCATTATTGGTCGGCTATCTTGTGTTTGTTAACGGTATACATCAATGACTGGTAATCAAATGAAGGCTCATTGTGTTCAACCTCAAATCATTTATTCAAATGATGTAGACTTGCACCTTTGGGTGGATCATGTAGAAGACTTGAAGACATCAGTTTATAGTCGCAACTTTCCTGAGCTATTGCTATCATTCATTGGACCAATACCTATATGACTTCAGTGATCATGAGAGATCAGATTGTACTCCATTGTATATAGATATCTTCAGATTGATTTTGAGATTGGTTTTCACTGGGCCTTGTTCATGACTATGATAGAATGTGGCATGTATCTACCTTTGTAGTGCCTATTCATGTCCATGAACAGTTTTTTGGTATATTTCCACATGGATCTGCATTTTAATTCAAACTGGAAGTCATGTGCACAAATTCATTATGGATTGTAATATTGTTATGAGAAACTAGTTCATCCAGTTGGGTCTCCATTACTCCACTCCTAGGAATATAATGTATTTCAGCCATCACAGATATTCCTTTGACCTCACACATTAGGGGGAATCTTTTATAGCAAGATTTTCCTCACCCCATGCAACTTGATTAGAAGGCCTTTTCCATTTCCCTATGTAGACTTGAAGTCCTTTTTGCAATTCCCAGAGCTAAAAATAATATTTTCCACATATACACACCCTAACAGCTATACAGTGTGCATATATGCAGGTTGAACCATTACATCCCACATACATCAGGTTTTTTTCCCAAAATTAAAAAATGGTGTTGGGTTTCCATGTCGCATCACAAGATCCATGATCCTTGACCTTCCATATACTGGACACGTTTTGATTCATCCCTTTAGTTCCACTTGAAGGATATAAATGGGCCATACCCAAGCTGTGGAAGAGAGGAGAAGAATTCAACTTTGAGATAAAAGTTACTCTAGAGAAATTACTCACTTCAAATTGAGTCTACACCCCTTTGTCCTTTAAATTATGAACACATTGTTCAACCCCTAAGCTCTTCCCTATTTGATGGAGAACCCCATTGTCTCTCTTATATGAGCTTGCATTTGGTGGAGGATCGAAGTGGTGGAGGCCCAACTGGAAGGGACTTTGTTTCTCAGTTCCAAACGTGCTGACACGGAAGTTTTTCATTCATACTCTTTTGTTGATTACATTTTAATAGAAATACTATTTTCTCATCCAATTAATGTCTTGCAAATATTTGAATTGTTATTCCATAGGCATATTTGTTATGAATATTGATGGATTATGCTATTATATGCGCTAAATTTATATGTTATCACCATTTTCTTGTGTATCTTGGTTGTTGAGGACAAGTTGCAGGTATATAGCTTTGGGTCAAGTGCTCAACAGTGGAATTCATTGGACGTTCGGACGAGGCAGGATCTTTATGTTGTATTTTTAGCATGTTTGTTTATATATTATACTTGATATTAGAGTTGATTTTTGTAGTCAATTTCATCTTTTGTGGTTTACCCCATTCCATAGAGTGATTTTCCTCATAACACCCAATCAAATAGAATACATTCCTACATTCCCCACTTTCATTTCCCACCTAGGAAGTGTGCCCCGTCTCTGCTCAAAATTCCTTCAGCTACCCCACTTCCCTTCCAGGGATTCACTAACAGGCCAGACAAAAAGTCTTAAGGCCATGTAGTTGCAGCTGAGCACCTTAGGAAAGTAATTCCCAGTAGTTCTCTCACCTAGAGTGAAATCTCACAGGCCTGACAACCCATTTCTTCGACAAACACGGGCCTGACAACCCGCTTCTTCAATAGCACATGGGCCTGACAACCCGCTTCTTCAATAGCACAGGGGCTTGACAACCCGCCTCTTCAATCATGCACAAGCCTTCCCCGTTAGATTCAAAATGAAGAAAACAACAGAAATATAAAGAAAATAATAGAAGCAATCAAGAAATCATGATGAGCGGAGATAACTAAACAATAGCAAAAAAGGCATACTCTATTCATCAATGCTTCTGTAAGTCATCATGTACATAGATGTACATATATAATAAAAAAGACCATAACTGTCATGTAACTATATAACATTTAGGTTAACTAACAAACTAACTTATGATTAGTGTTTTAACATCCCCCCCCAATCATAAGTTCATTCTTTCCTGAAAAACTGCCACTACTTGACAATCACATGTGTCAAGTGAATATTCAGAAGGCTAGTTGAAGATGCTCTCTGAACTCTGAAAAGAAAATAGCAGAAGTATCAGTCTTCTACTAAATTGGTGGTTTAAGGTTGACCACAAACTCATCTGGTGGTTTCAGGATGACCACAAACCAATCTGGTGGTTTCGAGATGACCACAAACCGAATGTCTAGCAGAAGTTGATTTCTTCTACTAAATGGCATGGTTTTAAGTTGACCATAAACTAACAAGAGCTCAAGGCTCAAAAATATGAAAATGTAACAAGCATAAATTCATGTATTTTGCTCAATTGGTGGTTTTAAGCTGACCACAAACCATATCAACAACAATATGTTCAAGAATAAGATTTCATACCAAGAACTAGGTTGCATACTTGATCATTTGTTCACAAGCTCTAAATCAAACTTGGAACCTGACTCAAAATCAAACTTAGAACCTAACTTAATTAGATTCCCCCCCTGTCAAGGACAAGTCATTCCAATTCCCTAGACTGACATTCACAAGTATGGCCAAGAAGAGATTCAGCATATCAAACTGTCTTCTGGCGGAGTCTGAACACTCCATCTTCAACTCAGAAGACTACATCAACTGGGCCCCGATCATACCCTAAATCATCAAATCTTGAAAAACATTCATGTCCATCAACTGTAGAAATATCTCCAATCAAGTATGACTGTACTTGTGTATAAATTCAGCGATAAGACTGCTCCAATAATTTGGCTTCCAAACGCCAATGCCAATTCCCTAACCATTCAAAATGAATTTGTTTCCACTTACGCTTTTGACACCTTACTAAGGGATGATTTGTCTTCCCACAAAATTTGCATGGGTGAAGATCAAAACAGTTTGACTTATCATGGCCAAACCGATGACAATGTTTGAACTATATGGGTTCTTTATCCGGCCGATTAGCAACATCATCATCAGTTATATCCTATACCTTTTCCTTACCAATATCCGCAAGCTTTGTCACCTTATCATCATTCAAAAAACCTCCACTCACAAATAAAATAGGTTCGCTATAATTAGGAATATGAAAAAGGTTGTTAGCATCATTTTCATATCCTAGTACATATCAGCTTCGTTTAAATCATAATTCTTCCCATGGTCGAACAATACATTTATCCACAACTTTTTCTGACATAGGGACTTCATATAATTGATCTTCATGTTTTTCATAACTAATCAACTAAGAGTCTTCATTCTCATCCTTGATATCATTAAAATCATATTGTTGGTGTCGAAGCAAACTTAACTCATCAGAAAACAACTTGTTTTGATGTTTGAACATATCAATCTTCTTGTGTGTTACTTGTAAACAAGTAATCATTGTGCTAAGGGTGCACTTGTTTATTACAATTGTAGATTCTATAGTTGAGTTAATTAATGTGCACAATATTGTAAATAGTTCTTCAATTCTTTCCATTATGCAGAATATGGAAGAGAGATCTGTGTTGATGCCACAAAATTCAATTTTGTATCCTGTTGTGCATGCAGAGCGATCGTTCATTGAATGCTGCCAAAAAATTATAGGATAACCAATGATGCACACAAAGATCCTAAGATAGACCCCCTTATTCAATTTCGGGTGGGTCAAAGAAGACTCCTTCCAAAAAACTCCTTATAACACCTTTACAACCACCTTATAACTTCATTACAAAAAAATGTATTTGCAAACATTCTTATAACTCCTTAAGTTCTATTGCAAAAAGAATACACCTTATAACTCTTTAAGTTTCCCTCAAAATGATTTTTTTTTATAACTTAATGAAATCACTCATCACTCCCAAATAAAAAACTTGTTGAAAATCTTTAATACACTTATTACTCCCAAATAAAAAATCTTAGAAAATATTTCATAAAGTTATAACCCTCCATTCACATATCTTCATTTTTTTAGATGGAATATGAGTTGTTGTTGTTAGCTAGGTAACAACAAACTGGTTCTATCTAGTTTCTCTCCACTTTCTCCACTATGAGAGTTATATTGCCACCTTCAAAAACTAATAAATCAATAGTTTCAAATACTTGATTATGCTTCACACCAATGCATCTTTCAATTTGATGTATACCCAAGGAGATCCTTCACATAATAGGAGGGAGTTCACAATCAAAAACAAATTACATCTGTAACTTTAGAACTTTTAAGATATTACAAAACTTGAAATCATATTCAAGCTTTAATAATTGAACTTTTGTTCCCTAGAATGTACCAAAAATCTAGTACTTCCTCCGTATAAAGATTTCCAAAACTTTTAATATATATAATTGTTGTGGACTTACAATGATTGGAAATCATTGCAAAATGGATTCAGCCTTCATCGGGTTTGAATCTCACCAACGAGGATATCTATGCATAAATAATGCGCAACTAGTTTTCACAGAAGTTCTAAAAGAAAAAAGAAAAAAATGAATTGAAATTTTACCAAATCATTCCAAGTTTCAACATCACGTGGTTGTCTTTTCTTGGTGACAATCTCCGGTGGCCCAAATCGTTTTGGCTTTCAACTTTTTCTTCTTGTTTAATACACTTCGCAGGAACATCGAAGACTAGATCAGTATCCTTCAATTCTGCCATTACAAATCTGGTTATTATGCTTTTGCCTCAAGTATTACAAGATAGTCTCAGGCGAGGGAGTGAAATCACGAGCTTTAATGACCACGGTCTCTTTTAGTTATCGTATTCGTGTATGGCCCATTGCAAAAAAACCCTACACGTCAAACAACAACTTTCTCAAGGAAAATAGCGCAGTCTCTCAC